>CAXITT010000446.1:314647-324971 GCA_964033795.1 Lymnaea stagnalis | reverse complement strand
GGGGGGGGGGGGGGGGGGCTTATTTTTCCAAGCCAAGCAAATACAAAAGCCCACACCCTACCTCCAGTCTGTGTAATTGCAGGCCTCTAAAATAACTGCTGAGCTTTGTCACGCTTTACCCCTCCCCTCCCCTCCCAAACCCTTTCTTAATTTTTTTTTTTTTTACTTCTCACTGCTATAGAGAACTTGGAGGAACATTGCGATGATGCCTATTAATCGTGCAGCAAGATACGAAAACTTTAAAAAAATAATATCCTTAAAATTACAATTTCGATGTTATTTTATGATCTCTATAGACTATAGATTGCAAACATCCCTCAAATCTATGATCATCACTTTTTAGATTTTTTTTTTTTTTCTCGATTTATTAAGCTGAACATTTGGTAGTAGTCTCCCTTGACCGTGCCCACAATTCCAAGCGCTCTGACTGAACCCTTTCATAGTGAATTCTGCTAACTTGAAGATTGTAAATACAGCGTTTTCGGGATTAAATTGTGCAATTATGTGATACTTTTTAGTGTTAGTTTACCTTCTGTTGGATCAATCGGGGCTTTTGCAACACTTGGAGATAGTTTTTTCATTGCAGGAGTATTTAACTAAAGAGTTATTTTAGATTGAATACAGACTAACATCGCGGAAGCGGTGTTCAAATGAGCAGACAGAGTCGGTCATAATAAAAATGGCGACTACCGTGTCGGTGAATGTTAGTCTCGATGACATCGACCTTTCCAGTCTCAGGGTAAGTAGATAGTTATAATTTGTTTATGTTTTTGTTTGAATAGCAGTTAAGTAACGTGAATAATTATATTCGCAACGCACACTATTGCGGTGAATTTATTTATATATTTTGCAGTTTAGCCACTTGTCTTAGTACTTAACTTAATATGAGAACATTGCAAGCTTGCCTATCCTCAATCTTCTTTGGCCCCCTACCTATACTATTACTATTATAGTTATATTCTACTATAGTTATGGTACTATATCGACTAATAAAATAGTTAGGTAAATAAATATATATACAAAGTCATTCATGGTTGGTCTCTAAAGCTTGCTCTATAAACTTTTTATTTTTAACTTCTTGAAGTTTGTCTTTCCTTTTTTAAAAAAAAAAAAAAAATTGTAACCATTAGTTAGGCTACTTCTTCTAGTTTCTGTATTCTTGTCTAAATCAAGTCACAATTCATAATAAGCCTAGGCCTCATAAATATTTCTTTAAAAAAAAAATGTTTCATCAACGTTCTTGCTTTGTCAATGAAGTCACTGCTCCCCTACTCACTCCTAATTTATTGATTTTGTTTTTTAATTTAAATAAAATTTAACTACCGCTGCATTATTCTTTATTGCTGCCATAGTGGGTCTTTTGTTCCTTCTGAAGGCTTAGTTACTTAGTTGTGTTCCTGAAAGATCAGCAGCTGCACTTCCACTTATTGCAGCATACATTCACAGTAATTTTAGTTTTAGATCAATAGGCACAGCAAATGTGCAGCGGACTTGTCAACACTCCAGACTTGACTCATCAAACAGTAACGGTCATCCTTATGGACCCTAACACAGGTGCACATATTCAGCTCAATAAGCATTCTTGGAAACGGCAGAAACCCCAATTGCTCACACACATCACACCAACATAAGCTGGTGCAATTTCATGTGGCGTTGCCAGATTTAATTCATGGCTTGAATGCCTTCACCACCGTTCTTGCATATTTTATGCCATTCTGGCAACCACAGAAACTATCAACATATTATGACTATGGACCTATAATTAACATAATAAATGCGAACTAAAAAGTCAGTTCTTGGTGTATTGAAAGATCTGTTTTTAATTTTTGCATTATACTGAAATAAATACTAGGGCCAGAAATACTGTGATAAATAGCACAACATGAGTTGAGAAACTGGTAAAAATATACATTTTTTGTTGTCTGGGTCTCTTACTCTTTCAAAACCACCTCTAAAAAATGAGATTTATTGAGTGAGCATAAAAATGGAGTGTTTTAATACAGATATATTTCTAGGCCTATATCATTTTATTATTATGCTATGTCTTGTTACTATTTATCCAATTTTATAGCACTATTCCTAATATAGTTTGCATGACCTTTTAAGATGATTGCGACAGTATATAAAAAAAATATTTAAACATTTCATAATACAAATGTGCTTTTTTAAAAGTCTGGTTAATTCAATAAAAACTGATTAATAACTTGATTCAACAAAACTGCTGCAGTATGAATATTGTTTACTATTCATTGTTTCAGTGTTGTAAAGCCCTGTCTTTCTTCTTATTTGGACCACTTTGAAATGTCTATGTGATCAGTGATCTTCCTTGCTCACTCTAACCCACAGATGGCATCCAGTGTTCTGTTGCAATTGTAACAATGTGCTACTGTGAAAGGCATATGGTGTGCCCAAAAATTGTGTATTCTTTCCCTTTCATTTCTTGTTTCCAGGCTAAGTTATGTGATCCTCTTGTTTGTGATTGCAGAAGCTGATCATTATTTACTCTTAATCACCTTTGATGGCCATTAAGGGTCTTGGAATTTTTGTTTCTATCCCATTTTCTGAAACCACAGCTAATCTCAATTAATCGTTATACATCTGATTGAACCTCACTTGTATTATGTGAAACTTGGGCTAATTCTTAGAGATCATCCCGTGACGTCATTTGCGTGTTTATTATAGTTGCAGTGAATTAGGGTTTAGGTTAGGTTAAGGGATCGATTTAGGGTTCAGGTTAGGCATAGGGATACATTTAGTTTAGTTTAGTGACAGAATTAACTGATTGTGTCAACCAAGATGGCGGCCATCGCGGGACGGTCTCTAATAATTTATCGAAGCTAGTAACAAACCTACATTCAGTGACACAATTTTCAAATTTTGACTAATTTTGAATGATGGCATCAACACGACAAAGCCTTTGCATATTTTGAATGATGGCATCAACACGACAAAGCCTTTGCTTATTTTGAATGATGGCATCAACACGACAAAGCCTTTGCTTATTTTGAATGATGGCATCAACACGACAAAGCCTTTGCTTATTTTGAATGATGGCATCAACACGACAAAGCCTTTGCTTATTTTGAATGATGGCATCAACACGACAAAGCCTTTGCTTATTTTGAATGATGGCATCAACACGACAAAGCCTTTGCATATTTAAAAAAAATGCCTTGACAAAATTGTGATATAAATTGTTTTTTAGATGTTAAATAAAATGGTACTCTGGAACCCCAGTACCTGCCAGATTCTGTATGGCTCACAATAATGTCTTAAATTCATTTGCACAAGATTCTTTTATCCAAACTACATGAAATAACAGAATAAAAAATATATTTTCTTTAACAACAAAATCATAAAGCCACATAACTCACAATCACAAGATAAAAAATTATCCATTATAAAAATAAAAAAAATCATCTTTCGACTTTTTAAAAATCCCAAAGCTTTTCGCACAGTTGATTATGTGGTCCAGACAATGATGATTGGACAATTCATACAAACCAAGAGATGTATCGGTTGTTCCAAAACCCACCCGTAGTCGCAACAATTTAAAAAGGCAGACACCGCTAAAGAGAGCACCCTGAGAGCGTGTCGAGTTGTTGAGAAGCAGAAGTGATCTACAGGAAGAAACCTAGGGGCTGGCGGCCCACCAGTCGACGGAGATGGATCGACGATGTATAGAATGATTTCCATCAGCCGGGGCATCACGGGTTAGGCAATGGGGATGATTTGTTGGAGTGACCAGTTTACTACATGGGTTATAGCGCCACTGATGATTATTTTTCGCACAGATTATTTTAAAACCCTGCTATTGACTTTATCTTATGCTACGGACCCCATTGTCAGGTTATGAGTTTTTACAACTGTGTACAGGAAGAAATCAGCCTGTGTAGACTTCTTGAGAAGGCTATAGTTAAATGAATACATAGGCTTGTCAAAATAATGATTTATATATATTTAGTATGCCAGTTTTCTGCTCAGATAGATCTGAAATAAAAAGTTTAAATTTAATTTACTTTAAGTTTTCTCCCTTATACTTACATTTAAAAAAAAATATATATTTTAAATTTTATGTAATGTAGTTAATTACTTGTGTGTTACCATTTCAATATTCCAGGACCCTGCCGGTATATTTGATTTGATAGAAGTCGTTGGAAATGGAACTTATGGACAAGTTTACAAGGTGAGAATTAAATCTTTAAAATTTTTTAAAAGAAGAGAACTTGGATGTTATTTTGATTCATGTCTTGTTGCTTTGTTTCATTTTTTGGTTCAAGCTGCCATTTACTGCGTATTATTTATATCGGCCAGTACTTCAAGGTCTTCTTTTTTTAATAAAAAAAAAATATTTTTTGCATGTTTAGACAACACTTTTAGGCCAGCTTTAGATATCCCCCATAAGTCAGTGGTTCTCAACGTTTCTAATGCCGAGACCCTTTAATACGTTCCTGGTGTGGCATCCCCCAATCACAATATTATTTTCGTGTCTACTTAATTGTAGAGTATATGTGTTTTCTGATGGTCTTAGACGACCCCTGTGAAAGGGTCATTCGACACCCAAAGGGTCCCAACCCACAGGTTGAGAACTGCTGCCATAATTGATTTCACAATCAAGGTTTACAATGACACATCTGCAAAGATAATTTCTTATTTTTGTTTGCTCGAGGTCGTCTCCAAAACATTTGCTGTATTACGTGCATAATCATACACAGTGTTGGACTTGTAAAAGAAATCTCCTCTTGTTGACACCATTCGGAATGTGGTTGTACAGTACACCTTTGGTATAAATGTAGAGTTGTAAAAATTGTGTTCCTTTTTGTTCAGTGCTATGTTTCTAAGGATGTCTCCCCTTGAAATGACAGACTCCACATTTTGTCCAACTGTCCCCAGCCCAGGGATATTATAAACACTTAACTTTACACGTTGTTACAAAAGGGAGGGGTGGGGACTCATCCCCTCTCGACCATGCGCCCCCCCCCTCGCACCCACCCATCACACGGTTGCCGATCGGTGACCTTAATGACAAAGCGGTGGGTCTGATGATTGTTTTGGTCTTTTCTAATTTTTAAAAAAAATCATTGTTGTGACAGGATGGTAGAGTGATTTTTAGAGAAAAATCAAAGAACATCAAGTGTTTAAACGTGAGCTTTCTTTTAAGTACGCTGTTTGAATGGCCCGCTGGTTTGTGTTGCCGCTCCTAGGCTTAATGGTTACTGTACATACATTGAACTTACTTTGTTGGATGAAGCGGTCCCTTTCTTAAGTACGCTGTTTGAATGGCCCGCTGGTTTGTGTTGCCGCTCCTAGGCTTAATGGTTACTGTACATACATTGAACTTACTTTGTTGGAGGAAGCGGTCCCTTTCTTAAGTACGCTGTTTGAATGGCCCGCTGGTTTGTGTTGCCGCTCCTAGGCTTAATGGTTACTGTACATACATTGAACTTACTTTGTTGGAGGAAGCGGTCCCTTTCTTAAGTACGCTGTTTGAATGGCCCGCTGGTTTGTGTTGCCGCTCCTAGGCTTAATGGTTACTGTACATACATTGAACTTACTTTGTTGGATGAAGCGGTCCGTCGCATCATGAGGTGGATGTGCCAAACGGATAAACGCGAAAGTGATGCAGGATAAAATAGTACGAAGTTTCAACCCGGTCTCGTGGTACGAGAAGTTGCTAAGTCAAATCTATGTCAGAAGATTTAGATTAAGGGAGAATTTCGAAAAAAGAAATAATTCTTCCCCCCCCCCTTTTTCCACCCCGAAAGCTTTCGATCTTGTGTATGTGTTTGTTGCGTACCTCAGATATTTTTTGTGGTTTTAAATAAAACCGTGGACTGGAATTAGGTGCAGGGGAAAGTTATGTCGTCATGAAAGTAGTCAGCCTGGGGTGACATGTTGATGTTTTCATTAAACACAATATACATTACACAGACTAGAAATTGTGACGAGACTGTGTATTGAATGTTAACATTGAAAAGTTTCAATTAACACTAAATTTTGTTAAGATATAAGGAAAAATAATGTGACAGCTGAGGGATCACCGAGGAAGGGTTACAGGAGAGTGGTTAGCGGTGTCAGTGACTAGACATAACATGAGAGTGGTTAGCGGTGTCAGTGACTAGTCATAACATGAGAGTGGTTAGCGGTGTCAGTGACTAGACATAACATGAGAGTGGTTAGCGGTGTCAGTGACTAGACGTTACATTTCCTTAAACTTGTGTTTATAAGCGTAGCAACGTTTGCTATGCAGGCACGTTTTTTAAATAGTTTTGTGCAGGCATGTTCTTACCGTGTCTTCAAACTATAGATGGAGAAATGAGTTTTTTTTGGTTTTCTTTTCTTCCCAATCATTTCGTGCATAGAACCCCCCCCCCTTCCCCCAAATCCGTCCCCCATTTCACAAGTCGTCAATGGACTTTCCTCCCCTGCCGCTACACCCAAACTATTTATAGCGGTGACGCCATGCTTTTTTTTCTTCTTCTTCTTCTTTTCCGCCGGTCTGTTTGTCTTCTGGACAAGGATTTTCACGTAACGTGTTCTTATTTGCTCCCCTCCCCGATCTGGTGACTTGCTTGGTGGCTTCGGTGTCCATGTTAAACGGCCATTCTCCAGCACACCAGAGATGCTCAAGATAACATGCCCTGTGACCCGCGTGATCGTTTAAACACAGCCAGCGGTGACCTCGCTATTTCACTTGCTTAAAGACACACGTTTTTTTTAACGTTTATAGACATCATTAATTGCATTGTTCTTAAATAAACTTTTAATCCTTCATATATTAGCTTCTCTTTTGACCGTGGCTGGCTGGCAAAAAAGTTCGGACGGCTGTTTGACCCACTTCCCGTCACCTTACCGAGCTGAAACTTGAAACATAGACTCGTTGCCGATGACAACACATTCTTTTAAATTTTCAGCCCCAAAATACAAACCCACCCCCCTCCCCACTCTCCAGTCTCGCAAAAACTGATTTATTTATTTCTTTTTTATTATTATTATTTTTTTTTTTTTTTTTTTTTTTTTTTTTTTTTTTTTTTGGGGGGGGGGGGGGGACGACTATTCGGGATTCTTACAAAGTACTTTACTTGTGTGGAATGTTTTGTCCAATGTTCAGCCCCGCCCACCAATTTTTTCATATGACATTTTATAGAGGATTTATGCGTAAAACTTTGTTTAGAAGGGTTGTTAAATTTTCCCCTGATCATTCAAATCTTATTGTCTAACTGCCAACAGCGCGTCATCAGCGCGTCATCAGCTACGACTTGTTCAAGATAAAGTGTTGGGTCAACGTTGTCGTACTGTGGAGTTTCCTGCCAGCAGGCGTAGGCGTGGTGCGAGTTTTGGGCAATGGCCGTGAAACTCCGGGAACTGCAGGAACGCGCTTAGTCAGCAGTCCCGTTCAAGGCCGGTCACTTGATCATCGGGGCAGACTTCAAACAGATAGTCCCCAGAGATCGTCATGCCATGTACCGGTAACTTGCCATGTACCGGTAACGTGTCATGTACCGGTAACGTGTCATGTACCGGTAACGTGTCATCTCGAGTTTGAAACATCGTCCCTATACCCAAACTAAAGTTGTACTGTCTTTTGCCCCAGACATCATGTCGTATACCCTGACATCATCATGTCATATACCCTGACGTCGTCATGTCATATACCAAAGTCACATGTGTAGGCGTTAACTGATGACAAATAGTTGCATAGTTTACGGAGTAATTTTGTGAAAATGTACAACATTTGAACGCGTTGAGTACTGTAACTAAATGTAAGCCGTTAAACCAAATTTGGGGGTTGGGGGGGGGAGGGGCTGGGAAGTGAGAGGGAATCAGGTTGGAAGAAATTATTCGTGACTTTAAACTATGTCAAGCCTCTCATTATTATCGATATTTTTTTTTAACGAATGAATATTTTATTAGATGTAACCGCCTGCCACGATAATGATCCAATTACTCTTAGGGGCTCCTGGAGCACACCCCCCCCCCCCCCCCCCCCCCNTGGTGACCTAGCATAATGAGTTGTTTTTTTTGTGGGATAGCTTCAAACTTTTAACAGTTCTTCCCAAACGGAACGGGGGGCGGGGGCTTGGTCGGTAACTCCAAAAGTGGTTGGGGCCTTTTGGGGGGGGGGGGTCGGGTTTGTTGTAAATTTTCATATGTATTGTCATTTATTTCTTCTTATGTTTTGCGATGCCTTGTTTTTGCGCATGCATAAGGTTCGAAAGGGACACAATCTCGTTTCCTGAAATGTCCCGACCAGCTGGAAACATGTTATAGCAATGGATCGCCTCTCACCCAGACATCAATATCACATCCAGACATCACTATGGCACCCAGACATCAATATAGCATGGCCTGTTCGTCCCGGATTGATTAGTCCAACTTTAAATATAAAAAAAAAAATATAAAAAAATTGATGTTTTAAAAATAAGCGACGCTTTGAAAATGTCCTACTGAATCCAATGTTCTTATTTTGAAGAAGAAATGCCAGACCTCAGTTTGAGAGTTCCTTGTACATATTTTATTCTAGGGTTCTCTATTTATTTTCGTTTGATTTTGATAACATTTTAATTTAATTCTGACAAAACATGTCCCCAATAAGTGAAAATATGTTCTACACAGGGGCATGCTGGTGTAATGGGTTAGGTATCGCCCGTTCTGGTTATAAAGCAATAATCTATTTTTTTTTTTTTGAAGTCCACGATATGAATGTTTTGGAATGTGTCCCGGAATTGGGAAATTGGAACACGACTCCTTCTAGAACCAATCAGAATCTCCGACTCCACTGTCGTATTAGAAATATGACTCCTTGAATTCTCGTGAATTTATCATCGGGGTACACATGCTAAATGTAGCAATGCCTGCCTTTTCAGACGTGCTTGCATGTAAATCTGATCTACAGACAAAACGATCGATCGATGTTGTTGCTGTTGCAGCGTCCTTTCTCTCACTTTCTCTGCACCCCCCTTTAAGAAAAAAAAACCAACAAAGACTTTGATCTAAACCTGAAAGGGTTGTAACGGTTTGTTAGCTCAAGCCGCCTTTTCAAGGGGGGGACTCTTCCCAAGATGAAGATTTGATAATAAACTCCAGTCTCCCGATGGATGGCGCTGCGCACGGTGAAACGGTCACACTCACGCACGTGCTCGGTTTTAGGAAGCCTTTTATCAAATAACAGGGTGCACCGTCACTTCCGCCTAGGACTAAACGGCCCTCGACATATGGGTCCCATCAAAACAGCCCTCGCCACAAGGGCCCCGTCAAAACAGCCGTCGCCACAAGGGTCCCGTCAAAACGGCCCTCAACATAAGGGTCCCGTCAAAACAGCCCTCGCCACAAGGGTCCCGTCAAAACAGCCCTCGCCACAAGGGTCCCATCAAAACAGAAAACGCCCCTCAACATAAGCGTCCCATCAAAACAGCCCTCGACATTAGGGTCGCATCAAAACAGCCCCGACAAAAATCCCCCCACTGGGACCCTCTAAAATTTGCCCCCCCCCCGGTCAAAGGGCCCCCCATCACTAAAGGGCCTAAAACGCCCCCCAACATAAGCGTCCCATCAAAACAGCCCTCGACATTAGGGTCGCATCAAAACAGCCCCGACAAAAACCCCCCCACTGGGACCCTCTAAAATTTGCCCCCCCCCCGGTCAAAGGGCCCCCCATCACTAAAGGGCCGCCGAGAAAATGACCCATGTCAATCCTCCTCCGGGTGCTACCGTGAAAGCCAAAGTACGTAAGGTTGCATGAACCAAATAGTGTTAGGGATCGTGTCTGTACTACTCTACTGCGACAGTGCCACTGTTACGTTGACAGGGTTTCAATACCGTGTAGTTTTGGTTTTCAGCGTCAAAGTTTGCCACTAGATGACGTTCTGTGGGAGCATCTCATTGAACCTTTAGCTCAGAGCTGCTGTTTTGTAACGTGTGCGAGTTTATGAATGTACCGTTACAAAGCTACAGTAGATCTTTTAAAAAAAACATAACATGAAGCCCTCCATTTAGATATATTCTGTTATTAAAAGATTGACCCCTTGTGTCAGTTCTGTCCCGGTTCCATCTCATGTCTTTCCATGTTAACAAGTTGTCCGTTTTGAAATGTTTTAAATGCCTTTTATGATAAGAAACCAAGAAGACCGGGGTGGTGAGAAGGGCGCAAGCAGCAGTAGCACTGTTGAAGACATCAGTAGACGCTGGTTATGATCCTCCCTTCTTTGTTTGTAGTTCATTCCCTTGCGCATCAGTTCAGCCGGTGTGCGGACTCCTAAGCACTGCCTCCTGTCACGGATACACCTACTTAGATGGATTGAACTGCGGACATGTACGTGTTTTG
>CAXITT010000446.1:282268-297736 GCA_964033795.1 Lymnaea stagnalis | reverse complement strand
CTTGTTTGACCAGCTGAATGTGGTCCCTCTTGTTTGACCAGCTGAATGTGGTCCCTCTTGTTTGACCAGCTGAATGTGGTCCCTCTTGTTTGAACAGCTGAATGTGGTCCCTCTTGTTTGACCAGCTGAATGTGGTCCCTCTTGTTTGACCAGCTGAATGTGGTCCCTCTTGTTTGACCAGCTGAAGGTGGTCCCTCTTGTTTGACCAGCTGAATGTGGTCCCTCTTGTTTGACCAGCTGAATGTGGTCCCTCTTGTTTTACCAGCTGGATGTGGTTCATCTTTAACCAGCTGAATGTGATCCTTCTTGTTTGACCAGCTGAATGAGGTCCCTCTTGTTTTACCAGCTGAATGTGGTTCATCTTTAACCAGCTGAATGTGATCCTTCTTGTTTGACCAGCTGAATGAGGTCCCTCTTGTTTTACCAGCTGGATGTGGTTCATCTTTAACAAGCTGAATGTGGTCTCTCTTGTTTTACCAGCTGAATGTGGTTCATCTTGTTTTACCAGCTGAATGTGGCCCCACTTGTTTTACCTTTGAATGTGGTTCATCTTGTTTTACCAGCTGAAGGTGGGCCTTCTTGTTTTACCAGCTATCCTATTGAAATGACCTGGGTCTTAGCTTTGTCACTCGGGTACTTCACTTCAGCTGTTTATTTCAATTTTTATGCTCGAGTTACTTTTTGTTTGTTCACTGAAGAAGGCTGCTTGCCAACATGTTCGTTATGTCCCTTTTCCCCAGGTTTTGCCCGTACCTTAATTCACATATTTCTTATAATGAAATGGCCATTTTTGTTTTCATTACAGAAAAATTATTTTTAATTAATGTTATGATTTTTATGACTATGTTACAAAGGCTTTAAAGTACTCTTCATTACTTCTCAGGGGCGTCATACCAAAACGGGTCAGCTGGCAGCTATCAAAGTTATGACAGTGACAGAGGTAAGTCTACGACAGTGAGGGTTAGTTAGCAGTTCGTTCGTTGTTTACATTACTTTAAAGATTTATACAGTGTTGCTTTGATGTGTATATAATTTTTCCAGCTGTGCAAACATATTTATTTTAATTTATTTTGAGAGGAAATAAATCCCACCTGCCTGGAAGCTGTTGGAAATTTACAGTTTTAGGAATTCAAACTATTTTATTTAAAACATGCACATGGTCCTGAATTTATCACCACAGCTTTAAATATAATTATATCCTTGAAGCCACGCTGCCTTACTTTTGTGACCCATTTAAGAAGTAAGAAAAACCAACAATGTCATGGTTGGTACACACATTAATTGATCCTTAAAGGGAAAGTTAAGGATAGCACCTCGAGGATAGCCACATAATTGGTCTAGTGATACTTTTATGATCCGGGGAAAGGATGCCTTGTATTTTTGTTGGTCAATTTCTTTGTTTCCTCGATGTAACAATATCTCGAGACTTTTTGAAAAAAAACAACAACTTTCATTTCTTTTTCAGGATGAAGAGGAAGAAATCAAGCTGGAAATTAATGTCTTGAAAAAGGTTTTCTTTTGCTTTTAAACAAAAATAGAAATAGAAATACATTTTTTGTTAATTTTTAACATTTATGATAGTTCAGTTCAAATAATGTTTTTTAAAATGTGTGTGTGTGGAAGGGGGGGGGGGTATTTTTAACAAATTCAAATGCTTCGGTAAAGACTTTTGGTTGGCAAAAAAAATAAAGAAAAGAATTGATGAAAATATTTTTGTCTATCATATAAGATAGTTTAAAAGTTTAAAAATAAACATATAATAGTGTTAACATAATTTAGTGTCAACATATTTTAGTTTGAACAGATTTCAGTTTGAGCAAAATTCACTTTAAACATGTATCACTTTTAATGTATTGAAGTGTTAACATACCTGGTTTTTAAGTGTTTACCCAATTTAGTGTTATCATATTTTAGTGTTATCATTTGCTTGTTTAGAACCAAAATTGCCTTTGGAAAGATGAAAAGGTTATGCATGTTAATGATTCACAAACAGCACCCATCTTAACAAACATACTACTATTTCAGTTCTCCAACCACCGAAATATAGCCACGTACTACGGAGCTTTCATCAAAAAGGGACCAGCCGGTAAAGACGATCAGCTATGGGTATGACATTTTGATAAAATTACTTGGTAACTCATTATATGATATGAGACAATCAATGTCATCCCTGAATAAAATTACTTGGTAACTCATTATATGATATGAGACATTTAATGTCATCCCTGTATCAGCTGATTTGTGAAAAGTTAATTTAAAAAATATTTTTTTTTTAAAACCATTTTTAGCAATTCATTGATCGTGGGCCCTCAAAATAAAGAAGAAGCTTAAGGAAAACAAATTTTCACCATCCGATGTTAATAATGTTAAAAAGTTCCCTATCTTATCTCCAATGGTTGATCCCCAGCAAGTTAAATTTATAATGTTAAAATGATCCCTAGCAAGTTAAATTCATAATGTTAAAAATAACTATCACATGTTAAATTGGAAAATCGTAAGATATATTTGAACAAGTATTAAGTAGTAACAATCTATACATGAGCGGTAGTTTAGGTTTTCGAGTGAGATGTCAATAATTCAGACTTTAAAAAATCCAGAGCATAAAAAAAAACTGGATGGTCTAATCGGAAAAAAAAACTGTGGAGTAGGAGTCCCAAGTGAATGTAAGGTTTTGAAAAGTATGCATTCTCGCTTTTCTGAACATGATTAAAACACGCCAAAAAAAGACAAGGTTTGTTATGGGATTTGAAAATCCAGATTAGTTGATAATCGGGCCAGGATCAGACTAGTCAGGACTATCTGCTACTTTGTCCCTTTTCAATGATTTCGAAAATTCCACTTCCAACTTGGCGTCCATTGCACTGCTTTGATGTCATGTTTTAAATAATTTCTTTCAGCTGGTGATGGAGTTTTGTGGGGCCGGCTCAGTGACGGACCTAGTCAAAGGTTAGTTCTGCACTGTTATGTTTTTTAACCCTCCTTATTAACTCCATGTGGAATTTTATGAGTTTCTTTTCAAGTGCATATTTTATTGGTTTGCTCCTTATTTGAAGTGACTGATGAACATGCATTTTTAATAGTAAGCCTTGTCTACCCAAATGGATTGATTGCTAGCTGTTTCTGACGAGGAATATGTAATATAATAACTGATTGTTGGCAAAATTCAAATTCTGTATAGTCAGTAAATAAATATTGTTAGTGGATGCATGAAGACATGTTAGTGTATCCCACCACAAAGGATGGCCAAATTTTCTTAGAACCTCAGTAGCTTAAATTAATTAATTTCACGCTCGGAAGTCATGGGACGCATCACCTTTTTCTCCCTTACTAGATTTATTTTTGCCTTTTTAATCATCGTTATGTCAGGAGAGACCACAAAAACAACAATTTCTCTTAAACCTTTTCATTTTTTTGTTTCACTGAATTTTTATTATCAAGCTTTAGGTACCGAGACCTTTCGGAGAGGTAAACTTATTTTCAAAAAAAAATTTGTTGAGAGCTGCTGTAGCTTTTAAGTAAAAGCTTTAAATTGGTTAGTGACATCATTGAATAGGAATATACAGACTGTTGTAGCCTTCATTGTTCCTGCAATTTCTTTCAAAGTCAATAAAGGGTGATAACATTTACAAAACAAAAAAATATGCAAGCATATAAATAAATAAGATGTTGCATTAATGTAAAACAATTAAGACATGCATCTGTATTACTCTACAATTATGAGAAAATTTAAAAAGAAATCAAAATTAGGAAAATAGAAATAAAGGTTATAATTTAGGATAATTTGTACTTAATTTGTAGAAGATTATCCTTTGTTTTATCAATTGCTTTTTTTACAATTTTTATTTTACCTTTTTTTATTTTGTGCCTTTAAGAAGCCTGTTGTGTGTTGTAATCTAAAAGATATGTTTTCACCACTGCTTACCCTCATTACTTATCCTCACTACTTATCCTCTCTACTTTCTTTACTGGCTATTTCCCCCCTAAAAGAAACATCCAAATTCTCTTTTTGAAAGTTTAAGTTTAATGTTTTAAAATGTACAATTCTTTTTTAACGTAACAATGTTAAATTTCCCAATGTAACCTGTAAGATAGTAAATGATTTTTAAAAAAAACCAATTTAAAAAAACCCAAAAGATTATTACAAAATGAACAAGTTTTGTAAGGGGATTGGAAACAAAATGCGCAGATGCAAAGTAAACTTTTAAAAAAGCTCCTCATGAGAGTGATTAATGAATTGTTATGGTATCAAAACGCCAAGCAGCGTCCATCAAACGTATTTACCTAGAAAACCTATTGTAAAATTATTTCAATTTATCAGAATGTCATTTGGTCCTGAAGGTGCATGCAAGTTTGTTTTTTCTAGTATGACTTAAATATTACACTTGATATCATCATGGGACATGACTGTATAACATTTTGACTTGATTTAACTCCCATCTATTTTTATTTTGTCCTAACTAAAAGAGGAGAAATTGGGAATATTTTATTTGGAAAAAAAAAAAGACTTTTTATTTTTTAATGGCATGTGGACTTCATTAACACTGCATTATGTTGTGTACTTTAATGGATTATATTTCAAGTGATAACTTTTTACGTCTGTATGATTCCCAAATTATTTTCCTGTTACACATGAAGTAGTGATTCTCAACTTGTTTACACAAACTGCTCTCAATAAGGTTTTCATGAACTTATTTCTTTAATGAGATTTAAAAAAAAAAACGTACATCCACTATAAACAACTTTGTTTATAAAGTATTTAATTGTTTTTAAAGTATTTAAAATATACTTTGTAGTGATTTTTCATCTATTTTCTATACATCTTTATGTAAATACCAGTCTTGAAATATTTCATTTTTTCATTAGGGTTGTTGGATTGGAAATTTGGATTTTGACAAAGTGATAATTTCTTTGTTTAAAAAAAACCCTCTTTTATTACAGCCACAAAGGGAAATTTCCTAAAGGAGGAGTGGATAGCTTATGTATGCAGAGAAATTTTAAGGGTAAGTAGCTAAAACAAGATAGTTAACCAAAGCTAAAACAAGATAAGTAACCAAGGCTAAAACAAGATAAGTAACCAAGGCTAAAACAAGATAAGAAACCAAGGCTAAAACAAGATACGTAACCAAAGCTAAAACAAGATAATTAACCAAGGCTAAAACAAGTGTAACAGCAGCCAAATCTGATGGACCAGCATTTTTAAGACAAATGTCAGATTTAAATGTTTCCATGGGTTCTCAAAATTTCTGCAATGTCCCTTATTATTATTATTATTATGAGTGGTTTTATATAGCATGGTACCCCAGCCTAGGGCTGGGCTCTCCACGCTGTAATACAATTTAATAAACATGATAAACTTAAAAAATTAAATGCAATGCATTAATTAAATAAAACAAAAGAAACGTGTATTCACTCCACTCAATCCTTAACTGCTGAACTATTTACATGTTAGGACTTTAACATGAAATAAGTATTAATGAACTATTTAATTAAGAAAATTTTAAAAATTGATTATGTAGTACAAGATTATCTGAGCCAGCATTGGAATTTATGGGCCAGTCAGTAATGCAGACGCACAAATCATGTGTTTTCTTCCACACTTTTTCTTGGAATTCCCATAAAACAATAAGATTTGTCTTACTAATACATGGTTATCAGAAGATGGCTAACCTTACCACATTAAATTTAAGTCAAACTTTGTTTATTCACTGAGCTGAGCTTCCTTTCCGTCAGGCACTTTCTATGCAGCAGAACAATCATGATTTCGCTTATCTGGTCATTATTTTTAGGCCCATTAATTCCTTTGCTTCTCCCCGACCCACATTTTGAATCTAGATTTATTTAGTGTTAAATTTAAAAAAAAAATATTTTTACATAATTTAGGCCAGTGTTTTATGAATATATTCTAATTTTTGCACACACTACCTTATGAAATTGTTTTACAATATAAGAATAAGTATGAATATTTAATTATACATTTGATTACTAGATGAGAGAAGATTTTTAAAATTTATCTCCACACATTGGCAGTAACTCTGTGTGTCTTGTTTGAAAGAAGCTGGTCTCTCCTTGCTGATCTGTGACCACCGTCACACAACTGTTGACAATGTTGTGCTCCATTGAAATGCATGTAGTGTGTTGTCCTGCTGTTGAGGGCTGGGAAGGGTCAAGATAATAAATTAGATTACCTTCTGTGTCTCTGCCATGAATCATTGATGGGAAGGATGTCTGGGACCAGGGGGTTTAGTGCATGCACTAATGCTGTGATTTTCTGATGTGCTTCACACCCATTGGTCTGAGCCAGGGGGTTAGTGCATGCACTAATGCTGTGATTTTCTGATGTGCTTCACACCCATTGGTCTGAGCCAGGGGGTTAGTGCATGCACTAATGCTGTGATTTTCTGATGTGCTTCACACCCTTTGGTCTGAGCCAGAAAGAAAAGAAAACACTTTCTCTTTCAAAAGAAAAGGTCTCCTTGTAGATTTTAATTTCATGTATTTTTGGTGACATAGCTTTGCTCTATTAAATTTTTCTACAGTAGGAAAGATTTGTGTTAACTTTATAATAGTAAAACCAATCTGTTTAATAGGGTTCTGTGAATTATATTTTTGAGACATGTAGTAAAATAACTATTTAAATGAAGGTGGATGGAAGGATTCTGTGGATTATGTTGATTGGTACATGCAGTAAAATAAATATCAAATTGAAGTCGGATGTCAAATTGACACGGGATTTTAAAAAAAGGTCTGAGAAACAGATACTGCACTTGGGTTTAGTAAATTTATAATTAGCATCCCTCTGTTTCATATTAGATTTACTAGTGGAAAGGAAACCGTTTTGACATTTCGCTAACCAGGCCGATATTGGTGGACTCTTCTATTGGTGTCAAGGATTCACTGTGTCCGTTGATTGAATCCAGCACTGGAAAATACTTGAGCTAACTCTGTTCGTTCCCCCTGTCAATATCAACTGGTCTCAAATTCATCACACTGGCACCAAGTGCACACAGCAAAATGATATTAGATGGTGTGATCTGAATACATTTAATGGAGGGCCAGATTTCACTCACCCAGTACCCTGAGGGCAGTTACAATTACAGCCTTGTTGGGAGGGGAGATAAGAGGGTGTTACGTGGATAGAAGCACAGATTAATAAAAAATAAAATAAAATA
This sequence comes from Lymnaea stagnalis, assembly GCA_964033795.1. Lineage (NCBI taxonomy): Eukaryota > Metazoa > Mollusca > Gastropoda > Lymnaeidae > Lymnaea > Lymnaea stagnalis. The sequence goes on along the minus strand of CAXITT010000446.1, from coordinate 290,567 downwards.
AAAAGTATTTAAACAGGGCTTTGAAGCAGGATTGTGGAAAATGGGTGCGTTGCATTTAGCAGGAGGTCTAAAAAAGAAATGTTGATGTCGGATTATTATTTTAAAAAAAAAAGAAAATTATTTTTTAAAACAAATACATCAATTTTAGACTATCAGTCATCTGTTATTTTAAAAAAAAAATAACGTTCTTTTATAAAGAACCTTTATTCATACATAAATTGCTTATTTAAAGACAAGTTGTGGGCAGTAAAAATGATGTTCCGTTGATTGCACAAGTCCTGGCAATATGTATAGTTTTGTTGAAACAGCAACCTAAAATAGTGGGGGGAAACGTTAATGCCCTTCTGTGCTTTGCTTGGAGTAATCTTTGTTGATGATGCTGGGCAGGCAAGAAATGAGGATGGGATCTTCTTGTTTTAGGGAATCCTTTTCTTATTGACATTCTACTTCTTAAACCCAAAGATGATTGATTTGCTGTGTGTCTCTCCACTGTGTTTTGTGTCACTGTGCACACAGTGCCATCTCAAGTGGCAGGATGAGATTGTTCTTTGTACTGCCCATAAAGAAACTGATCTGAATCTCTGAACCATAAAACAGATGCTGCTTGCCATAGATTTTTCCAGCCCCAGGGTGTTATACAATTTTAATCTGCGTTTTTTAAAACTTATTTTTCCTTGTTTAAAAAAAAAATATTTATTAAAAGAAAAAAAGAAAGCCACCTGTGAAGCATCATGGCTCTCTATGTGTCTTCTATGTGTCTTCTATGTGTCTTCTATGTGTCTTCTATGTGCCTTCTATGTGCCTTCTATGTGTCTTCTATGTGTCTTCTATGTGTCTTCTATGTGTCTTCTATGTGTCTTCTATGTGTCTTCTATGTGCCTTCTATGTGTCTTCTATGTGCAGTACAAATATTTCACAGCTCCATGACAGATTCTCCCCAAACCCCAGCAACTTTCTGTTATCCCTTTTTTTTTGTCCTGGCTGTTGCCCAATAACCCAATTTTAAAGAAATCTTTTACTTTGCCACATAGTTGTTGTCTTCTCCAGAGTTATTCAAATATGTTGATGGGCTTAGCTGTTGTCTTCTCCTCAGAGTTATTGAAATATGTTGATGGGCTTAGCTGTTGTCTTCTACTCAGAGTTATTCAAATATGTTGATGGGCTGAGCTGTTGTCTTCTACTCAGGGTTATTCAAATATGTTGATGGGCTGAGCTGTTGTCTTCTACTCAGAGTTATTCAAATATGTTGATGGGCTGAGCTGTTGTCTTCTACTCAGAGTTATTCAAATATGTTGATGGGCTGAGCTGTTGTCTTCTACTCAGAGTTATTCAAATATGTTGATGGGCCTCATTCCTTGAGATTTATTAAAAGATTGTGGACATATTTTGATGTCTCTCATCCACCATCCCTCCTCATCTGTTAGCTTCCTAACTTGCCATTAACTATTATAGTTTGTCACTATCAAGCTTTCTGTCACAAGATTTATTTTTTTTCAAAAGCAGTTAAACAGAGTAATTATCTCCAAAAAATATTTAATGATTTTTTTTTTTTTTAAAAGAAGAAAATTTAAGATAACCGAATTCCAAATTGTGTATGCTGATATAAAAACTAACATTTGCCTGTACAGTGAATTTAGACGCCCAGCATGTTAACTTGTACAAATACTATGTTAAGATTCCTTAAATTGTGGTTTAAGGCAGTGGTCCCCAAATGGCGGTCCGTGGACCTTCACCGGTCCGCATGCCTAACGCTGCCGGTCCCCATAACATAAATATTTATTGTCAAATAGAAATAAAAGTATAAAATAAGTCATGCACCGGTCCCTGGTAAAATTTCGAAACTTGTTCACCGGTCCGTCAAACATAAAAGTTTGGGAACCACTGGTTTAAGGTACTTAAATTCTGCAATAATTATGTTTTCAATTTTACCATGACTATTTAAGCACTATCTAACTTTAAAAAAAATTAAAACCAAATCATAATTTGAAAAAAAATTGCTTCTCCTTAAAAAACGAGAAAAAAATGAATGCAGTCTTTTTTAATTTGTTTTATATTAGATAGTGCTTAAATAGTAAATGTGAATCAAAGTCAACAAAACAAGGCAGGGATGACAACCATTAATAACTATTAACTTTTTCCTTGTTTTACTAAGTCCCCTCCAATCATCACATCCCGAATCATGGGTACCTAAGTTATAAGAGTGCTGCTATTTCCAGAGAAATTCCCTGAGGACAAATTTTGGTCAGAGATAAGGGACCAGGACATTGTTGGCTGGGGGCTAAAAAATGTTTGGGGAAAATGTGGCCCCAGTTACCACTGATCTTAACGAGGAGTTTGTACAGAATAGTTAGCTCTGTGGGAGCGTTTAGTGGGGTGCCCATTATGAGACGGCTGCGTACAGCATTCCCAGTTACCACTGATCTTAATGTGGAGTTTGTACAGAATAGTTAGCTCTGTGGGAGCATTTAGTGGGGTTCCTATTATGAGACGGCTGCGTACAGCATTCTGAACTACATGGCTTCCAAGTCCCATGTTTCCAACAACTTTTGATGATAGAAAACATTTTCGTGTTTGTTTATCTTATACTTGGTCTCAGGGAGATAGAAACAAGCAAGCTTCTTCAGCTTCCCGCCGACTGATAATACTTAGAAAAAAATTTATTAAAAAATTAGCATCGTTTATAGTTGTCTGTTCATGATGATTTGTTTAGTCTAAACCTTTTCATAGTGGTTATGTTTCAAAGAAGAATATCCTGAAGGTTAATATTTTCATTGTGGTCATGTTTCAAAGAAGAATATCTCGAATGTTAATATTTTCATTGTGGTTATGTTTCGAAGAAGAATACCCTGTAGCTCAATGTTAACATTTTCTGTGCGGTTATGTTTCAAATATCCTGAAGCACAATGTAAATATTTTCAGCCCCCCCCTCCCCCTTTATTTCCCATATAATGTTCATTTCATCCAGCCCACATTACATGTCTGGTTAAATGACATTGTGTTCTTATTGACCATCAGAGTTCTTGTAGAGCTTTCTAACGTAAATTATTCATTTAAAAAATGTGAAACAGCTTTTAAATACAGTTACTGGCACAAATGAATAGAAATTGTATTCTTTACTTTCAGGGCCTGGCACATCTTCACGCCAATAGGGTCATTCATAGGGACATCAAGGGACAGAATGTTCTTCTTACAGACAATGCTGAAGTCAAGCTGGGTAAGAGAATTTTTTTTTTCCAACGCTTTACAAGTGTGTCTCTTTGGAAATAATTTACTTCACTGATTCTTGGTCTTGATTTAAAATTAGACGAGAGCTTGACTCAAGATGCTGCAATTGTAATACTACAATTTTTCCTAACCACTGATGATTTTCTCCAACAGTGGACTTTGGTGTGAGTGCTCAGTTAGACAAGACTATTGGTCGGAGGAACACGTTCATAGGTACCCCATACTGGTGAGTGCAAGGCGTATATGGACTTCTTAAATAGTCATTGTTTGGTAGAAAAGTCCTAAATACTCTTGTGCATCGTAAAACAACAAATAGGTCATAATGGAACAATTCATCAGGATAATACATTTATTTAAGGCCTGTCTTTGTTAAATTTTGAATTTTATATTTTTGGACAATTATGAAAACTACTGCTGCACGGAGGATGATTTTTAATGTTTTGAATGTTTTGAGAGGCGTATCTAGTGGCTATGTAGATGGGGCTTATGTAGGTGGGCGCTTACCTAGATGGGCGGCTATGGAGATGGGGCTTATGTAGGTGGGCGCTTACCTAGATGGGCGGCTATGTAGGTGGGCGCTTACCTAGATGGGCGCGATACATCCACCCCCGATACATCCACCCGCGAATGGATCTACCCGCCGTATGTAGGTGGGCGCTTACCTAGATGGACAGCTATGTAGGTGGGCGCTTACCTAGATGGGCGGCTATTTAGGTGGGTGCTTACCTAGATGGACGGCTATGTAGATGGGGGCTTTGTAGATGGGGGCTATGTAGGTGGGCGCTTACCTAGATGGGCGGCTATGTAGATGGGGGCTATGTAGGTGGGCGCTTACCTAGATGGACGGTTATGTAGATGGGGGCTATGTAGGTGGGCGCTTACCTTGATGGGCGGCTATGTAGATGGGGCGTATGTAGGTGGGCGCTTACCTAGATGGGCGGCTATGTAGATGGGCGGCTATGTAGATGGGGGCTATGTAGGTGGGCGCTTACCTAGATGGACGGTTATGTAGATGGGGGCTATGTAGGTGGGCGCTTACCTTGATGGGCGGCTATGTAGATGGGGCTTATGTAGGTGGGCGCTTACCTAGATGGGCGGCTATGTAGATGGGCGGTTATCTAGAAGGGCGGCTATGGAGATGGGCGGGTATGGAGATGGGGGGCTATGTAGGTGGGTGGCTATGTAGATGAGCTGCTATGTATATGGGCGGACTGAGTACAATTGTGGTAAGCAATGCAATAAATAATTGATATATTGCAATTATTTTGTCTTCATTAATATTGTATGTAAATGTGTGCTCACTCCAAGGTTCAACTGAACGCCTAGTAAATTATCAATGTTGAACAATAATGTCCAGCGCTAGACACATAATATGACGTTATCAATGTTGAACAATAATGTCCAGCGCGAGACACATAATATGACGTTATCAATGTTGAACAATAATGTCCAGCGCTAGACACAGATAGTATGACCTTGATAGTATGACCTTTATCAATTAATTTTTTTTTATTTCAGGATGGCACCTGAGGTCATAGCCTGTGATGAAAATCCAGACGCCACTTATGACAAAAGGGCAAGTAGATGACACAGTGGCATTGACTTAAACTTGAATTAAGCCGACAACTGCAGCAGTCCTATATTAGTCTGTTCTCATATTTTGTCAATATTTTATATCTGAACCCTTTGAAACAAACTTAGCAAAACTGTAATTCATTATTGACAAATTTTTTCATCTATTTCTCATTACAGAGCGACCTGTGGTCTCTTGGCATTACAGCTATTGAAATGGCCGAAGGAAAGCCTCGTAAGTCAATAGTTGTTGTTATTTTTTAATTGCCCTTTCATTTCCTCATGGTTCACTTGACAATGTTTGCTAGTGTAATATTTAATTTAATTTTTCTGAAGGATGCCCCATTCATTGAAGGAGTCTTTCTCTTCAATTCGGAATAAGTTTATTAAAAAAAACTATACTAAATAATCCTAGAGTTACCCAGACGTGTGACATGTTGAGTTATTATTTTCTTATAGATCACAAAACCATGGTTTTTAGTAGATTACAAATTTTAATAGTCAACTCCCAATAGCTAATGGTTTGACCTGTGTCTTTCAGCTCTCTGTGATATGCACCCCATGAGGGCTTTGTTTTTGATACCACGGAATCCACCACCAAGACTGAAGAATCCAACTAAATGGTCAGTTAAGCTGCTTTTGCTAATCTTAGTTTTCGTGGTTTATGTGTCAACGGTCAATATTTATTGCCAACACTTGTTTCCCTTTTACGTCAGTTTGTTGCGTGGGTCCATTAGACCATTAGGATGATTATATGACAGATCTTGTTTAATTTTTAATTAAAATAAAAAGAAATACAATTTTATCTGGCAAAATTGTGGAACAGTTTGCCTCAATCTTTTGTAATTGTAATTACAAATTAATTGTAAATGATAAAAAATCATTTAAGAAACATTTAAAAATCTTTATGTTTAAATAGATTTCGGAAAACCAGAGCCCAGTGAGCATGCTAAAGTGGCATGGATACCAGCGTGATATAAATATCAAAATGAATCAATAAATCAAAATGGATTTATTATTTGTATAAAAGGACCGATCTGTGGAACAAGTACACTTGAAACAACAATGAACATAAAAATGTCACTTGCAGTGTGGGTGGCTGGTCATTCAGGATCAAACATTTTTATAGGATCAAACCATCCTCCTTGCCAAGTGCAAAGCACTGCATTCAATTATTATTGAGAAAAAACATTGGTTTTACTCTCCTTTTGTTTGTTTTAGGTTTTACTCTCTGTTTTTTGTTTGTTTTAGGTTTTACTCTCCTTTTGTTTGTTTTAGGTTTACTCTCTGTTTTTTGTTTGTTTTAGGTTTACTCTCCTTTTGTTTGTTTTAGGTTTACTCTCCTTTTGTTTGTTTTAGGTTTTACTCTCCTTTTGTTTGTTTTAGGTTTACTCTCTGTTTTTTGTTTGTTTTAGGTTTACTCTCCTTTTGTTTGTTTTAGGTTTACTCTCCTTTTGTTTGTTTTAGGTTTACTCTCCTTTTGTTTGTTTTAGGTTTACTCTCTGTTTTTTGTTTGTTTTAGGTTTTACTCTCTGTTTTTTGTTTGTTCCCTCCTTAATTTATATATTTATGATGGGCTATTTAACTAATGTTTAAATTTTTTAAACTTTAAATTTTTTAAACAAATGTTATATGATATTCATGCGTCTTTTAATTAAATAGTTTACAAATAATAGGCCGTTTCCTCTGGGAACCAAAGAATTAAAAGATTGACAACCACTGAAGTTATTGAGTATCTCTTCGCCTGCTCCACAGGTCTAGTAAATTTCATAACTTTGTTGAGTCGTGCCTGATCAAAGACTACCAGCAGAGACACTCGACCGAGCAGCTGCTCAAGCACCCATTCATTAAAGACCAGCCGACAGAAAGACAAGTGCGCATCCAGCTCAAAGACCATATAGACCGGCATAAGAAAAATAGGAAAGGTATGCGGCCACTATGGCTATTTATGAATTGATAAATTTTAACACCCGTAGACAGAGGTCGGCAAACTCTGGCCCTTTATCTAGTGTTCTGGTCCGCCCACCTAGTTTTTTATTATTGCATCCAACCTAATTGAATCGTCACTTCAGACGGCCTTTTGTGCAAGTTTACATCTTGCAGGACTCTACTTGACTTCTACCTTCAGCTACCATTTGCTCAGTTTCCAATGTTGTTAGTCTGTGCCACCCAAGTGATCACGCCACTCAAGTGATCATGTCACCCAAGTGATTGTGCCACCCAAGTGATCGTGCCACCCAAGTGATCATGCCACTCAAGTGATCATGCCACCCAAGTGATCATGCCACCCAAGTGATTATGCCACCCAAGTGATCGTGCCACCCAAGTTATCGTGCCACCCAAGTTATCATGCCACCCAAGTGATTGTGCCACCCAAGTGATTGTGCCACCCAAGTGATTGTGCCACCCAAGTGATTGTGCCACCCAAGTGATCACCACCCAAGTGATCACCACCCAAGTGATTGTGCCACCAAAGTGATTGTGCCACCCAAGTGATTGTGCCACCCAAGTGATTGTGCCACCCAAGTGATTGTGCCACCCAAGTGATCGTGCTACCCAAGAGATCATGCCACCCAAGTGATTGTGCCAGCCATGTGATTGTGCCAGCCATGTGATCGCAATGTTTGGCAACACTTATTCCTGTCAGTAGCTCTTCTCCAAGACTAACAGTTCTGTAAGAAGCACCTGCGCTCTCAGCTAACTGGTGATCATTGCCTCAATGACATGCTGAGCTCCTCATCATTAGAACCTGATATTATATCCGTCTCAAAGAACATTCAACATCATGTTTCTTATTGATTGTAATGTAGTTTTGAATAAAATGGACTTTCCAGAGGCACCTTATTTCTTATGCCCGTGTGCCTTCTTGACCACCTGTTTAAATGGCCTTACAGTCAGAACCGTTTGCAGACCTCTGCATTGAGATGTCATATTCAATTATTGTAAAATATTTTGATATACATATTTAAAAATAAAAAACCTTTCATTTAAATATCTATTACTGATTAGGCCTCGTTCGTAGTTTTTTTTTGGATTATAAATATTAGTTCATTAGGTTTAAAATTTTCTATACATTAGAATTTATGTACAGTGATTTAATGCATATCTGGAATGTCTCTATGAACTCATCACAGAGGTGAATAAATTCAGTTGCTGTTATATTATAAATGTATTAATGTAACAGCACTGAAATAAGTCCTGAACTACTTTGTTGTTGCATGCTCTTCTCCTGAACCCAATGACTTTTGTGAACATTCTCATCCAGGAGAAGACCATGAGACAGAGTATGAATACGAGGGAAGTGATAATGAGGAGGAAGATGAAAATACTATGCCAGGAGAACCGAGGTATTTGATTCGTTTTTAAACACTCCTTTCAAATTTAAGGGAAATGGGGCTGCATTCAAGCGGTGTGGGGGGGGGCTGCATTCAAGCGGTGTGAGGGGGGGGGACTGCATTCAAGCGGTGTGAGGGGGGGCTGCATTCAAGCGGAGTGAAGTAAA
>CAXITT010000446.1:270703-282119 GCA_964033795.1 Lymnaea stagnalis | reverse complement strand
TGCATTCAAGCGGTGTGAGGGGGTGGGGCTGCATTCAAGCGGTGTGAAGTAAAAAAAAATAGTTAAACAAGATATGTTAGGCTTTAAAGAAAGGAAGAACAATTAAAAGGACGTTGTGGTTGAAACTTATGTGTTCCAAGATCACAATGCTTTCTATGTCTCTGTGTGTCTAGCAACGAAGGCTGAGAAAGCTTCTTTGTCATCTGGGAAAACTTATGCTTTTCAATTTCATATAATTTTTTTCTTCTTGTTTTGTACTGTCTGATGAAGAAGGCAAACAGCAGAAACCTCCTTTTAATAGTTCTGTCTTTTGTTTTTTCAGTCTTAACATTTCTTGATCCACTATATATTTATTTTAAATTCATTTTCACAAGCCTTTTGTAACAAGGATGATCCCATCTAATACATCTTGTGCGGCAATTTTCAGCTCAATACTACAGATCCCAGGGGAGAGCACCTTGAAACGAAACTTCCAGCAAATCCAAGAGCGGGAGGCCAGGCGCCAGGAGCCGAGGCAAGCCCAGCCGCAGAGACAGAGTCAGCACGGTCCGCCTCGGCCACCGTCATCTCACCAGGTCGACATTTTATATTTATCATTCCAATTTACCACTCTTCATTTGCTGGTGCCAAAGACTACAAGTCTCTAACCCAAATTGTAAAAGTAGTGTTGATATTATGAAACTGATTTGCTGTAAAGTTAAGCTGTGGTCAGTTGGTCAGTTCTATTTCTGTGAAAGAATGAGCCCACAAGCTTGATGTTACACCTTGTGTTGACAGACATTGATCATCACTCTGAAATTCCTAAAAGTAGATTATTTAGGCCTGAGCAATTTGTGTCAATAAAACAAGATACATTTAGCTTTAACAATGATCATGCAGAATACAAACGTAAACCCTTTGGCAAATGCCTTCATCGTTGCAAAAAAAAACAAAAAACATTCATATAATTTTTAAACTTACATAATAAATATATCCACATGTAGCCTGCCTAAAAATGGGAGTACAGAATAAGAGTTGGCGCAAGTCCCTGACAGAAACAAAGTTCATAGGAAGAAAAAGGAAGCGGGTGGAAGTAAAATTTAAAAAACCAAACATGAAAAGGACAGTGCAGCCATGTAAATTTGTGAATTTGGTTTATACCGTATGGAGTCAACATCTTGTTATTAATTTATTTTCCATATAAACTCTATCCGGTGTATTACTTGCATACAATATACCAGTTAATAAATAAATTATATTTGAAAGGAATGAAACTAGTTATTTATTCATGAGGAGGAAAACCCCTCAAATTTTTAACAATTGTTTGCAAACATAATAAATTAGAAAATCGTTTGATAGAGCTAAAAATATTCCATCACCTTGAGCCTTTACCTAGTAGCAAGCATCTTAAAGCTGTGACCATTGTTGCAGATCATAACACAAAACCCCCCCCCCCCCCCCACCAAAAAACAAAAACAAACTAAGACGAATCATTTATATTTATTTCTGCTCTCTTCCAGATTGTACCACCACAACTACAACAGCAACACCAAATCCCACCTTACATCCCCCCGTCCCAACCTCAGCAGGCCCAGCAGTTTCCCCGCTACATACCTGTACAGCAACAGCCCGCTGAGAGGCCGTCGTCTAGTCACTTTCAGCACAAGCTTATCACAGTGCCGGTGGAGCAGCCTGGCCAGAAGCCCGCCTATCAAATGCAACAACCTCGCCTTACAGGTAGTTGGCGCTGATAGCATAGAGTTGATCATGCACTTCTAAAGACACCCTGAATAGTGCTCAAAGTGCAACAATACTTTATTGATCAGTAACAGGTTAAGCTGTTCCTTAAAAAAAAGCTCTTAAAAACCGTCCAGTCTGTGAAGTTGACATTTAAGGAACCAAGTAAATCATGCTGCTCTTTTAATTACCTTTGTAGTTTTGGTTTGTTTCAATAACTGCAAAGTAGTTTTATACATAGAGATAACTTTATAGATTCACTATTTAATAAAAAAGAAAAAATCTCACTCCTAAAGTGATGCGGCTTTTATGTATTTAGTTTTATGCTTAATATTTTAGTTCCTTTCCCAATTTGTGAACTTTGGCCCCACAGCTCGGCTCTGCTCTGCTCTAAACTAACACTTTTCTCTCAATTGTCAGACCAAAAGCCAGCCAGTGCCAGTCATCAACCTATGCAGCACCCCTCGGGTGCCAAGTCATCTCCTGTGTTTGGTAACCCAGCCAGTAAATCAGATGTAGGCATGGCTTTTGTTATTTGTTTACCTCTTGCAGTTAACACAGAATATTTTCAGTGTTCATTATTATTCAGATGTACCACTCTACATTTCCCAGTTTTAAAACCTACACATTTGTAACCCAGATCTTTATATCTATATAGATTCCTTTAATTTCTCAAAATTTTTGTTACATTTTACTTGAATTAAATAAATGCAACTAAATGTAAGCTAAATGAATATTGGTTTCTAGGACCTTGATCGCCTAGTCCTTGACCTCAGCAAATTGGGAGCAGAGCAAAGGATAGCCAAAACTGTGGTCCTGGAAGAGGAGGATGAAGATGAAGATGACGACGACGATGATGATGACGATGAGGATGATATCAATAGAGATGGAACCCTACCAGCCTCAGAACCAGCAAGGCCTTTGTAAGTACACAACAGTTCTGTATTCGGTTTAATTGAAGCAATTTGTTCAAGTTGTTTTTGGTGAAGACACTTCAATAGAGCTCATCTTTTTTTATATTTATTGAAAGAATAAAGCGAATCCTTCCAAACTGTTTTTCTCCATATTTTGTGTCCAAGGCACTTATTGAATGTAAAATTAGAATAAAGAACAGAGGAGAGGAATATATAAAAACAATAGATAACACTGATTCTATTTCCTCACAGGGCAAATGTGTATTAAGCATTTGATAAGTTTTGAACCTTTGACTTATGCTGGTGAACATTATAGTTTACATTGCATAGTTTAAGTCAATTTCTCAGATAATTTTTAAAAAATTTTCTTTTCACTAATAACTTGTTAATATGATTTGTATATTTTTGTGACTCCATGAGCATAATATTGAACATTAAGTTTTAAAAAGGGGAAAACCGGACCTCTTTGATCAAGTCTCTTTATATTTAAATGTATGTTTGAGATTTTTGTTGTGTAGATCTGTGTTGTAAGTTCAAGGGCTTGGAGTTGGGACACTGAACTTTTTCTAATGAGCACTATTTTGTCAAATATTAAATTAAATCAAATAAATCTACTGCCATATGTACAGGTAGTTATCAATGTACAAAGCAGCTCCGTTGCTAGAATTCATTTGTTATGCATCATACCACCTAACTGTTGGCATGCCATGGCATAATAAGTTAGCTGTCATTTTTACATATGAAAGGCATTGGGTTAAAGATTAAATATGAATATTTTATTAAAAGGAATGTAGATAAATTTGAAAAATGGTTATAGAAAAAAAAGGTATGGAACAATTTTTAATTGTGATTGAAAATATTTAAAAAAAATTAAATTATATTATTCAAAAATGTTTAAATTTTGATGCTCGTTTATGGCGAAACTTTGTAAATCGAGAGCTACCATCATGTCAAAGACCTGGAGCTTGGAATTAGGCTCTCCCAACTCTTTGGTCCTGATTAAATGTTTATGTGCTGCTCATGCTAACATTAGCTAGAGAGACTTAACCCTGCCTTTTGAACTTGTTTTAACCTTCCATGTCGGGGTTGTAACACTAAACACACTGAAAGGGAAATAGATGGCTGAGAATTTCTCACCATGACATGAGTGAAAGGGAAATAGATGGCTGAGAATTTCTCACCATGACATGAGTGAAAGGGAAATAGATGGCTGAGAATTTCTCACCATGACATGAGTGAAAGGGAAATAGATGGCTGAAAATTTCTCACCATGACATGAGTGAAAGGGAAATAGATGGCTGAGAATTTCTCACCATGACATGAGTGAAAGGGAAATAGATGGCTGAGAATTTCTCACCATGACATGAGTGAAAGGGAAATAGATGGCTGAGAATTTCTCACCATGACATGAGTGAAAGGGAAATAGATGGCTGAAAATTTCTCACCATGACATGAGTGAAAGGGAAATAGATGGCTGAGAATTTCTCACCATGACATGAGTGAAAGGGAAATAGATGGCTGAGAATTTCTCACCATGACATGAGTGAAAGGGAAATAGATGGCTGAGAATTTCTCACCATGACATGAGTGAAAGGGAAATAGATGGCTGAGAATTTCTCACCATGACTTGAATGAAAGGGAAATAGAGGGCTGAGAATTTCTCACCTTGACATGGGTGAAAGGGAAATAGATGGCTGAGAATTTCTCACCATGACTTGAGTGAAAGGGAAATAGATGGCTGAGAATTTCTCACCTTGACATGAGTGAAAGGGAAATAGATGGCTGAGAATTTCTCACCTTGACATGAATTGATTATAATCAGGGTCTGGTCACACCTGGCTCATCAGCTGTTCAAGTTACCCTGATGTGTCATTGTCGTCTATGTTAACTGTTTTATAATGGTCATTTTAAAAAATCGCATTCTTATAAACTGGGGAAATTGGTAGAAGCACAATGTAATCATTGAACATGAACAAATCTCAAGACAGCGAAGGGGTTCATTTTTGTTCATGGGGTGGACTGTCAAATGAAGGATAGGAATGTCCACCTTTCTAAGCTGGGTGACAGCCATGAATTGGTGGCTCTCTTAGCATCCATCTTTACTCATAATATTGAGGATATCATTTAGTCTCATCACCAACATCTCACTTCAGAATCATTTTTCTTTGTCTAGCACAGCGGTTCTCAACCTGTGTGTCGCGACCCCTTTGGGGGGCGAATGACCCTAATAGGGGGGGTCGCCTAAAACCATTAAAAAACACATATTTATGAAGTGGCAACGAAAATACTTTTATGGTTGGGAGATCACCAGAACATGAGTAACTGTATTAAAGGGTCGGGGCATTAGGAAGGTTGAGAACCAACGGTCTTGCACAGTGGTCGGCAAACTCAGTCAAAAGAGCCAAAAATCAGCAGCAGGATTAAAAAAATTTTGATTTTCTTTTCTAGAACCATGAGTCATAATCCGATTTGTGGCCAAATTGTCGAGCCGCCTCTCATGACGTTATAGATCGGTATGCGGAAGCTGCGATTTGCCGATCACTGGTCTAGCACTATAGTTCCCAACATAAAAAAAAACATTTTGAGTTTACTGTAGCAGTAAAGAGCTTTATGTGTATTCAGTTTGATTCCTCGGAGCTCAGTCTTGTAAGTGTCTGTTGGTTTGCTCCCACAGAAAAAGGGAAAATGGTGACATTAAGTCCAATGACACCCAAAAGTGAGTATTGTGGACACACGGAGCAGTTGGTAGCTCAGATTTTCTTTCAAGGGTTTCTAGTCTGGTTGCTTTTTTCCCCCCTTTCATATCTGAAACATCCAACTTTGATTATTCTGTATAGGGGTCGTTCGCAAATTACTTTATGCAAAAAATGACCTTTTCAGGACATGGACCAAACCCCCCACCCTTTTAACAAAGTGTCACAAATCCTTTACAAATACACGCTTAGTGTCAGGTAACGCCTAAAAAAATTCAAAACATGCATAAACTTTTCATAACTAAACTAAGATTTTATTTTATTCTTTAAAATTTTCCCATAATGTTGTAAATCTAGTATCATTAGAAAACTGACGTAAAACAACGAAGTACTCCACGACCCGAATGCAAAATGGCCACAACAGTTTTTGCGTCATTTTTCGATATGCGCAGAAGGTGTGCCTGACTGAGATTCACATTACCTATAATACCTGAGGCAATTTCGACCTCAAATTAATGTTCTTAAAATTAATTGACTAAAGATATTTCAAAATAAGAAAATTTTTAATTAAATTTTTTTTTATATTTTGTGACGTCACAAATTTTTGAACCCCCTGTCACAAGTGTCACATTTTCTCGAGCCCCCCACCTCTGAGCGTGACGTAATTTGCGAAGACCTCATATGTTTTTTTTTCTTTCTTCCTTTTTTTTCCTGTGTTATTATTTGTTATTATTTGCCTGGCCTGCCTGCATTAATGGGTGATATAGAATGTCTTGATGATTCTAACAATCACATTTATTGGTTGTGACATCTTCCTATATTACTAACAGATTTCATATTCCTAACATCACTTTTTAGATATTCTAAAATGTCAACTCAAGCATTGTTTCATTAGTTAAATTGTTCATGAAAACTGTAGTTCCCTGCTGATTAAATCACAAGTGGTAAGAAATCAGTGTAAGGTTTTAACTTCTTGAAGGCATCTAGAAATGAAAACATCCTTCTGTAATGATACTGAATTTACAACTGATTTGTTATCTTCATTGGTAAACGAAATGAAGAAATAAGTAGTCCTCTCTATAGAGGTTCTCATATTAGAAAGTGTAACACACAGGCCAAGATCTGGTGTTGGGAATAATGTAGGACCAGTATTTTAAACTTGAATGAAAAATTATTGCTTGCCACTTATCTCTATTTGTCCAAACATAACCAAATAACACAATTATTATCCTGACTGACTTTCTGTTCTATATCTTCTTTGCATTATTAGAATTTAACATGCGTTGATGAGAACATGGGCTCAAAAACTAGTGGCACAACCCAATGGCTTGATTAGTTTGTTGGTTCAGACATGCCTGCAAGCTGCCATCCACTTTGGAATTAGTATTATTATAGATCAGAGGAGACCACTTTCAAAACCGGCCGAGTCCCTTTTTTTAAAAAAAAAAAAAGAGTTATCCTCTGTGGCTGTTTTGTTGATTGTTGATCTTAAGTATTTTATCTAGATCTAGTGAATGAATCATGAGCTTCATTCAAGTCTTGCCTGCAAGCTGCCATCCACTTTGGAATTAGTATTATTATAGATCAGAGGAGACCACTTTCAAAACCGGCCGAGTCCCTTTTTTAAAAAAAAAAAAAAGAGTTATCCTCTGTGGCTGTTTTGTTGATTGTTGATCTTAAGTATTTTATCTAGATCTAGTGAATGAATCATGAGCTTCATTCAAGTCTAAAATGTCATCATGGCAAAAATATGAAGGCTATATTCGCTATACAAAGGTTAACCTACGAAAACAGCTTTTTTCAAAATCGAGCAGACGTTACTTAGAAAGTTTTTCCAAGTGGCCTCCTCATTGCCTCGGCTTCGGGTCATTCAAAATTTATATTTCTTTTCTTAACCTGGTACAAACTATAAGGCATATAAATATTATTTATATATTCTTGTAAATTTATATATATAAATTTAAGCAAAGTATTTACTCATTTTTTAGTTTGTTGTCGTCGAACAGACTCCATTTAGATTACTCTTCAATCACAAATAAGTATAATAAAGTATTTGGATATAACCGTATTATTGTATCTATTGCATGGGGCATGTTGATTATTATGGTGCAGTGTTCATTAGATATTTC
Organism: Lymnaea stagnalis; assembly: GCA_964033795.1. Classification (NCBI taxonomy): domain Eukaryota; kingdom Metazoa; phylum Mollusca; class Gastropoda; family Lymnaeidae; genus Lymnaea; species Lymnaea stagnalis. The sequence continues at coordinate 274,667 of CAXITT010000446.1, read as the reverse complement.
ACTATTTAAGCGATTGACTTGAATTTTTCTATGGTAGCAGAACCATAATAACAATATCTAAATTGTGTATATGAACGGTGGGACAATTCATTTTTCAAGATGCTCTGTGGACGGGGGACTTCTAGTGGAAACGGTGGCTGTATTGGATTATTAAAAATAATAGTTTTCCCATGATTACTCTATGCTTTAGAGATGAAAAACTAATTTTTATAATGGCCTCTCACTTCATAAAGAACACCATACATTACGCTAGGCCGTATTTGTAGACTAATGTCTGACCATCCATAAATACCCAAAAGGGGATGTTTAAATATGATATTTTAATGTCCTCCATCCATTTGTAATGATGGGACAATGGGAAAGTCTAAGTACTGTTCCTGAAGTTGTATCCAAGGTTAATAAAGTGCCGTTCAGCAAGTTATTTTTCTAATTTACTGTGCCTTTTGTTTAAACCCTATGACAAATAAATATTTGCAAGCATTTAATGCTTCGTTGATGCCAAATTTTTCCTTTAATTGTTGATTTAAAAAAAATAAATTTAAAAATACAAAATTCAATTGAATCTGATTATTTATTTTCTGTCAACAGTACTTATAAAGAAAGTTAAAAGGTTCTCATAACTTCTCAATAGTTAACCCTTTATCAAGTACAGCGCAAACAGTCACGAAGTAATATTTTATTATGTTAATTATGGCCTAGTTTGACTTGGGCATGAAATGATCAATATGTGAATTTTAATGAATCAACCATTTTAGTTTCATTATTCTGTATGTTGCAGGGATACATTAGAGAGCATGGTCATTCATAAAGGTGAGTACAATTTTCTACAAACAGGAGTTTGAATCTAAGCTGAGTGAAAGCTATGATTTGATTTGGTATAAGGATGTGAAGAAAGTCCGGTGTGCACTCTAGACTGTTGGTATTGGGGAGTGCAGGCTGTGTCCGTGTCAGGTGAAAGTCAGATGTGCACTCTAGACTGTTGGTATTGGGGAGTGCAGGCTGTGTCCGTGTCAGGTAAAAGTCAGGTGTGCACTCTAGACTGTTGGTATTGGGGAGTGCAGGCTGTGTCCGTGTCAGGTGAAAGTCAGGTGTGCACTCTAGACTGTTGGTATTGGGGAGTGCAGGCTGTGTCCGTGTCAGGTGAATGGTTCAAATAACTCTTTCTAAATGGTTTTTTGCAATAGAAAAATAACAAAATTCTTTCTCACCTGGTTGTACTCTTGTTCTTGTCTGCTATTTTTGTGTACTCTTGTCTGCTATTTTTGTGTACTCTTTGTCTGCTATTTTTGTGTATGATTGTCTGCTATTTTTGTGTATGATTGTCTGCCATTCGTGTGACGCCCACACATTGTTCTCCACAGATGTACCACATCACACCCCTCAGCTAGATCTGGCCATGACTAAATTGAATAACGACGACGGGGAGGGAACTCTAGTTGCCAGGAGGGTAAGTTGGGCATGTTTAGTTCCTTCCCTTCTTTTCTAGTCTTCTTCCAAACCATGTCACTTGGACAGTAAGTTTGGAAGGCAGTTGGAGCCCAATGCACCCCATCCCCTTGTCTGCAGAGTCTTCTTCTACTTAGGTGATTGGAATTTGTGTACAGCTTGTGGTCCCATTGACCACAGCAAGGTTGGAAGTCACTTTCGTCCCACGCATCCACACACAATAATATAAAATTATGAAATATTAAACTATTTTCTCAATTAATAATTTTCAAGTCCTAGATTAGGAGGCTCTAGTTCAATCTAAAAAAAAGTTTATAGTTCCATCTAAAACGTTTATAGTTCAGTCTAAAACGTTTATAGTTCAGTCTAAAAAGTTTATAATTCCATCTAAAAAATTTATAGTTCCATCTTAAAAGTTTATAGTTCCATCTCAAAAACTTTATATTTAAGTCTAAAAAGTTTATAGTTCAGTCTAAAAAGTTTATAGTTCCATCTAAAAAATGTATAGTTCCATTTAAAAAGTTTATAGTTCAATCTACAAAAGTTTATATTTCAATCTACAAAAGTTTATAGTTCAATCTACAAAAGTTTATAGTTCAATCTACAAAAGTTTATAGTTCAATCTACAAAAGTTTATAGTTCAATGTACAAAAGTTTATATTTACTTGAGGTCTGACATGAGCTGTTAGGCTTATATTTCCATACACACATCTTATTATCTTCATTTGTATCATTGTTGAAGCATGAGTGAAACTGAATTCTTCCACCATTTCTTATAGTGTGTGTTGACTCAAATTGTAGTAATGTCCATAACTGAACAGGGAGATGTCTTTAGTCAGTTTTTTTTTACTAATGTTTTCAACAAGGCTCAAGGGCAGACTGGTATGACTAAGGTATCTCAATCACTGCTCTATCTCCTCCAAACAATGATTTAACAAAGGCGGTACTGTTCATCCATGTGACCCTCCCACCTAGCCTGATAGTGTACAATACAAACACACTGGGGAGATATACAGTACACATTGTTCAATGTTGTACACCAGATCACTCTTAACCTGATGACTACCTGTACACATTGTTCAAGGTTGGGCAGCAGGTGTATAGTAGATCACTCATAACCTGATGACTACCTGTACACAATGAATGAATCAATCCATAGCCTTAATATTTTTTTTAATTCAAAGGAAAAAAAAATTATATGTAATGTCCTACCTTATAGCTGGTTAGTATCAGGTAATCTACTCTCTCTCTCTTTTGCTAGTATCGGGTAATACACAATCTCTTTTGTTGGTATCATTCTATAGATGTGTGTGTGGGGGGGGGGGAATCTTACAAAATAGTGATATTTAATGTCATGATCTTTATTAAGTCATACAAATACTTGCTCACTTTTAAGCTCAACATCTTGTATACATCTTATAATGAAACACTTGATTAAAGAAAATATAAAAAGGTGCCTATCACGTGGTATGGTGTTGTATTCCTATTGCTGATTAATGAAGGCCGTTGGCTTCAAGTCCTTAAAAAAAAAAAAAGTCAAAATTAGCCAAGCCAAAGACCACCCCCCTCCTCCACTCACCTCCCCCACCCCCTCCCCACTCACCCCAAACCACCTCCTACCAATCCCCACTATTGTCAAGCCCCCAGGGGTTGAAGTAACATGATCAGCCTGTATACAGTTTTCGTGGCCATTGTTTATCTTGAGCTGCTGTCTTTGTCCCGAGCTTGGAGCAGTGGACACTCAGCCTGGTCTGCTCCATAACAGTTTTACGAAAGCAGCAATTTTCAGCATTATTTTTAAATAATATTCTTTTTTTTTTTTTTTAACCGCCTGGATATTTCATTAGGAAAAAAAAAATGGTAATCAAGGTAGCCACCGAAGATGTGAGATCAGCTTTTAGCAGCGTTACTTGAGATTTGCTTAAAAACAAAGGGTTTAGAATTAGCATTGTGTGAGTTGAATTTTATTTTTTGCAGGAAGAATTAAACAACTCCTAAAAACAAAGGTTTTTTTTTTTTTCTCCATATTAATCCTTTATAAAATATTGAGCAATGGGGGTGGGGCTGAACGTTTGATAGAATGTGTTGTCATCGGCAACGAGTCGTTTAGTCAAGTTTCAGCTCGATAGGTTGACGGGAAGTGGGTCAGTTAGCCGACGGAAGATTTTTTTGCCAGCCACTGACAAAAGTGAAGTTAATATAAAGGATTTTAAAAAAATGCAACAGCTCTTTGATTAGTTATATCAATGAATAAATAACCTAGACATTGTATTGCGGTTTTTAATGTTAAAAAACCCTTTCTTAATGTTTGCTTCAGTCATCAGACGGTGTGCTTAGCACTACACATTCAACGATCAGACCACTCATTTTAACAATCAAATGAAGAGCTTATGAGAATTTGTACATATGTTTAGTGTTCATACACACGTGTACATGTACACAACAAAAAATCTACACGTGCAATGCACGTGGTCATTTTCGAAACTATCTTCTTGTTCTTGTGATACGCGCCCCCCCC
>CAXITT010000446.1:240780-253727 GCA_964033795.1 Lymnaea stagnalis | reverse complement strand
AAAATTCTCTCTATATATATATATATATATATATATATATATATATATATATATATATATCTATATCTATCTATCTATATATATATATATATATATTTATTTATATATACGTTAACCATTTTCATTACAATTTATTGTCGGCACAGGTTCTCAACCTGTGGGTTTCGGCCCCCTTGAGGTCTAACGATCTTTACACATGGGTCGCCTAAGACTATCGGAAAACACATATTTATGAATAGCAAGGGGAAAAAATATACGGTTGGGGGTCACCACAACATGAGCAACTGTATTAAAGGGCCGTGGCATTAGGAGGGTTGAGAACCATTGCTCTACAACAGTGGTTCTCAACCTGTGGGTCGCGACCCATTTGGGGGTCGCACGACCCTATCACCGGGGTCGCCTAAGACCATCTGAAAACACATATACTCCACAGTTATAAAGTATTAACGAAAATAATTTTGTGTTTGGGGGGTCGCCACAACATGGGGAAATGTATTAAAGGGTCGCGGCATTAGAAAGGTTGAGAACCACTGCACTACAAGATAGAGCCACCCCAAAAAAAGTAAAACAAAAAAATCAGGAAGTGTAAAGGCTTTTTTTAATGAGGTAAAAATCCAACTTCCTGTTTTTTTTACAACACGCATCGCATTTATTTCTTTATAAAAATAATTATTATTTATTTTTTTTAAACCCAGACTTTTCCCCTTATATTCTCGTTATTTGAGATCGCGTTACAACGTAGTGTCACATCATTATGTTACACCAGTCGATGGCTTCTGATTAGATATATCCGTACCGGATGTGCGTGTCTATGTTCCGTGCTTCCGTTGCATCTCCACAAATCCCTTTTAAACTACAGCCATAAGGCGGCCTGTTCTGCTGACTCGCGCCTCGACATGTGCCGTTGTCACCTGTGCTCTCCAAACCTGTGTTCCATAAGTAGGGCGCCGCAGTAGTTGGTTATAAGAGCAGATATCCGAATGAAGACTGGCGCACAACAACTGAATAATAATAAGAAGAAGATGGGTAGAACTTGTTTTTAAAAAAAACAACAACACATTTACACTTGGAGTGCTGGCTTAAGAAATCTGTCAACAATTTCACTGTGCGCAACACTAAATAATTAGTATTTCTTTGTTATAGAATCTCTCCTTTTTTTTAAAACGGTTAAAAAACCCCACCTCTACCTACTCTCTCTCCTCACCCTCCCCCCAAAGCTAAAAACATGAGTGCTGGCTTACGAAATCTTTCAACAATTTCTCTGTGCGCAATGCTACATAATTATTATTTCTTTATTAGAGAGATCTCTTCTCTAAAACACCCACCTCTCCCTACCCCCCCCCCCATGCTAAAAACATGAAAAGGCTAAATTCCGTCCCAATGGACGTTTGCGTTAATGGCAGGCTAATGCATGTTAGGCCAGGTAATAATTGGCACTGGGAGGCCGATTCTCCCCGCGCGCGTAAACTGTTTGGATTGCCAGATTAGAATTAGCGCTTACGCCCGTGCGTGAGTGCTGCGCTATTGGCCATTTCCGGGTTCTTTATGGCTTCCCAGTGGGGCTGTCCATGGCAGAAATGGACAACAGAGTTCTGGCTTTGTGATTCTTTGAGAGGGAAAAAAAAGATCGCTACATTTTGAAAATGGAAAATCAGGATAATTTTCTCCCCTCTATTTTGATGTTGTATTTCTCTCCCCCAAGCCCCTACTCTGTAGGAAAGACATTTTTCATTCCCCCCCCCCCCCACATTAGCCTTCAGCGAGCTGTTCATGGCATCGATTAGAATTCACGCCATGAAATGTCACATGACGTCATTGACACTTTATAAAATTAGCAATGTTTACACTAGTATACAGCGTCTCCTGGTCAACAGTGTGTTATCCTTTGATATGTACAGATCTGTGTGCAAAACAACATCACTCTAGCACCATATTAAAACACTTTTTTTTTTTGCTGGCTTAATTGTCGTCAGCATTGTTTTGCCCGGCGTCCGTGAATTGTTACAAAAATTTTTTTCGGTTGTTCTTGCAAAATTCATATTGTAGTGACACCCCCCGAAATTCCCATAACGTATCAGCTCTATGACGCTCCACCGGTGTTTTGACCTTAAGATTCATCCCTCTCAATCACTGAAAATGCACACCAGGAAATTGTGGCGGCGAGCCGTCGAGCTAGTATTTGGCTCTTAATGAATGCCCTCCTCAAAGCACACACCCCCCACCTCCGGCCAAGCCCGAGCATCGGGCCGCGAAGCGGCACGCTGGAGATCTCCCTTTGCCAGATCGTGCGATCTGATGTTGTCAATGTAGGTTTGAAAATTGGCTGTTAGCTTCGACTATTTTATGAGAGTTGTGTCGGGTGCCCGGGTACTGGGTGATGTCGGGTGCCCGGGTACTGGGTGATGTCGGGTGCCCGGGTACTGGGTGATGTCGGATGTCCGGGTACTGGGTGATGTCGGGTGCCCGGGTAATGGGTGATGTCGGGTGCCCGGGTACTGGGTGATGTTGGGTGCCCGGGTACTGGGTGATGTCGGGTGTCCGGGTACTGGGTGATGTCGGGTGCCCGGGTAATGGGTGATGTCGGGTGCCCGGGTACTGGGTGATGTGGGGTGCCCGGGTACTGGGTGATTACTGGGTGATGTCGGATGTCCGGGTACTGGGTGATGTCGGGTGCCCGGGTAATGGGTGATGTCGGGTGCCCGGGTACTGGGTGATGTTGGGTGCCCGGGTACTGGGTGATGTCGGATGTCCGGGTACTGGGTGATGTCGGGTGCCCGGGTAATGGGTGATGTCGGGTGCCCGGGTACTGGGTGATGTCGGGTGCCCGGTTACTGGGTGATGTTGGGTGCCCGGGTACTGGGTGATGTCGGATGTCCGGGTACTGGGTGATGTCGGGTGCCCGGGTAATGGGTGATGCCGGGTGCCCGGGTACTGGGTGATGTCGGGTGCCCGGGTACTGGGTGATGTTGGGTGCCCGGGCATCTTATATCGATGGGTGTCCTCAGACAACCAACCTTGACCTTCGAGGTGAAAAACCCCCATTCTCTACCCCAACAAACCTCAATGGGTGTCTTTTCCTCCGCTGTCGCCCCATCATTGTAACATTAGGTCACGTGATTAAGTGGGTGGTGTGCGATTGTTGTTGTTTGGGGTGGGGGAGGGGCTCCAATCTGTGTCGGGTCAATCCGGCATGTCATTAGGTCACGTGACGTGTTGCGTCACGCCGCCAGGGTGGTGGGGGTGCTCCACGTGCCTGGGGTGTTATGTGTGCACACGTCTTGTCGCCACCTGCCATTGGCATGTTAAGAAGAGATCAACAGTACACATTGGGGCACTGAACTCCCAAATCATTCCCATGTTGAGGTCAAATCTTCATAATATCAGGGAAAATACAATGATTACATAGTATATATTCATTTTAATAATATTTTTAAACATTCTGATAAAGATAAAAGGTTTTGAACAATGACACTTTAAACATAGGCCATTTTAAACTATTTCTCCAGCACAACAGCCGCCATCATCAGTGTCGTAAAACTTCCATTGAATAATGACGATATTTTCGTTTAGAGTGAATGTGAGATTTTATTAAGACAAATCGTTATTAGATCTAAAAGTAAAACGGTCGAATTGGTATAATTGTTTGTTGTTTTTTTTTTCTTCGGTTTTAGGAGAAGCTATAAGAAAATTACTCAAACCTAACATCTTGTTAAAGCATTAGACTTATAAGGATTTTCAATAATTTCGCTCCTAGGCAATACATGAATGATAATTGCACCATACATACATAACTACGATCTGGTCTAAGTGTGCCCATTGTAGGAAGAAATAAAGATTTTCACCTATAATAATCTCATTCACTTTTTTTTTTTACTAAGCGATCTTTCGTGCTTATTTTCATTTGGGGGTAAATTGTAAATGTCAAGGTGCAGGCTGTCTGACACCTGGCTTTATAAGCACACAAGAACTTGTTATGGAAGGATGTAGGGATTCGTGTCAAGGATAGGACATCATGTTCGACCAGGGGCGTATCCAGGCGGAGAGGGGTTTCCCGTTAACCATTGCCATTGGGGGAGGCAAGGCTTTTTAACATTGCGAGTAAGTAACGATTATGTTTAAAAAACAAATTGACGTTACATATTTAAGATACATATATCTTTGGACCATTACGACGTCCGGTGACCAGGTGCAGAACTTCCTTCCCCCGCTGCCGGACCCCGCCCCTGTTTGTGACCGTAGCAGAGACAACGGACGCCAACCCGGTGTATATAAGCTTTATTTGGGTCACGTTAAAAGCTGGTGCCGGGCCCGGCTGCCCGAAACAATGTCAGGTGTTGAACATGTTTTGGTTGTGTTTTAAGTTGGACCCAGGGCGTGTAATTATAATCCTCGGTAAAACGCTCCAGATGTCTGACAACTGGCCGTCAGGGTAGGGAAACATACTCAGCCAGCCTGGTTGGTGCTTTCTGGTCTGGCTGAGGTCCGCAGAGAGCAGATTATTTGTTATTCGTTCAACAGCAGGGTGTTTTCTGGTCTTGCTGTGGGCTGAGGTCCGCAAAGAACAGATTATTTGATATTTATTAGTCAACCTGGTATTTTCTGGTCTGGCTGTGGTGTGAGGTCCGCAAAGAACAGATTATTTGCTATGTATTAATGAGTCTGGTGTTTTCTGGTCTGGCTTTGGTCTTAGGTCCGCAAATAACATATTATTTGATATTTATTAGTCAACCTGGTGTTTTCTGGTCTGGCTGTGGTCTTAGGCCCTCAAAGAATAGATACAAGTGTTATTAAGCTCCTCCTCTAATCGGATTGCAGTCTATCCGCCTTATGACCGTTCCTCTGAAAAGCAATCCTTTCACTCCCCTTACAGCTTAGTTGAATACAATTATATTTAAATAGTTTGTGTCGTACACAGACAAGCGAACGACAGAAAACTATGGTCCTGTGAGTGGTAACTGCCGGCGTTCTTGTCAGCAATTTTTGGTATTGTTAAATCAACTCTGAAAATATAGACCAGGTGATAGTTTTTTTTTTTTTTTGAAAGACAGCCATTTTTCATATTATTTACTCAAGCGACAGCATTGTTATTATTTTTATATCAAATTATAACATGCATAATACGCCTTGTTTCAATGAGTTATTGTTGGAACTGACCAGCATGTGGTCCACATGTTCCCATGCGTACGCCCTGTACGTCTGTGAAGATAATTGGACGTGTTTACAGTAGTAGCTCCTTGGACCGGACTATGGAGCCGTGTAGAGAGCCCGACTCTACTCAAGCACGTATGAGGAAGGGGTCAGCACCCCGGCGTTTAATGGAGGAGGACACTGTAAACAAAGTGTGAGTGTTGTAATTGAGCTCTCTATACATTTCTAAACTGGGCCCATGGTGGACAAAGGTGGGGGTGGAGATCTGGTCATTTTAGAAGTCTGTCCCTGGCAAGTCTAACAAAGAAAAACAAATCTAGCTTTAACATTTCTTTATTAAATGGACCGCATGGTGGATTTAGGGGGGAACAACTTGGCCTGTCCGGTCCACACCCCCCCACCCTGACCCCTCTCTCCCCCCCCCCCCCTTCTCTCTCTTTCCACCATCCGTGTTTGTTAAAGCAATTATTTTTTTTGTCCGAAAAATGTCATTAGTAAGTTAAGTTCTTGTACCCTGCGCCCTCTGAACGTCAAATTATTAGGCGCACTCCCTACCGCGTATTTTTCTCCCCACCCTCGACCCACTACCAGCACCTCCACCAGCACCACCACCACCAGCTCCACCACCACCAGCACCACCACCAGCACCACCACCACCACCACTTACTGTTGGTCGAGCATTTAGTTTATAAAACCGTTGAGCCTCTCAATGGTAAACTTTCTTCCAATGCCTGGAACACGCTGCAAGCCCCGCCGTGTTTACATATGTCTTGTAATAAGAGACACCCTCAAACGAACAGATGAGCATATTCATTAAACTGTTGACACCGGGTGATGCGGTGTTTCAAATGTCTTATTTTGATACATCCTTTACAAGATAACGGCCGCGGCGTGCTACTCCCTAGGCCGAGCATCAACTCCAGCAAGACATCACAGGATCATTGCCCGGCTACAGTGTCGCACCAGCGCCGGGGCGGCTCCGCGTTGTCCAAAACACGACGGGATTTTACGTTTAGCTGGTACGGGATTTTACATTTAGCTTGTATGGGATTTTACGTTTAGCTTGTATGGGATTTTACGTTTAGCTTGTACGGGATTTTACGTTTAGCTTTTATGGGATTTTACGTTTAGCTTGTATGGGATTTTACGTTTATCTTGTATGGGATTTTACGTTTAGCTTGTACAGGATTTTACGTTTAGCTTGTATGGGATTTTACGTTTAGCTTGTATGGGATTTTACGTTTAGCTTGTACGGGATTTTAAGTTTAGCTTGTATGGGATTTTACGTTTAGCTTGTACGGGATTTTACGTTTAGCTTGTATGGGATTTTACGTTTAGCTTGTACGGGATTTTACGTTTAGCTTGTATGGGATTTTACGTTTAGCTTGTACGGGATTTTACGTTTAGCTTGTACGGGATTTTACGTTTAGCTTGTACGGGATTTTACGTTTAGCTTGTACGGGATTTTACGTTTAGCTTGTACGGGATTTTACATTTAGCTTGTATGGGATTTTACGTTTAGCTTGTACGGGATTTACGTTTAGCTTGTATGGGATTTTACGTTTAGCTTGTATGGGATTTTACGTTTAGTTTGTATGGGATTTTACATTTAGCTTGTATGGGATTTTACGTTTAGCTTGTATGGGATTTTACGTTTAGTTTGTATGGGATTTTACATTTAGCTTGTATGGGATTTTACGTTTAGCTTGTATGGGATTTTACGTTTAGTTTGTATGGGATTTTACGTTTAGCTTGTACAGGATTTTACGTTTAGCTTGTATGGGATTTTACGTTTAGCTGGTACGGGATTTTACGTTTAGCTTGTATGGGATTTTACATTTAGCTTGTATGGGATTTTACGTTTAGCTTGTATGGGATTTTACGTTTAGTTTGTATGGGATTTTACGTTTAGCTTGTATGGGATTTTACGTTTAGCTTGTATGGGATTGTACGTTTAGTTTGTACGGGATTTTACGTTTAGCTTGTATGGGATTTTACGTTTAGCTTGTCCGGGATTTTACGTTTAGCTTGTATGGAATTTTACGTTTAGCTTGTATGGGATTTTACGTTTAGCTTGTATGGGATTTTACGTTTAACTTGTAAGGGATTTTACGTTTAGCTTGTATGGGATTTTACGTTTAGCTTGTATGGGATTTTACGTTTAGCTTGTATGGGATTTTACGTTTAGCTTGTATGGGATTTTACTTTATAATTTGTAGGTTATTTGTAGGGATCGTCGGGTTTGTGCTATAAGCGCGTTACAATTGGCAGGATTTAGCGTTTTACTTTAAATACATTCCTAACTAGAGTTTTAATATTTAAACAAAATGCTCACATTGTTAAGTCTCTGCTGGCACCGCTTTACACGAATTGGGAGGACTTTACAAGAAGCGGCCAGACTTTACATGAATTGGTCAGACTTTACATGAAAGGGCCAGAGTTGACACGAAATGGCTCGACTTGACACGAAATGGCCCGACACTCCAAGAAAGGGCCAGACATGACAGGTAATGTTACCGACATGACAGGAAATAGCCCGACACTACGCGAAATAGTCCTTAGCGATCAGTGATACGACTGGAAAAAACCCACCGTCACTTTTGTTTAATGACGTTGTTAACCAGGCATCTGTCTTGTCCATTGAAAGCTAAACTGTGTTCATCGCGCACTTATCGCCGTCCCGGGGGTCCCCTGTTTGGTGCGGCGAGAGGTTAACGGTCACTGGTCGGTCTTGTTTTACCCCGATGATGCCATTTCGATAGGCCGTATCTGGTGACCGCGTGCGTGGTCAGTGCGAACGCTGGAGGGTTAATTTCCCCCTTATCATTATCTGTCTGACCGTCTCAATAGTTCGCTACACCTGAAGTGTACTGGCTAAACCCTCAGCTGCCTGAAAGAAATAGCTGCTGGTAGACTGAACAATTGTTCATAAAAGGAATGACGTCAGCGACCCGAGCCGAAGCTGTTATGGGCCTCCCGAGAGCCCTAACTCGCAGAATCTCCCCTCCTTTTGCAGAGGGCAGATGTCGTGAAGCAGCTCCCACGGGATGTGTTCGCCCTAATGGCGAGCCACCCGGACACCCCGTGAAAGCCAAAGGGATAGCTTCCTTTAATTTAAACATGACGTAGTAGGTGGTGGATTTCCTACTTCGGACCGCTATGGTCTCAACTGCCACCCACCCCGGGGGGGGGGGCAAAACACTTCGAACCGCTATTGTCTCAACTGCCACCCACCCCGGGGGGGGGGCAAAACACTTTGGACCGCTATGGTCTCAACTGCCACCCACCCCGGGGGGGGGGGCAAAACACTTCGGACCGCTATGGTCTCAACTGCCACCCACCCCGGGGGCAAAACACTTCGGACCGCTATGGTCTCAACTGCCACCCACCCCGGGGGGCAAAACACTTCGGACCGCTATGGTTTCAACGGCCACCCACCCCGGGGGGGGGGGGCAAAACGTGATCGTGTGTTTATTTTGGCCGACGCCGATAAGGGGGACTAAATGGAGGGACCATAAAAGCCCTCTATGTTTAGGTGATTATCGTTTTGAAAAATAAATGTAAAAAATTGTGACCTCGCCATGCGACTTGGTGTCTAAACAATGGAAATGATTGAACTCAAAGTGAGCTGAACGACTTAGTGTTGCCATTTTTATGTTCCAATTAATCCTATGTAAGGACCAATGCTTGCCGACTCCCCCTTGACTACCACATGTCTCCTCTAGCTGTCTACCGCATGTCTCCTCTAGCTGTCTACCACATGTCTCCTCTAGCTGTCTACCACATGTCTCCTCTAGCTATCAACCACGTGTCTCCTGTAGCTGTCTACCACATGTCTCCTCTAGCTGTCAACCACGTGTCTCCTCTAGCTGTCTACCACGTGTCTCCTCTAGCTGTCTACCGCGTGTCTCCTCTAGCTGTCTACCGCGTGTCTCCTCTAGCTGTCTACCACGTGTCTCCTCTAGCTGTCTACCGCGTGTCTCCTCTAGCTGTCTACCGCGTGTCTCCTCTAGCTGTCTACCACGTGTCTCCTCTAGCTGTCCACCGCGTGTCTCCTCTAGCTGTCTACCGCGTGTCTCCTCTAGCTGTCTACCGCGTGTCTCCTCTAGCTATCCACCACGTGTCTCCTCTAGCTGTCTATCTAAAAGCAGTCCGTCCAAGCAATGTCGTTCTAGATCACCAATAAGATTTAACTCATCGTTAAGAGGCCACAGTAACAAGAGTTGAGAAACACTGTCGGAAATAAAAATGGCCGAGAATCTGCATTCGTTTCCTTCGCCCCTCCCCCACCCCCACCCCCCCCCCTCGCGCCTCACATTCCCTTTTTTCCGCTTTGGGTTATTACCTTTCTTGATTCCCTGTAATGACTTGCAATACTGCCCAACAGCTTCCAGAAGCCTGAAATAAAAATGGCCGAGAATCTGCATTCGTTTCCTTCGCCCCTCCCCCCCCCCCCCCCCCCCCCCCTCGCGCCTCACATTCCCTTTTTTCCGCTTTGGGTTATTACCTTTCTTGATTCCCTGTAATGACTTGCAATACTGCCCAACAGCTTCCAGAAGCCGGTCCGTTCTGTTCGTCTCCCGTCCAAAACACTGGCTACTTGGCGGACCTTTGCACTTGACCCAGAGCTTGTACATGATGTGTGTCTCGGGGGAAGTCATGGTATTCTTGGCCAAGCCATGCAGGATGAGGAAGCCACGAAGGAATGATAGATGGCTCCGTGAGATTTCAACGACGAGGAGGGGACACCGGAGGCGGGCCGACTCTGGAGTGGCGTCTTATCGGAAATGTTATATAATTAAATGGTCGGGAATGAAGTCATTAGAGAAATGCACAGACGTCGTTGAAGACAGGAACTGCGATCGTCGGTAATTGGGGCAGTAAATTTGGCAAGTGCTTGTCAGTTGAACTAGCAGAAGCTATGGCGTTCTGTACCACGATGTGTGTGTCCGCCGTAACAGAGAACTTATTTGGTGTGCAATAACTGACAGTAGATCCCCTTCTAATGGCAGCCATATCACACATGCGGCTTTTTATTGTCTTGTTGAAATATGCGTCAAATCCAGCCAAGGACTGTATACACAGCCATGTGTCGAGAGTTGTCCGGTGGTCAAATCCAGCCAAGGACTGTATACACAGCCATGTGTCGAGAGTTGTCTGTTGGATAGGGTTGTCTTTATTGCTGGGCACATTCGTCTCAACTTGTTTCAGCACAAAACCTTTACTTTTCTTGTGTTTGTCGCGTTGAGTTTGAACTCAGACATAACCCATGTGGAATAGCAAGTGAAAATGTCGATATGTGCTTAGCTCAATGCGGAATCACAGGAAAAAAACCCACATCTGTTCTGACTTCGTTCTGGCTTCGTTCAGCTCTGTTCTGGTTCAATTCTGGCTGTGTTCTGGCTCTGCTCTGACAGCGCTCTAGCTCTGTTCTGGCTCTGCTCTGTCTCCGTTCTGACATTGTTCTAGCTCTGTTCTGGCTGTGTTCTGGCTCAGCTCTGTCTCCGTTCTGACATTGTTCTAGCTTTGTTCTGGCTGTGTTCTGTTTCCGTTCTGACAGTGCTCTACCTCTGTTCTGGCTCCGCTCTGTCTCCGTTCAGACATTGTTCTAGCTCTGTTCTGGCTGTTTTCTGGCCCAGCTCTGTCTCCGTTCTGACGTCGTTCTAGCTTTGTTCTGGCTGTGTTCTGGTTCCGTTCTGACAGCGTCTAGCTCTGTTCTTGCTCCGCTCTGTCTCCGTTCTGACATTGTTCTAGCTCTGTTCTGGCTCCCTTCTGACATTGTTTTAGCTCTGTTCTGGCTCCGTTCTAAATGCGTTCTAGCTCTGTTCAGGCTGCGCTCTGGCTCCGTCCTGGCTCCTAATTTTCAACTGAGTTCTCACCACCATTGCCCTTGTATGTATGACTCCTGGTCATCATCATCCATTACCAGTATACCACACATACTTCTACCACCCCCTCCTCCCCCCCCCCCCCAAACTCTTCCCGTCTCACAGTCTGACTCTCGCAATCCGTGATTTGAAAGTCTATTTGATAACTGGTTGAATGGTCGCGCACGTGTTGGGGGTGAGCTTGTAAGTCGATGTCTGTGACCCAACCACCCCCATGTGGCAATGTGATTTCTCCCACTTCCCTACTCAATTTAATGACGCCCCCTGCTGGGTTAAGAGTGAGCTCGAGCTCCCCCCTCTCTTGTGAGGGTCTACAGCCAGGCGTACGGTACTTACTGTAGTGTGAAGAAGTCACTCGTGGGTACTCGTCCCCCCAGAAGAGGGCGTTCACCCCTTGCCGACCCAGCTCACACATTTCTACCTAATACAGCGCTAATATAGATTAATTTCGAGTATGTGGCTCGGGGTGTGTTTATTTTAACAAAAATTGCTTACTGCAGCTGGATTTTTGGCTGACTATAATATATTTTTGAATGGGCGTTATGGGGGCCTCTGACGATTATATAAGGGTAAAATCAGATTGATTTCTTCATATATATATATATATATATATAATCTGTCTCCCTTCCCCCGGCACCCAGATCTATAGATAGCCTCGTGAAAAGTGAAGCACTGCAAAACAGCATTTACCACACAAATACACGATCGATCTCCCGGGTGATTATCTTGTTTGCGTTGCATAGGTTCAGCTGGGCGAGAGGTTCTCACATTTTGGAAGCACGATCCACGACGTTGCATTTCTGTAAGCTAAGGTTTATGCGAAATGTGCACACGTGTATTGACCATAATCACGTGGGCTGGTTTAGCACAAGGTTTTTTGGACAAGCATAGAGTCCATTGTCAATCTATCATGGGCATGGTTAGCGATAAGTCCATTATCAATCTATCATGGGTATGGTTAGCGATAAAGTCCATTATCAATATATCATGGGTATGGCAGGCCTGTTTACCCTCAAACTCTTAAAACCGTACAATATAATCACAAAATCGTTCAATACTGTATATTTATAGTAAAAAATAAACATACATTATAAACAATGTTTACACCTCAAAATCGTACATTGTACACCAAAATTGTAAGAGTAAACAGGTCTGGTATGGTTAGCGATAAAGTCCTTTATCAATCTGTCATGGGTATGGTTAGCGCAAGTGGTTTGGATAGGTATAACATCAATTCTGGTTATGATTAGCGCAAATTTCTGCTAGCGCTAAAATGAAGAATCGATTTGATGCTGGTATACTTATGATCAATTCACAGTAATTGAAATCTAAATGAACTAAGTTTCATAGAATGAACATATACCTAAAAGTGTGTATGCCCACCAGCTGGCAGTGCTGGTCTGTTGTCATGTAGACAATATACCTAAAAGTGTGTATGCCCACCAGCTGGCAGTGCTGGTCTGTTGTCATGTAGACAATATACCTAAAAGTATGTATGCCCACCAGCTGGCAGTGCTGGTCTGTTGTCATGTAGACAATATACCTAAAAGTGTGTATGCCCACCAGCTGGCAGTGCGGGTCTGTTGTCATGTAGACAATATACCTAAAAGTATGTATGCCCACCAGCTGGCAGTGCTGGTCTGTTGTCATGTAGACAATATACCTAAAAGTATGTATGCCCACCAGCTGACAGTGCGGGTCTGTTGTCATGTAGACAATATACCTAAAAGTATGTATGCCCACCAGCTGACAGTGCTGGTCTGTTGTCATGTAGACAATATACCTAAAAGTATGTATGCCCACCAGCTAACAGTGCGGGTCTGTTGTCATGTAGACACTATACCTAAAAGTATGTATGCCCACCAGCTGGCAGTGCTGGTCTGTTGTCATGTAGACAATATACCTAAAAGT
>CAXITT010000446.1:214803-231111 GCA_964033795.1 Lymnaea stagnalis | reverse complement strand
AAAAAAAAATTCTACCCCAAAAACAAAGACTCGTCACTTGGTGGTAGCCAGATGCGCGGATCTTGAGATCTTGAGTTTTGTAAACCCCCCCCCCTCCGGTAAAAAGCGAGTGGGTGGATAACGTAATCCATGTGTCGCTTGTGTATACATTTACTTATAATGTTTGTATAATCCAGCACACTCCTGATCTAATTAGCTACATTCCGTAGCCTAATTTTTAAAACCTTGTTAATGGAGGGGGGAGGGGCATTGGTTTTAAAAAACGGATGTTCCACTATCAAGATGTTAACGGTGAGGCGTTTTTCCGTCCCTGTCCGGAAAAAAAAATTTGAAAGCTAAACCCTTTTTTTAAAACTTGTAATGAGTTGTTGAATTCAGGGGGAGGCCGACCCGGTGCTGTGCGGGATGGAGTGTTGTCTCGGAAAGAGCAAAAATAATAATACGGAAGTGGTGGGTGGGAGGGTGGGGTGTGGGGGGGGGGGGTGGTGGTTCATACGATGCAAACGTACCTGCAGATCAGCACAACTGTAACACCTGGAGCTGTTATTGCAAGACACGGGGGGAGGGGGGGGTGGGTTTATTGAACACATTTTCTTTCCAATAGGTGTTTCTCGTCATTAAATAACTACACAAATGGAAACAAGTTGCAAAACAACGGTAGAGTACAATGGTGGTGTGTCTTGTAGAGTACAATGATGGAGTGTCTTGTAGAGTACAATGGTGGTGTGTCTTGTAGAGTACAATGATGGAGTGTCTTGTAGAGTACAATGATGGAGTGTCTTGTAGAGCACAATGATGGAGTGTCTTGTAGAGTACAATGGTGGTGTCTTGTAGAGTACAATGATGGAGTGTCTTGTAGAGTACAATGGTGGAGTGTCTTGTAGAGTACAATGGTGGTGTGTCTTGTAGAGTACAATGGTGGGTGTCTTGTAGAGTACAATGGTGGAGTGTCTTGTAGAGTACAATGGTGGAGTGTCTTGTAGATTACAATGATGGAGTGTCTTGTAGAGTACAATGGTGGGTGTCTTGTAGAGTACAATGATGGAGTGTCTTGTAGAGTACAATGATGGAGTGTCTTGTAGAGTACAATGATGGAGTGTCTTGTAGAGTACAATGGTGGAGTGTCTTGTAGAGTACAATGGTGGTGTGTCTTGTAGAGTACAATGGTGGTGTGTCTTGTAGAGTACAATGATGGAGTGTCTTGTAGAGTACAATGGTGGAGTGTCTTGTAGAGTACAATGGTGGAGTGTCTTGTAGAGTACAATGGTGGAGTGTCTTGTAGAGTACAATGGTGGTGTGTCTTGTAGAGTACAATGGTGGAGTGTCTTGTAGAGTACAATGGTGGAGTGTCTTGTAGAGTACAATGGTGGTGTGTCTTGTAGAGTACAATGGTGGAGTGTCTTGTAGAGTACAATGGTGGAGTGTCTTGTAGAGTACAATGGTGGTGTGTCTTGTAGAGTACAATGGTGGAGTGTCTTGTAGAGTACAATGGTGGAGTGTCTTGTAGAGTACAATGGTGGTGTGTCTTGTAGAGTACAATGGTGGAGTGTCTTGTAGAGTACAATGGTGGAGTGTCTTGTAGAGTACAATGGTGGTGTGTCTTGTAGAGTACAATGGTGGAGTGTCTTGTAGAGTACAATGGTGGAGTGTCTTGTAGAGTACAATGGTGGTGTGTCTTGTAGAGTACAATGGTGGAGTGTCTTGTAGAGTACAATGGTGGAGTGTCTTGTAGAGTACAATGGTGGTGTGTCTTGTAGAGTACAATGGTGGAGTGTCTTGTAGAGTACAATGGTGGAGTGTCTTGTAGAGTACAATGGTGGTGTGTCTTGTAGAGTACAATGGTGGAGTGTCTTGTAGAGTACAATGGTGGAGTGTCTTGTAGAGTACAATGGTGGTGTGTCTTGTAGAGTACAATGGTGGAGTGTCTTGTAGAGTACAATGGTGGAGTGTCTTGTAGAGTACAATGGTGGTGTGTCTTGTAGAGTACAATGGTGGAGTGTCTTGTAGAGTACAATGGTGGAGTGTCTTGTAGAGTACAATGGTGGTGTGTCTTGTAGAGTACAATGGTGGAGTGTCTTGTAGAGTACAATGGTGGAGTGTCTTGTAGAGTACAATGGTGGTGTGTCTTGTAGAGTACAATGGTGGAGTGTCTTGTAGAGTACAATGGTGGAGTGTCTTGTAGAGTACAATGGTGGTGTGTCTTGTAGAGTACAATGGTGGAGTGTCTTGTAGAGTACAATGGTGGAGTGTCTTGTAGAGTACAATGGTGGTGTGTCTTGTAGAGTACAATGGTGGAGTGTCTTGTAGAGTACAATGGTGGAGTGTCTTGTAGAGTACAATGGTGGTGTGTCTTGTAGAGTACAATGGTGGAGTGTCTTGTAGAGTACAATGGTGGAGTGTCTTGTAGAGTACAATGGTGGTGTGTCTTGTAGAGTACAATGGTGGAGTGTCTTGTAGAGTACAATGGTGGAGTGTCTTGTAGAGTACAATGGTGGTGTGTCTTGTAGAGTACAATGGTGGAGTGTCTTGTAGAGTACAATGGTGGAGTCTTGTAGAGTACAATGATGGAGTGTCTTGTAGAGTACAATGGTGGGTGTCTTGTAGAGTACAATGATGGATTGTCTTGTAGAGTACAATGATGGAGTGTCTTGTAGAGTACAATGGTGGAGTGTCTTGTAGAGTACAATGGTGGTGTGTCTTGTAGAGTACAATGGTGGTGTGTGTTGTAGAGTACAATGATGGAGTGTCTTGTAGAGTACAATGGTGGTGTGTCTTGTACAGTACAATGGTGGTGTGTCTTGTACAGTACAATGGTGGTGTCTTGTAGAGTACAATGGTGGTGTGTCTTGTACAGTACAATGATGGAGTGTCTTGTAGAGTACAATGGTGGTGTCTCTTAGAGTACAATGGTGGGTGTCTTGTAGAGTACAATGATGGTGTGTCTTGTAGAGTACAATGATGGAGTGTCTTGTAGAGTACAATGATGGAGTGTCTTGTAGAGTACAATGATGGAGTGTCTTGTAGAGTACAATGATGGAGTGTCTTGTAGAGTACAATGGTGGGTGTCTTGTAGAGTACAATGGTGGGTGTCTTGTAGAGTACAATGGTGGGTGTCTTGTAGAGTACAATGGTGGGTGTCTTGTAGAGTACAATGGTGGGTTTCTTGTAGAGTACAATGGTGGGTGTCTTGTAGAGTACAATGATGGAGTGTCTTGTAGAGTACAATGGTGGAGTGTCTTGTAGAGTACAATGGTGGAGTGTCTTGTAGAGCACAATGGTGGAGTGTCTTGTAGAGTACAATGGTGGTGTGTCTTGTAGAGTACAATGGTGGAGTGTCTTGTAGAGTACAATGGTGGAGTGTCTTGTAGAGTACAATGGTGGAGTGTGTTGTAGAGTACAATGGTGGTGTGTCTTGTAGAGTACAATGGTGGGTGTCTTGTAGAGTACAATGGTGGAGTGTCTTGTAGAGTACAATGATGGAGTGTCTTGTAGAGTACAATGGTGGGTGTCTTGTAGAGTACAATGATGGAGTGTCTTGTAGAGTACAATGATGGAGTGTCTTGTAGAGTACAATGATGGAGTGTCTTGTAAAGTACAATGGTGGAGTGTCTTGTAGAGTACAATGGTGGTGTGTCTTGTAGAGTACAATGGTGGTGTGTCTTGTAGAGTACAATGATGGAGTGTCTTGTAGAGTACAATGGTGGAGTGTCTTGTAGAGTACAATGGTGGAGTGTCTTGTAGAGTACAATGGTGGAGTGTCTTGTAGAGTACAATGGTGGTGTGTCTTGTAGAGTACAATGGTGGAGTGTCTTGTAGAGTACAATGGTGGAGTGTCTTGTAGAGTACAATGGTGGAGTGTCTTGTAGAGTACAATGGTGGTGTGTCTTGTAGAGTACAATGGTGGAGTGTCTTGTAGAGTACAATGGTGGAGTGTCTTGTAGAGTACAATGGTGGAGTGTCTTGTAGAGTACAATGGTGGTGTGTCTTGTAGAGTACAATGGTGGAGTGTCTTGTAGAGTACAATGGTGGAGTGTCTTGTAGAGTACAATGGTGGAGTGTCTTGTAGAGTACAATGGTGGTGTGTCTTGTAGAGTACAATGGTGGAGTGTCTTGTAGAGTACAATGGTGGAGTGTCTTGTAGAGTACAATGGTGGAGTGTCTTGTAGAGTACAATGGTGGTGTGTCTTGTAGAGTACAATGGTGGAGTGTCTTGTAGAGTACAATGGTGGAGTGTCTTGTAGAGTACAATGGTGGAGTGTCTTGTAGAGTACAATGGTGGTGTGTCTTGTAGAGTACAATGGTGGAGTGTCTTGTAGAGTACAATGGTGGAGTGTCTTGTAGAGTACAATGGTGGAGTGTCTTGTAGAGTACAATGGTGGTGTGTCTTGTAGAGTACAATGGTGGAGTGTCTTGTAGAGTACAATGGTGGAGTGTCTTGTAGAGTACAATGGTGGTGTGTCTTGTAGAGTACAATGGTGGGTGTCTTGTAGAGTACAATGGTGGGTGTCTTGTAGAGTACAATGGTGGGTGTCTTGTAGAGTACAATGGTGGGTGTCTTGTAGAGTACAATGGTGGGTGTCTTGTAGAGTACTTTGATGGAGTGTCTTGTAGAGTACAATGGTGGGTGTCTTGTAGAGTACAATGGTGGGTGTCTTGTAGAGTACTTTGATGGAGTGTCTTGTAGAGTACAATGGTGGGTGTCTTGTAGAGTACTTTGATGGAGTGTCTTGTAGAGTACAATGGTGGGTGTCTTGTAGAGTACAATGGTGGGTGTCTTGTAGAGTACAATGGTGGGTGTCTTGTAGAGTACAATGGTGGGTGTCTTGTAGAGTACAATGGTGGGTGTCTTGTAGAGTACAATGATGGAGTGTCTTGTAGAGTACAATGGTGGGTGTCTTGTAGAGTACAATGATGGAGTGTCTTGTAGAGTACAATGATGGATTATCCTGTAGAGTACAATGATGCAGTGTCTTGTAGAGTACAATGATGGTGTCTTGTAGAGTACAATGATGGTGTCTTGTAGAGTACAATGATGGTGTCTTGTAGAGTACAATGATGGAGTGTCTTTAGAATACAATGATGAACGAGCGTCCTGTAGAGTACAATGATGAACGAGCGTCCTGTAGAGTACAATGATGGAGTGTCTCGTTGGTGTTGAGATAGCATTTAGTGGTAGTTTCCGATTTCCCCCCAGCCCTCTTGAATTCGACATATAACTATAGAAAGGTTTATGGTGATTTTTCCAATAAAGCATTGCCGTGGCGTAGGGAGGTAGTGGTAGCGTATTTATTGACTACAGATACGGCTCTAATATCTGTTGTATTACTTCCACTATGCTTCCTGCTGATGTCATGTGCTGTGTTGTAGATGATGGAATGATGGATTATGACGAATGGTACTGCTGACGTGATGTGCTGTGTTGTAGATGATGGAATGTTGATTATGACGAATGGTACTGCTGACGTGATGTGCTGTGTTGTAGATGATGGAATGTTGGATTATGACGAATGGTACTGCTGACGTGATGTGCTGTGTTGTAGATGATGGAATGTTGGATTATGACGAATGGTACTGCTGACGTCATGTGCTGTGTTGTAGATGATGGAATGATGGATTATGACGAATGGTACTGCTGACGTGATGTGCTGTGTTGTAGATGATGGAATGTTGGATTATGACGAATGGTACTGCTGACGTGATGTGCTGTGTTGTAGATGATGGAATGTTGGATTATGACGAATGGTACTGCTGACGTGATGTGCTGTGTTGTAGATGATGGAATGTTGGATTATGACGAATGGTACTGCTGACGTCATGTGCTGTGTTGTAGAGGAAGGAATGTTGGATTATGACGAATGGTACTGCTGACGTGATGTGCTGTGTTGTAGATGATGGAATGTTGGTTTATGACGAATGGTACTGCTGACGTCATGTGCTGTGTTGTAGATGATGGAATGTTGGATTATGACGAATCGTAAAGTTCAGTGCATTTTTTAGGAGGCGGGAGTTGGTCAGTTTATTTCTTTACCAATTGTCATCGAAGAACTTAATCAATGAAAGAACGATATGTTAAAGATGTTCTAACATACATCCACATACGTACATACACACATAGTCGCATAATACATGCATGAGTTATTAAACTAGTCCGTCATTATTTTCACTTCGATCGTTTCGTTTCTATAGTAATTCATATTTCTCTGTAGAGCTAAGGAGGATATGAAATTATAATTAAAGAATGACCAAGAACTGGGGTGATCAGCCTTCCTGTAACCACCCCCACCCCCAAACTCCTACACACTGCCACGCACAATGTGGTCCAACATCTTTTATAATGCAACACAGTAGCAGAACCGTGCCAGAACCTAGTTGAAGGAACACTTGTAATTTATAGGACCGTGCCGACTTCTGCGGTTGTTGACCGCCTTCATTAAACGCGTGTGTTCAATAAAAAGTCACATTTAACTGTTCTGCTAAATTCAACGTGTGAAATAAGTTTCCGCCGGGCTGTTGGGATTTCCTATCAGAAATCAATTCATTTCTTTGAGGCATTGGTAGTGGTTAGAAAAAAACAAGTATACACATCTCCTTCTCAATATTAGGGCCCAAATAGTCTCAAACCCTAAAGGACTCTGCGGTTTGAAGGCCAAGCACTGAAAGTTATAAGCAGTTAAGAAACGGGACGCCGAGCTTATTATTTATAAAGGTAATTCCCTTCCTTGCCATCCATAAATACTTTGATGTAAGTGCGTTGATGGATGACAGAAATCCTCCTTTCAAACCAATCGCACTTCCGCAGTCGCTACCTTTTCTTGAACACCCCCCCTCCCCCTCCCCCTTTCCTCTTCTGATGTGGCGAAGGGGCCCAGAATTGTGGCTCTCTGGCGCGCTCTCATGTCTGAGTGCACCTAATAAAACTACAATTGGAACTAATTAAAACCACGATCCTCCCACAGCTCTGTTCACCACTAATTGGCGCATCTGTTTCAACTGGTGGGGAAAGTACGCCAACCCTCTATAAACGAAGGGAAGATGTTGGTAGAAAAACAGCTTAGGAGTCCGAAACGTTTGAATCACCGTGTACATTTTGAACTCATTTGATCCATGTCATTGGTCGATCAGCCTCTCACTGTTGTCCTATCCAACCGTTTGATCCATGTCATTGGTCGATCAGCCTCTCACTGTTGTCCTATCCAACCGTTTGATCCATGTCATTGGTCGATCAGCCTCTCACTGTTGTCCTATCCAACCGTTTTACTCATGCCTTTTATCGAGATGTTGGAAATTGGTTTTGAGGTATAGTTTATTAGCGAGTTCTCCCGTTTATTCTGCACCGCTACCGTTCAATCTCATATCTCCCTTAGTCTTAAACTCTTTTTATTCCTACATTCCTCTACTACCTCCCTAAAAACATATGCACCGCTACCTTCCATTTATATATCACACTTTCTATTAAATTCTTCTTATTCCTACACCCACCCCCCAACCACTACCAACCTAACAACATGCACATATCAGTTAGCCGCTCTTTATTGTACTCCATCACTCTCCCTCCCTCACTTTATGTCCCCAACTGCACTCGATCTCTCCTCCCTTTAAGATGACTTCTTTCAAACATCTGTCCCTTCTCGCAGCCGGCGGAAGGTGTGTGTGGGGGGGGGGGAGGGGTGGTGGTGGCTCATATTATTATTCCTTGTTTAAATCACGTTCTTTTAATGGAGCAAATGCCCAGGAGACCCGTGGCAGTTTTTATAGGCGTTTAAACATTGAGACGACCCTTCATCAATGACACCCTGGCTTGCTGCCCGCAGCGGGAGTTGTTCAGGAGTGCTCATCAACAACCTTCTCTTTACACATGGAGAAGTCAGTTCAGTCCACTCAATGTAAGCGCCAAGGGTAAAGTTCCCAGAACTATTCCAAAAACAAAGAGACGAATGTACACAAGAATAAAATAAGACCGCTGCTAGCATATTTTATAGCAGTGGTTCCCAACCTGTGTGTTACGACCCATTTAGGGGCCGAACGACCCTTACTCAGGGGTCACCACAACATGAGCAACTGTATTCAAGGGTCGCGGCATTACGAAGGTTGAGAACTACTGTTCGAAAGGAAAGTAAATATTAAACTTCACTAATAATGACTGATAGATAAGAAAATAGAACATGACTTACTTGCGTTACAAGAGAAATGTAAAAACGTGAAGACGCACTGTTTTCAAACGTAAAGTAACAAGAGTCAGAAAAATACTAAAATGATAGGTCTCATCGACTGGCAGTAAAAGTGGGAAAGCGTTGAAAGGGTGAGTACAGATCAGGTAGCCTCCGCAAGACAGCCGGTACCTACTCATTCCATCACACCAGCGTGGAGCGGGTCTTACGGAAGCCGGTGTTTAAGGTTCCTGCTTTCATCCCGGCACGTTTCAGGAAGCGGCAGCGCTCGACTGCTTCCACTTGAAAAGCATTTTGAAGTAATAGTCCAGACCACGGCCCCCCCCCAAAAAAAAACCGACCGCTGGACTCATCCTGAGCCGGACCAGTTTACTGTTGTAAACAGCCAAAGATCTAGGTGATAGATCTGGCAATGCTTCAAGGGGTCCAAGTGCTTTTTATTTTAGTGAGTGCTTCTAAGATTTAAGTACAGGCATAGACTTCAAGAACTTGTACTTCTGACTGATATACATTAAAGAAGCAGGAGGGGAGGGGGGAGGGGGAGGGAGAACGGCTCCTAAGTTTGGCTTTTAAAATAGTACTTTCAAGGGCCCTTAGCGGTTAAACAAAAACAAAAAAAACAAAAACAATCTTATGATGAGGGGAGGGGTGGCTTAGAGTTGGTGAATGTTGCATAGAAGAAGACACTGTGAGCAATTTGGACCCTTCACAAATCTAAATTTGAAATACTACCCACCACTGATGGATGAGAAAGGATGGTCCTTGAAGTTGAAGGTTTAAATTAAGAGTAACCTATACAGTTTGTACGCACTGGGTGTGGGGGTGAGAGGGGGTGGTTGAGGGGAAGGGGAGTGTGTCATTTTGCGTACGCGTGCGTATGGCCGTTTGGGGGGGGGGGGTAATATTTAGTCCATTGTATGTTCCTCGTATTTTGTTGTGTTATGCGCCATTGGTTCCTAAAATTTTGTGATTCCCGGCACCTTTGCCAAAATATGTAGGTTTTCACCAGGCGCCCTGTTCAATTAACAAGCACAATTCGAAATAGCGTATACATTTATTTTTTAAAAAATAAAAAGTGTTTGGGTAAAGCTAACTAGAAACACGTATGTGCGTCACTAAGCGTCATCTCGTAACTGCAAACAGTTAGTGGTACGTATGTGCGTCACTAAGCGTCATCTCGTAACTGCAAACAGTTAGTGGTACGTATGTGCGTCACTAAGCGTCATCTCGTAACTGCAAACAGTTAGTGGTACGTATGTGCGTCACTAAGCGTCATCTCGTAACTGCAAACAGTTAGTGGTACGTATGTGCGTCACTAAGCGTCATCTCGTAACTGCAAACAGTTAGTGGTACGTATGTGCGTCACTAAGCGTCATCTCGTAACTGCAAACAGTTAGTGGTACGTATGTGCGTCACTAAGCGTCATCTCGTAACTGCAAACAGTTAGTGGTACGTATGTGCGTCACTAAGCGTCATCTCGTAACTGCAAACAGTTAGTGGTACGTATGTGCGTCACTAAGCGTCATCTCGTAACTGCAAACAGTTAGTGGTACGTATGTGCGTCACTAAGCGTCATCTCGTAACTGCAAACAGTTAGTGGTACGTATGTGCGTCACTAAGCGTCATCTCGTAACTGCAAACAGTTAGTGGTACGTATGTGCGTCACTAAGCGTCATCTCGTAACTGCAAACAGTTAGTGGTACGTATGTGCGTCACTAAGCGTCATCTCGTAACTGCAAACAGTTAGTGGTACTCAAAAAGAGTTCCTGCTGCCACATCTACTATTCTTCGGCGCGGCTGTAAAGGAAACCGAGGCACCCCAGGGCAGAGCTGCCGAGGCACCCCAGGGCAGAGCTGCCGAGGCACCCCAGGGCAGAGCTGCCAATCAAGAGAGGTGACCTTGGCGATACCTGAATATTTCGGTCCTCAGTAAAAGGAAGAAAGTGTCGTCCAGGTCGGAGCCCAAAAAACAAAACTGTTTTTTCTTTGGCGCCCCTTGTGTTTGTTAAGGAAATGTGATTTTTATCATTTTATTCACTGTTAAGGTCCTATCTTCCGACTATTTTTGGCACGCCCTGGCGTTGGTGCCTGGAACGAGTTTACCCTTCACGTCCTTCTCATAGGCCTACCCCAAGGGAAATTGGCTTTCCAGGGCGTCTTGGTGCATATTTTGAGAACTACTTGCTCGCCAAACAGCGGTGAAAACACGTGATTTATTTTTTTTCCTGTGACTTCATTATCGTCAATAAATAAATAAATCTTGTAAGTGGTTTTTTTTTTTGTGGGGGTGGGCGGTCGAAAGCTCCGAGAACCTTCGCATATAGGGTGGGGGTCCCAAATAAAGTACTCGTAAACTGGGGTGAGAGGGTTAGGAAATGTGACCTTTTGGGCACGTACTATATACATGGCCCTAACGCCTTACTATAAATAGAACCATTTATCGAACAAATTTAAACTTTAACATACTTTAATCATTTATTTTAGAAATATTCCCTTTTCTTGCAGGATAAACGCTCCTCTAGAATTGATATGTTCAAAAAATACAAGACGCCAAATATATATATTTAAAATGGCTTGTCTAAAAATAAAAATAAAAAATAAAAACAATTATGTTAAGTTGGTCAGGGTGGGGTATCCAGGATTTCTTTAAACTTGACTCCTGCGCCTGTCCCCTCGGAGGACGGCACCACCCCCCTTTCATGGTGAGAATACAAGCCCCGACCCTCGCTGCTAACGGGAACTCAAGACCGCGTGCGTCTGGCCCGTTGCCGCCGCGCTCTCGTGTCGTTGGGTCTCGGGGCAGCAGAGCGGGCTCCCGATAAACCTGTAGTAAGGGGGAAAACAACTCCCAGCTGTAGTGGAAGGGACAGCGTGCGGTTCAGTTATCCCCATCTCTGAGGCATGCGCTGTTGATAGATGTCGAAAAGGTGAAAGCAGTGCCGTGGTTTTGTTTTCGTGAATTTCTTGGAATACCTCGTCTTGTTCGCGTGCCGGGTCTTCCGTTGCTGTATACGTCATCGTATTGCCGTGCAGGTAAACAGCAGGGTGCATTCATTAGAGTGGATCAGAGTTAGTGTAACGACCGTGGAAACCTTGTCATCAGTCTCAATAGATAATGTAGGAGGTCGTTCATCTAAAGATTTAGATTTGGAAATGAGATTTCTAGGAAAACTAGGCCCTAAGAGTCCATAGCTCCTCAAACTATACGCGATGGCAGTCTAGATCTATTACTGTCTTTCGCGAAACGACTGAAATTATCTCCTAGAACAGTAGTTCTCAACCTTCCTAATGTCGCGACCCTTTAATTCAGTTCCTCATGTTGTAGTGATCCCCCCTCAACCATAAAATTTTGCTGTTGCTTCTTCATAAGTATGTGTTTTCCGGTGGTCTTAGGCGACCCTTGTGTAAGGGTGTAAAGTGTGTGACCGTATCAGACATTGTGGAGTTCATTTTTTTTTTTTTCTTAGTGAAGACTTTTAATTAGATGTGTGTTATTGTTTGGTCGTGGACCAGTAATCAACAAGTGAACAGTTTCCATCAACAGTGAATAGCGCTTATATAAATCTTGTGACTTTTCACATGTTCAAGGAACCGTAGCGGGACGAGATTAACAAATATAATAATAATAATAATAATAATACTTAGAAAGTTACTCAAATGGATGTACAACTCATTTAAGAAAACGAATACCTGTTACATCTTAAAATAATACTCTTTTATATCTTAAAATAATGCGTACGCCAGAGAGAAAGTAGATACCCTTATATATATATAATGCATCCCTACCCCTTTCGTATAATTATTATTTTTAAAAAAAAGTTGTGGAATTTTAGAGGTTTTCCCTGCGCAGTGTCCACCTTTGGAACAACTTGCAACAGTCAGCGGTCGCCACAGTTTATCATGCCATGTATTCTGGGGCGTGGGGTGGTCGATAAATCGATAGCTGTCGTCAATAGCTCTCCTCTGTTGGCTCTCGTGGTCGTGTTCTGTAATAGTTTCATGACCTTTAAAGGCTGGATGCTGTGTCGATAATCGCTTGAGCATGTCAACTGTTGCCATGTCGTCTGCCCGTGGGGTGGGGGGTGTATGCAGAATACACGATGTCAGCAGGACAAATGGCATTTACGCAAGGCCTGTGGACAATTTTGCACATGTCGACGAAAAAATGACGCTGCTAGATGTCTTGGTTCGCTGCCGCCAT
This sequence comes from Lymnaea stagnalis, assembly GCA_964033795.1. Classification (NCBI taxonomy): domain Eukaryota; kingdom Metazoa; phylum Mollusca; class Gastropoda; family Lymnaeidae; genus Lymnaea; species Lymnaea stagnalis. Next base: position 218,742 of record CAXITT010000446.1, on the reverse strand, counting down.
GTGATGGTCTGCATGCGTGACAATGCCAACTGGTGGCAAGCGACGACGACTTGTAAGTGACAATAAGGCCAACATTCTAATAGCCAGTGAAATCGTTCTACATGTGCAGTAGCAACAACATGTGACAAGCTTGGCAGCATCACATGTGTTGGTATTGAGCGATGTCCAGTAATCGCGGTTGAAACACATTGTATACTTGACATAAATGCGTCAGCTTCGTTTATATGTTATTTTAGGGGCTTCACATAAATGCGTCAGCTTTTTTTATATTTATGGGGGCTTCACATACATAGGTCAGCTTCATCTATATGTTATTTATAGGGGCTTCGTGCAAAGTCAAAATTGAAATCAACAGACGATTCGAATGTCTTGAAATCTGACTGCACGCAAACATATATATATATATATATAAGTAGGCTAATCTTGGTATATTGTAGTCCTATTTTTAGAAAAAATGTATGAGTAATAATTGTTTTTGAATAAGTCCTTTGAAGTTCTTGTGTAGGTATCCTTATATGAGTTGATTTTATTATAACCAGTCATCATCCCACGCCACCCCTCGCCCCTCCCAGGTTGAAAAGCGGTTAAATAGAGCGATCTATTTTTCGCATTGGGTTCGCATAATTGCGTGGGAGAAGCGAATTCTCAAAAAAAACTGCTTGTGTTATTGCAGCGATTCATTGCTAAGTGGCGCACTTGGAGGACTGCGGTAACCAGACCCCAGCTTCTGTGTCACCTTCTGATCAACTCGAGCGATAGCTTGGACATCCTGAACAACTGAACGTCGGCCACAATGACATAAAGAGGCCGAACCTGTGTGTGGTCATTTTGAGACCCGTCTCGTGGCTCAACGTCACACTGGTCCGATTTAGTTAAGCCAACTGGAACAGGGGGATCAACTTTAACGTTTATCTTTATCGAATGTGAGGATTTGTTCGCAATGTGTTCAAATTAACCGGACCGAAGTGTGCACTTATTGACTTTTTTACAAACGGACGATTTGGTAAGATGTGCCGACGTTAGGAGCTGCCAGTGACTTGTATACAGCTTGAGACCCGTAAGTCTCCTCCATTAGTTTACCCGGGTTGCTGAGAGACCAACCACCGACCATGGTGCTGTTAGACGAGGAGGTAGACATGTTCTACTACTACCGGATCGTGGATAAATACTACTACATCCTAGTGGCGGTAAGTTGACTTCTCACTCTCTTTGGCAGCGGGCTTCCCTCTCTCTCTCTCTCACCCACGGCCTGCTGTCTACTGTCTCTGGTGGTACATTCTTTCTTCAGCGTTCTCCCACCTCATCTCTGTGACTTAATCCGTGGCCTAAGAGGTGAGATGGGATTTATTAGCATCTCACTATAGATTAATCTGTTTGTTTTTTCCCCCCCAGTTTGGTTTCAAACGCCGCCGTTCACTATAGTTGAGTAAATCTTAGTTAAGGATATCTGCACACACTACCAGATTGAAAAGAAAGTGATTTCATTCAACTGTACTTCAGGGGTTCCCCAAAACTTTCGACATTTGTGTACAGACGTCTATAACTTTTATGAACGCTGAGTACCCCTCGTTATAGCATTGCCTCTGTAGGTTTGAACCGCTGCAGGTGGCACCAGTCGGTGAACAGGGCGGGAAAAACAGCGAAAACAGTTTAGAATAAAATGAATGTGGCGTTACGCCGAGATTGCTGAGGGGAGGGCGGTTGCGGGGGGGGGGGGAGGGGGTCGTACATATCACTTTATTTATAGAGCTTTTGGGGGGGGGGGGTGGGGGGGGGGGGGGGTAGGGGGACGTACATATCACTTTATTTATAGAGCTTTCATTTTGCAGCCTGTACCTGTGTTATTTCACGGCGATCAGCCTCCTGATGCTCAAACCAGTTTCCTTTTCTAAACAATAAGATCGTGACCCGCGCCCCGGAAAAGGGGGTGGGGGGGTGGTTTGGAAAAAAAAAGGGAGGGGGGGTAGGGTAGACTGTTTTAACGCTGACTACACCGCTGGTTATTCCAACTGGCAAATCCAACCAGCAAGCTGTAGATACAGATGTGAATATATTAGTGTTGTCACGTCTCTTAATGACATAAAGATAAACTTGGGCGAAGTCACGGGTGGTCAGCATGAGTTTATTGTGTCTTGTGTGGTCAACATGAATTCGGTTTCTCTTGCGGACAAGAAAATGCATTCCATACATGTTCAAATACAGCTTTGATTAGAATTCAGTCTGACGTCACATACAGGACTCGGTTCACACCTGCGTTTACTTGGTTTGAAATTTTGAAATAAAAATAATTTTTACTTTTAAAAATATCTTGAAAGTAGTGCTAATTGGTCGTTGCCATACGATCTATATTGTGTCATTGAAGGCAGGTCAACACAACATGGTGTTTAATAGAACTTCAGATAATTTTTAGTATTTATTTTGTTGGATATGTGGCAGTGGCTCTGATAACCAGTGACACATAGTAGCTTTAGGCCCCAACCGACGGATACTATCCTGATGTACATTTCCATCTACTTCAACCACATACTTTGCAACTACTTGTAACATAGACTTTATCCTATTGTTATAGTATGCCGATGGACTAAGCTCATTCCGGTTAAGTTAGTCATCATTCAAATACCCCATGTTTTTTCCCCCAATGACCGTGTACGGTTTTTCCCCAGTGACATCGCACGACTCCCCCCTCCCTCCCACACCTCCACCACGGATCTTTATGCGAGCAATGACTACAGTCTGGGTGAGTGTATTGTATGCCTACCTGCTTGTCATCGCGTTGTATCGATTGGGTCACGTCCCCTTACGCAACCAACAACACTTGAACGTCTTTTGCCACGGTGGCAAGTTTCCACGACCGCGCTTTCTAAACGGAATGATGCTCACATTCCCGCGCGCTCTTTGGGTCTGAGCTTTGCGATAAACTATTTGTATACTATGGCGTTATTTAACATTTAAAAAAATTGTAATTATGGGAGTCGTTAAATGCTCAGGGAAACAAAAAAAAAACTTACAAACATACAAAACAAACTTACAAAATAAACTTGCAAAGATACAAAACAAACTTAAAAACATACCCCAAAAAATTACAAACATACAAAACAAACTTACAAACATACAAAACAAACATATACAAAGATAAATCCATAAAATTCCCAATCCAGTGGGTGGCGTCTCATGGAGTTAACTGTTTTAGGAACGTAATTATGGTAATACAGTGTGGGAGGGGGAGGGGGTGGGTTGTTAGAATGATACTAGCATGTGGATGTTGAGTTACAATGACGATACCTTGGGGATGTGGACAGACTTTGGGTCTTACAACTCGTTTGTCATGAGAGTGGGGATGTGTGGGGGTGAAGATGGGGTGTGTGGGGGTGAAGATGGGGTGTGTGGGGGTGAAGATGGGGTGTGTGGGGGTGAAGATGGGGTGTGTGGGGGCAAGCATCACGAACTGTTGTAGTGTGTGTGGAAGAAACATGAGTGTCCCAACGAGTCATTCACGTTGTAACGCTAGTGTAAGGTGTAGGGCTTGAAGTGAACAATCCAATGGAAATGTGTTGGTCTAAAGTAGTTCTTCCTGCGTGGGAAGTGTCAGCCATGAGAAATAAACCACGCTCAAGTGTTCAAAACAGTCTCCATCCTGGACTAGTTTCGTTTTGGTTTGTAAGCATCATGGAGATGTAAGCGTCATGGAGATGTAAATAAACCAAACATGGTGACAGAGCAACAGTGTGTCGATGTTGCATTCAGTCGAGATGTCATAATCGGAAAATTCACCAGCATGCCAATATCTTGACCTTGAGAGCTTTTTTACTTTGACTTTGAGCTACCCATAATCCTGCTTTTACCCTTGTCATCATTTGAGAACCCCTAGAATAAAGCCGCGTCGGCCGCCCCTCTCCCGCCCCATAAAAACGTGACCATTCCCCCCCCCCCCCCCCCCCC
>CAXITT010000446.1:198273-214788 GCA_964033795.1 Lymnaea stagnalis | reverse complement strand
TTCCCCCCCCCCCCCCCCCCCCAAAGCATTGCCAAGGCCAGGCAAACGTTCGTCTCAAATGCTCTACTCCTCCCCCAAAGCGTTGTCAGGCCAGACAAACTTTCGTCCCTGGATACAGTCTCGCACGCGCACCGGCACGTTCTTGATCTCACCTTCCAAGCATGCACACCTCCGGCAGCCGTCTCTCTACCAGAAAATAAGACAGAGGGACACGCGACGCCTGTTTGTCAAGTGCTTGCATGAGGCAAGAAGCGGGTGTGGGGGGGGGGGCATCACAGGCCTATGTGGGACCGGCGTGTTGGACAGGTTTTATGTACGTTCATTGGGGGGGGGGCAGAAATCAATTGGCATGACGTTAATATAAGTGCATAGCTGCAGCTTAGTGTGCATAGCTGTATAGCGGCAGACTGGTGTGCGCAGCGGTATATCCGCAACTTGATGTGCGCAGATTGGTGGGCATGCGATCACTATACACTGCATCCATGCTTTGTTGTTAAAGCTGTATGATGAGACGTACAGTTCATGCAATCCATGCTTTGTTGTTAAAGCTGTATGATGAGACGTACAGTTCATGCAATCCATGCTTTGTTGTTAAAGCTGTATGATGAGACGTACAGTTCATGCAATCCAGGCTTTGTTGTTAAAGCTGTATGATGAGACGTACAGTTCATGCATAAACGTATGACCTAATGATACAACAATGACTTATTTCTTGAGAGGCCTGGTGTGTACCGGATACGTTAAAAATACATTGAAATAGTTGTAATGACCTCTTTAGTATTTACAATTTGAGAACATTTGACAAGAGCAGCAAAAGGAGATGGGAAACAAAGCATTGGGAAGATAGATATATGTACTAACAGTTTAAACTTTGTATGTTATTTTAGCTACCTTTGAAATCTCGTACCATATTTTCTTGCATGATTTGATTGGGTACTTTGAAACAATATAGAAACGTATATTATCACTAAACCACTACGCCTTGGCTCTGTGGATGCGTTACCACCAGTACAGGTTTGGTATTATGGCTGGGGATAATGGTGAAGGTGACTAGTTCCTTATCTGCCATTGTGAGGGGCATTTGTGGGGGGGGGGGGGCATGTCTGTAACAAATAATTGTGGGAGGAAAATCGATGCCCAGCTGGTCTGATAGAAGGCTTAGAGGCGGGTGGCCAGAATGAAGAGATAAGGTGGCTTGTGGGGGTGGCTAATATTGATTGAGTTTCGTGTTGTTGTGTTTCACGTGATGTATGTGGGTAATTAAATGTCAGGCATCGGAGATGAAAATATCATCAGATTTGGGATTTCTGGTGTCCATTAGGGCCTCTTGTGTCTATCAAGTTTCTGTTCTCTTGCGCCATTCATTGACACAGTTCTCCTCTCGCGTGTGCCAGTGGCTTGAACTTCTTGGCCGCTGCCCGCATTCAGAAAAGTCTGACTCCCACACGTTCAGCTTGAACTAAATAAGATTGTTACCCAAGTTGAGAGCCGTTGCTTGGTTGTCACTAGTGATGAATCTTATTGTCTTACAGTGTTTTAAAATTTTTTGACGTTTCTTGGATTCGTAATTTCACCCACCTAAGAGTTTGTTACCCACACAACATAGTTTTTTTTACCCACATAATACAGTTTGTTACCTACGTAATATAGTTTGTCATCTATGTAGTATAGTTTGTTCCCTACGTAATATAGTTTGTCATCTATGTAGTATAGTTTGTTCCCTACGTAATATAGTTTGTCATCTATGTAGTATAGTTTGTTACCTACGTAATATAGTTTGTCATCTATGTAGTATAGTTTGTTCCCTACGTAATATAGTTTGTCATCTATGTAGTATAGTTTGTTACCTACGTAATATAGTTTGTCATCTATGTAGTATAGTTTGTTACCTACGTAATATAGTTTGTCATCTATGTAGTATAGTTTGTTACCTACGTAATATAGTTTGTCATCTATGTAGTATAGTTTGTTCCCTACGTAATATAGTTTGTCATCTATGTAGTATAGTTTGTTACCTACGTAATATAGTTTGTCATCTATGTAGTATAGTTTGTTACCTACGTAATATAGTTTGTCATCTATGTAGTATAGTTTGTTACCTACGTAATATAGTTTGTTATCTATGTAGTATAGTTTGTTACCTACGTAATATAGTTTGTCATCTATGTAGTATAGTTTGTTACCTACGTAATATAGTTTGTCATCTATGTAGTATAGTTTGTTCCCTACGTAATATAGTTTGTCATCTATGTAGTATAGTTTGTTACCTACGTAATATAGTTTGTCATCTATGTAGTATAGTTTGTTCCCTACGTAATATAGTTTGTCATCTATGTAGTATAGTTTGTTCCCTACGTAATATAGTTTGTCATCTATGTAGTATAGTTTGTTACCTACGTAATATAGTTTGTTACCTACGTAATATAGTTTGTTTTCTTTCTTCTATGCTTTTTCTATCGCGCCTCTTTCTCCCCTCCCAGCATTTCAAGAGGGTATACTTTGTCATCTTTATTACTTTCTTTGTCTATTTTCTTACTTTCACTACCCTCTTTCTTACCCTCTTTGTCCTCTTTCTTTCTATTCGTTCTATTTCTTCTAATCTTTTTTTCTTCTCTTCTTTTCTATTCGTTCTATCATTTTTTGGCCTTACCATCCTACTTCCCTCTTGCCCTCCATTTCTTTTCTTTCTTTCGGGACCGGAGCTGTTTTCTACTGCACATATCATGTGATAATGTCTCCCTTCTAATGCACATAGCATGTGATAATGTCTCCTTTCTAATGCACATAGCATGTGATAATGTCTCCCTTCTAATGCACATAGCATGTGATAATGTTTCACTTCTAATGCACATATCATGTGATAATGTCTCCCTTCTAATGCACATAGCATGTGATAATGTCTCCCTTCTAATGCACATAGCATGTGATAATGTCTCCCTTCTAATGCACATAGCATGTGATAATGTTTCACTTCTAATGCACATAGCATGTGATAATGTCTCCCTTCTAATGCACATATCATGTGATAATGTCTCCCTTCTAATGCACATATCATGTGATAATGTCTCCCTTCTAATGCACATAGCATGTGATAATGTCTCCCTTCTAATGCACATATCATGTGATAATGTCTCCCTTCCACTGCACATATCATGTGATGTCTCCCTTCTAATGCACATTAGCATGTGATGTCTCCCTTCTAATGCACATAACATGTGATAATGTTTCCCTTCTAATGCACATATCATTTGATAATGTCTCCCTTCCACTGCTCATATCATATTACGTCTTTTCTCTACTGCACATATCAAATGATAATGTCTCCCTTCTACTGCACACATCATAATGATAACGTCTCCTTTCTACTGCACAAATCATGTGATAATGTCTCCCTTCTACTGCACATATCATATGATAATGTCTCCTTTCGCTGTACACATTGTCCGTGCTCCCATAAGCTAGCGTCCCTTTCAGCTCCCCAGAGGGCCCTCTTTTTGTCCTCCGGTCACGTAAGATCCGCCACAAGATCTGCCGTGCAGCCTGCTACCCCGCTCCTCCTGGATTAGTTTCTAAAATCACGGGAAAAAGGAAAGGGGTTTGGCCATCCACGAATGGATGACAATGACCGTCTGGGCACGTACCCGTACCCAGCGGCGTATATTGAACTGCCCTTTATTTACCGCCGGAGAAATAACGCACATACAGATATCAACAAGCAAACATACCAGACTTTTGACCGTAACCCCCCCCCCTTTTTTTTTTCTCCCCATCCAGAAAATATGCTAATTTGACAACTACCTGGACTCCGAGCTGTTTCCGTTGGTTGTAAGTTTGTACTTCAGGCAAGTTGTAATGGATCATGTTCAATGTTTGACAATTTGGGTTGGATTGATCCCGTGATACAGTGCACTCAAACGCAAATCCCGAATCATCCCCGACCACGGGCATTTGGGGGGGGGGGGGCGCTTATAAACATGGTAAAAGAGGTAATCTAAAAAACATGGTAATAATAAGTAAGGTAATAAACATGGTAATAATAAGTAAGCTAATAAACATGGTAATAATAGGTAAGCTAATAAACATGGTAATAATAGGTAAGCTTATCAACATGGTAATAGAGGTAATCTAATAAACATGGTAATAATAAGTAAGCTAATAAACATGGTAATAATAGGTAAGCTTATCAACATGGTAATAGAGGTAATCTAATAAACATGGTAATAATAAGTAAGCTAATAAACATGGTAATAATAAGTAAGCTAATAAACATGGTAATTAATAGGTAAGCTAATAAACATGGTAATAGAGGTATTAAAGTATACGCAAAGAATAATTTTGCACGTTCTTAGAATTATTTTACCCCTCATTTACTAACTTCGCCCCCCCCCCCCCCGCTTCTTCCCCCCCCCCCCCCCCCCCCCCCCCCCCCCGATCGATCCGCCGCTGAGCCCATCCGCATAACAAAAGCTCATTCATTTTTTTTTAGAGCCTGTTCTGGCCTGGCCACCGTCTCGAGTCCCCAGGCGTCCATCCAATGACCACCGTTAGACTACCCCCTAATTTGGCGGCCATCTGTCGGCACAGTCCCGGCTAGAAGACCCGCGTGCCTGCACGACCAGATGAAATCACGCTAGCTGGCGATTCGTGACTGAGATGTACATGTCTAGGGTTGATCATTTCTAAGACCGGAGAGCGTCACATCGCTTGACATAATGTTACTATTTTTAGACAAGATTTTCGTGAAACAGAGCTTTGAACAATGTATTGTTTGTCAAATATTTCGTAAAATAAAGTTTTTAACTTATTTTCGCCAAGGTCAAGGCCCACTACGCTGGCTCACATAAAAGTTCCGAACAGCTGTTGAGACTGGCCAAGCTAATACCAGAATGTTTTATTAATATCTTAATGCGATTGGCCAGAGTGTACGCCCGGATGTTCTATTAATAGATTTCCGCCATTGAATGACAAACCCGATTGAGGTGGACGTTGGTGTCATCGTTTCAATGGAGTCTGTGGTTGCTTGGCTTCATGGAGAGTAGTTGGACCACGATCTCATGGCGTTATTGTGTGGTTGCTTGGCTTCATGGAGAGTAGTGGACCACGATCTCCTGGCGTTATTGTATGGTTGCTTGGCTTCATGGAGAGTAGTGGACCACGATCTCATGGCGTTATTGTGTGGTTGCTTGGCTTCATGGAGAGTAGTGGACCACGATCTCCTGGCGATCTCCTGGCGTTATTGCAGTGATAAGAACAAGAAAAAACAACATTTACTTGTCTACTCGGCGGGGAAAGATGGTCACAAATATTAGTTTAGAAATCTCTGCCGTTATTCATAAGTGATCACTGACCATTTCCACAATGAGGTCAAAAAAATAAATACAGTTAAGTGGAGTCACCTTTGGTGGCCCGTGTGGGGAGATAAACTACTCTGTGCCCCATCAAATATTCTGTGTCCCATCAAATACTCTGCACCATCAAATACTCTGTGCCCCATCAAATACTCCGTGTCCCATCAAATACTCCGTGCCCCATCAAATACTCCGTGTCCCATCAAATACTCCGTGCCCCATCAAATACTCTGTGTCCCATCAAATACTCTGTGCCCCATCAAATACTCTGTGCCCCATCAAATACTCTGTGCCCCATCAAATACTCTGTGTCCCATCAAATACTCTGTGCCCCATCAAATACTCTGTGCCCCATCAAATACTCCGTGTCCCATCAAATATTCTGTGTCCCATCAAATACTCCGTGCCCCATCAAATATTATGTGTCCCATCAAATACTCTGTGCCCCATCAAATACTCTGTGTTCCATTAAATACTCTGTGCCCCATCAAATACTGTGTCCCATTAAATACTCTGTACCCCATCAAATACTATGTGCCCTATCAAATACTCTGTGCACCACCTCCGCCCCCAAACTGGCCACTTCAAAAGAATGTATTTTAACTCCCGTGGATTCAGTAGTTCTCACAATTGTGATCTACGAGTTGGTAGTGGACAGTGACACCTCTCAGTGGTCTCACGCAACATTCCGCAAAATTTAAATACAAAGTTTTAAGAAAACGTAGCATGGAAAGGAAATCAATTGATTGAACAGATGGCCCTGCCCTGCTTCGAAGAGTACATATTCCTTCCACTCCACCCCGTCGAATAGGTCTGAGAAGCACCGGACCGGTGGGTCCACGTGACACTAACGGACCCCAGCAGTGGACAGACGTACGACGGCAGGTGTTTGCCGTCTGCACCAAATCATAAGATTTAATGTTCTTGAAAGTGGTCTGGTCTTGGCTCGGGGAGGTGGGGTCAACAGGGGTGGGGGGTGTTATTTGTTTGAAGACAGTTGGTTTTAATGTCGCTCTCTGTGGAGGAGGGGGGGTGGTGTGGTGAAGGAGACCATGAATAAACCATTTAAGAGCTTGACCCGTCTCCAGGCAGGTGCACACCAAACAGGTTCGGGATGGGGGTGGGGGTGAATAAACGATAACCTGATTGTTATCGCAGGGTCAGACACAGTCCCAGGGTCGGGCTCAGATACAGATTATATTTGAGCCATGAAGCACGGCTTGATGGTCACTGTGGTGATTGGCATGTAAGAGGCAAAATATGTCATTGACGTCAAGAAAAAGGTCCATTTTTCTTGACGTCAATGACATATTTTGCCTCTTACATGCCAATCACCACAGTGACCATCTGGGGGGTTGGAGGGATCGTCTTTTAGGTGTGTGGTGGGGGGGGAGTATGGGTTAAGTGTGGTGGAGTTTGGATTTAGGGTGGGGAATTATTAGTTTCAGGTCGTGTAATGATGCTGAACCATAACACGATTAAAAAAAAAAGCGTTGAGTAGATAATTGTTACGTAAGTTTTTGGCCTTATTATACTAGAAATATTTATCGCCCTGTCTGAAGGTCGGGATCCTTTTTCCGTCAGATACTCAAATATTAGATATTCAATCTTGCAACTAGTATTGTCCAAGAGCTACATGAGAAAGAGCCGCATGCCCACCCGTGAGCCGCAGGATGTCTGACCCCTGGCCTTTAAGCTCACAACAGCCAAAGTGTTGATCCAGGCCACGTTTCAGAAATTAAAGACATACTTTAAAATATTTCTACGCGTTGTGTCCTGGGAAGATCTGAGATCGACTCTGAATTCATGATGTGTCGTCACCAACCTGCATTTCATGGTCGGCCGCCAAGGAACCACTCTGTAAAATCGCTTGGAAGAGAAAGCTGTCTGTGGCTGTGTTGAACTGCTTTGTTTGAAGAAAAAACTGCTCATCCTCAACCTGTTGTCCCAGTTAGCTGCAGCTGTCGCTGGAGGTTCTTTGTTTGACCCAGGTGTGAAGATGACCAGTTGGGGACAAGGACAAGGTCTTTTATCCCGCCACCCGGGGCCGTGTGTCAGGGGCGGGCGGCCGGCCGGCTCGTGAGTTTCCTTAACCTTTGAATTGAGAGGTCAGAGCCGAACAATGGGCAGGCGGCCGACCTGCAGCGTCCCCTGGTCTCGTATTTTAGGGATTTTGGTGGGGGGTGGGGGTGGCTTTTGGGGGGTGTTGTAAGGTGTCTCCATCGCCGGAAAGGTGTTTTATGAATTGAAGTCACACAAACTACTCCCTATGTTTAACCTTTTTCTTTAATTTATAGATCAATAGAGAGACAGGGAGGGAGAGAGGGAGAGGGGGGAGGGAGGGAGAAGGAGAGAGGAAAGAGAGAGAGAGAGAGAGAGATCATATGATTCACCTCTCGTTAGAATTTTGTAGAATGCCATTATCTAGACATGTTGACGAAGATAGCCGAAAGCTGACTAAAATTGTGTCCAAGTGTACATTAAGATGATCTATCTAATAACATACATTTGTATTCTCCTCCCCCCCCCCACTTTTTGGTGCTAAGGCTGAGGGCCTTGATTTCTAAGATAACGTTACAGGAGGCACTCGCTCGTTCTGTCCGTCTTCTCATTCATTCTCACTCAAACACATTATACTGTGCTCCCCTCCAGTCATCAGTTATGAATATCTTTACATGAGTGATATGCCCGTCCCTGGTCCCCGGCCCACTCAATAACTAATTGGTGTTTTCCCATGTTTGTTTCTTTTTTTTAACTCGTTCTGTCGACCTACCGAAATGCTGGACGATTCATATGATGGACACTTGTTCCAAGTCCCATTTTCACACTGACTTTCACACAAACGCATGCACCATACAAACCAAACTGATGTGTGCCCATGCCTACAACATTGATCACTCAAATCTCAATCCCTGGTCATTCATCTATAATTCAATCTTAACAAGACATGGATTGGATGAAGCATAAAGTGAGATATATATACGCACCGGGGCTATCATCCTTGGGGAAATTTCACAAGAGCTTGGGAATTCACGCTTGATATCTGGGGAATAATTATGAAAATCTGGCGAAATTTTAGGAAACTGTTGGGAATTTTGAAAAAAAAACTGAGTTGCGGCCCTGGTATGTACTCCCGCTGTCCTCTACGTGGAATAATTTAGTTCACAAAGACTGGTAATTTACGAGCGTTTTATTCCATTCCGTGACACCTAGCCGAATAGCATATTTCTTTGCCTCGACGCCGTGTACTAAAGCAGCGGCTCTCAACCTTGAGGGTCGCGACCCCTTTGGGGGTCGAAAGACCCTTTTCACAGGGGTCGCAAGACCATTTTCACAGGGGTCGCCTAAGAACACCGGAAAACCCATGTACTCTACTACAATTATGAAGTAGCAACGAACATAATTTTGTGGTTGTGGGGTACAAAAATATGAGAAACTGTAAAATCAGGGTCGCGGCATCAGGAAATTTGAGAACCACTGTACTAAAGCACGAAACGCATCCTGGCTAGATATTAGCATTCGGAGATCGTTTTCCGACCCCGAGGAGGTCTCCCCGTGCCGGCATATGTGATTCTAATGGTAATACTGGTCCCCCGGCACCGGGGTCTCTGGGGGGATGCTTCCAGCTGCGTGTGACGGTCCTTGCCTCTCCCGGCTCCTAAACCACCCGCGGGCCTAATGGCATTAGTTTTCCTGTTTCAGAATTTTCTTACGGCCATGTCTCGGTACACTTTGCTGACTGAACATCTCCTTGAAAAGTGCCGTAATAGTGTGGAGAGTCGCTGTTCATCCCCCCCCCCCCCCCCTGCCTACAGCAGTGGGAATGGCAGTGCCTACAACTGTGTGACTGGCAGTGCCTACAGCAGTGGGAATGGCAGTGCCTACAACTGTGTGACTGGCAGTGCCTACAGCAGTGGGAATGGCAGTGCCTACAACTGTGTGACTGGCAGTGCCTACAGCAGTGGGAATGGCAGTGCCTACAACTGTGTGACTGGCAGTGCCTACAGCAGTGGGAATGGCAGTGCCTACAGCAGTGGGAATGGCAGTGCCTACATCAGTGGGACTAGCAGGAGGACAAAACCAGCTAATCCATTATGAGAAGCACATGTATCAAAGTCAAGTGGAGGGAATCCCATGGTGCAGAAAGAAAAAGGGAACTGACCCGGACAACGACGTGAAAGCTACTTTAAGATGGCCATACGTCTCCGTCTAATGTAAATCTTACCCATCCATAGTCGAGGGCGTGAGGGTTGGGAGTGAGTTTGTGAATCTTAATAGAGGTGGGTGCCGACTAGTGTCTAGCTCTATACGCAACTGAATAGCCAGCAAGTGCATTGTCATGGCAAGGCGTGGACATCTGGACTTGGGTTTGGAGTGTAGTGTTTAAGGATAAACACCTACGCGTCGGTTTGGGGGTAGGGTGTGGGAGTGAGGTGCTGGAGTGGGGTGCGTGAGTAAGGTGTGGGAGTGAGGTGCTGGAGTGATGTGCTGGATTGAGGTGTGGGAGTGAGGTGCGGGAGTGGGGAGTGGGGTGCGGGAGTGGGGTGCATGAGTGAGATGCTGGAGAAAACCAAAGCAAAGAGACGTGTAAGAGTTTTAAAAAAAAAATTGGTTTGATTGTTGGATAGATTTGTTCCAATAGATGGACACAATGTCAAAATGTCCTTCTGCTACTTTGTGTTATTTGACATCAATATACTAAATGTGTTCAATGTTGCTACACATTTGAATCATGCAATGGAACGTCGACTGGCAGACGACAATAGAAATACGCCTCGCAAACATTATTGCCTCTGTGACTGACACGCCTGCTGGAACCACTGCTGTCTGTGACTGACACGCCTGCTGGAACCACTGCTGCCTGTGACTGACACGCCTGCTGGAACCACTGCTGCCTGTGACTGACACGCCTGCTGGAACCACTGCTGCCTGTGACTGACACGCCTGCTGGAACCACTGCTGCCTGTGACTGACATGCCTGCTGGAACCACTGCTGCCTGTGACTGACATGCCTGCTGGAACCACTGCTGCCTGTGACTGACATGCCTGCTGGAACCACTGCTGCCTGTGACTGACATGCCTGCTGGAACCACTGCTGCTTGTGACTGACACGCCTGCTGGAACCACTGCTGCCTGTGACTGACATGCCTGCTGGAACCACTGCTGCCTGTGACTGACATGCCTGCTGGAACCACTGCTGCCTGTGACTGACATGCCTGCTGGAACCACTGCTGCCTGTGACTGACATGCCTGCTGGAACCACTGCTGCCTGTGACTGACATGCCTGCTGGAACCACTGCTGCCTGTGACTGACATGCCTGCTGGAACCACTGCTGCCTGTGACTGACATGCCTGCTGGAACCACTGCTGCCTGTGACTGACATGCCTGCTGGAACCACTGCTGCCTGTGACTGACATGCCTGCTGGAACCACTGCTGCCTGTGACTGACATGCCTGCTGGAACCACTGCTGCCTGTGACTGACATGCCTGCTGGAACCACTGCTGCCTGTGACTGACATGCCTGCTGGAACCACTGCTGCCTGTGACTGACATGCCTGCTGGAACCACTGCTGCCTGTGACTGACATGCCTGCTGGAACCACTGCTGCCTGTGACTGACATGCCTGCTGGAACCACTGCTGCCTGTGACTGACATGCCTGCTGGAACCACTGCTGCCTGTGACTGACATGCCTGCTGGAACCACTGCTGCCTGTGACTGACATGCCTGCTGGAACCACTGCTGCCTGTGACTGACATGCCTGCTGGAACCACTGCTGCCTGTGACTGACATGCCTGCTGGAACCACTGCTGCCTGTGACTGACATGCCTGCTGGAACCACTGCTGCCTGTGACTGACATGCCTGCTGGAACCACTGCTGCCTGTGACTGACATGCCTGCTGGAACCACTGCTGCCTGTGACTGACATGCCTGCTGGAACCACTGCTGCCTGTGACTGACATGCCTGCTGGAACCACTGCTGCCTGTGACTGACATGCCTGCTGGAACCACTGCTGCCTGTGACTGACATGCCTGCTGGAACCACTGCTGCCTGTGACTGACATGCCTGCTGGAACCACTGCTGCTTGTGACTGACATGCCTGCTGGAACCACTGCTGCTTGTGACTGACATGCCTGCTGGAACCACTGCTGCTTGTGACTGACATGCCTGCTGGAACCACTGCTGCTTGTGACTGACACGCCTGCTGGAACCACTGCTGCTTGTGACTGACACGCCTGCTGGAACCACTGCTGCCTGTGACTGACATGCCTGCTGGAACCACTGCTGCTTGTGACTGACATGCCTGCTGGAACCACTGCTGCCTGTGACTGACATGCCTGCTGGAACCACTGCTGCCTGTGACTGACAGGCCTGCTGGAACCACTGCTGCTTGTGACTGACACGCCTGCTGGAACCACTGCTGCCTGTGACTGACAGGCCTGCTGGAACCACTGCTGCTTGTGACTGACACGCCTGCCGGAACCATCATGCACATTGTTGTGCCCGACACTTAGTGGTCCATACATTCCATTGCCGACCTTGCCCCCGTGAGTTCTAGAGACGGTGTTGGGCAGTCTGACCGGCATTTTGTGTGTGTGGTTTTGTCTTGAGTTCGTGTGGTCGACCTGGTGTGGGTGGAAGCAAGTATTTTTTTACTACCCCACGTGACTGTATTAGTGCTCGCATGTCTCCAAACTAGAACTGAAAAATTGTGCTTGTAAAGTGTGTGTGTGTGTTTGCCCACTCTAAATGTCTGAAGGAATACGTGCGCAATTTTACATCACTGTTGTCATTTTGAGATTAAAATCTATTGATTCACTTCAGTCTAATTGCGTTTTATTGATTGCGACTTTATAAATATTTATATTCTACTTTTATGTTTAGGATTATTTAAGATTTTGACTCCTCAAGTATGCCCAATAATTGTTCGATTGTTATTGTTTCTCTGTCGTTCAACTGAGCCTTTACCTGTTGTTAAGTTCTTATCCTCCGTTCCCAAAAGAACAGGTAATATTGAATAAGCTAGTCATTAGTTTAATCTTAATAGCTTGACCCCAGAACAAAGAGAGCCAATTAGCCCACATTACGCCCCAAACCATGCCTCGTGTGGTGCCGTGTGGTGCCATGTGGGCCGCAGATGCCTCTCGGTAACATGGGAACTGAGGCTCGGGTCACGCGGGCCGTCACTAGAGCTTGGAATTGTCGTTTATGGCACGATTAAAGACCTGCTCTCCGTGCCTTATCGTTGATGGCTTCCGAAATGCGATGCTCGTTAAACACGATGCGTCAGGGGTCGCCGTGTGCACGGAATACGGGTCGCGGTTAGTCCCAGGGACTCGGGGTCCGTATGCTCACAGTCGTAGACTTGTAGTATCCCTAACGAGGCAGAATTGTCAATCATAAGTTGTGTGGTTTTTTTTACTTGACAAAATGCATATATATATCTTTTTTTAAAAGGATGAGAATGAATGTGTTGTCCTTGAGTGCCCCCCACCCCATATCTGCCACTGCATATAGATGATTTTCATCCAGGCTATGTTGAGCAGTGTGGGACGGCAGGTCAGGTGTGTACAGGTCTGCTCACTGATACATGTACGAGGCGTCAAGTGGTGGCTATCACTTTCCTAGAAAGTGTGTTGTTGACAAGTAAGATACATCTGCTCTTCCGCCTGCGTCAGCGGTTCTCAACCTGTGGGTCGTGAGCCCTTTTGGGGGTGGAACGACCCTTACACAGGGGTCGCGTAAGACCATGGGAAGAAAAAAGCCACATATTTATGAAGTAGCAACGAAAATAATTTTATGTTTAGTGGGGGGGGGGGTCATCCCTAAATAAAGAACTATATTTAAAGGTGGCGGTATTAGGACGGTTGAGAACCACTGGTCTATGTGGTTATAGCTAATATCAAACAATTATTGATATTGACATTCGTGACATAATTTTAAAAATAATGTGTATTGATGTTTGATAGTTTTGATGAAAGGTGAATCCAGGTGTAAAGATTTCTTTCTTTTTTTTTTTTTTTTGGTTAGACCATAGCCTTTGTGTGTCGTAGAAATTGGATAGTCAGAATTTTTTTTTTTAAAGATTTTTTTTTTTTTTTTTTTTTTTTTGGTTAGACCATAGCCTTTGTGTGTCGTAGAAATTCGATAGTCAGAATTTTTTTTTCGACCAGGTGTTTATCTCCCCTTGCAATTTGTGCCCACCAATAATTACAGTCGTGTCGTCCGTTTGTTTGTGCCCGTGTGTGTGTGTAAAGTATCCGAACCTAGCCGCGGTGGCTATCAGATAGGCATTAGCCTGAACGAGACCCCCCTGTGCTATCAGATGACATTCCCAGCTGCCAGCTCGCCTCAGACCAGCTCGCCACGCCGTCCTGCGCTCACACCCCCGGGCTGCTCGTCATTGCGGGCTTTGCTTACCTCTCACGTGATCACTGTTTTGACAGTTTTAAATACACACGACGGTGCTTAAAAGATTTTATACTTACCCACACCACCCCTCTTTTGATCCCAAACCAACTTTAAAAAAAAAAAAAGACATGCAAAAAAAAATAAAAAAAGTTCCACTGACCCTGTTGAAATTGTTGTGTTTTGCTGACACCTAGGTAGTTCAAAGAGTTTCTTTGATCATTTCAAAACCCAGGTCCACGTGAAATCTACCCCCTTCCGTTTCTTGTCACTTAAAGAACACGATATCATTGAGTTGGGCAATTAGAAAGTAGCTAGAAACCAGTGGGTTAACGAAGTAGAAAATGTTTTGAATATATCTTTAAATTGAGAAGAAGGCCTACCGTCTCCGGTGTGGCTTGCCTGGAACCATGCTTAGATATTTTTCAAAATATATTGTAAGAGGTGGATACGAGACTCTGCCTTCCTCAAGGATGTATTTGCCATGAAGGGCGAAGCTGCCTTTGTAACAGGGTGTATTTGCCATGAAGGGCGAAGCTGCCTTTCTAGCAGGGTGTATTTGCCATGAAAGGCGAAGCTGCCTTTCTAACGGGGTGTATTTGCCATGAAAGGCGAAGCTGCCTTTCTAACGGGGTGTATTTGCCATGAAGGGCGAAGCTGCCTTTCTAACAGTGTGTATTTGCCATGAAGGGCGAAGCTGTCTTTCTAACAGGGTGTATTTGCCATGAAGGGCGAAGCTGCCTTTCTAACAGGGTGTATTTGCCATGAAGGGCCACAGTTGATACGGATTAAAAACTTCTAATAATCCAAATTCAAAAATTATGTAGGCTAAAATTGCGGAAAAGACAGGATGCTATTAAACGAAACTCGCCAGTGGACTCATTAGGCAGTTTCTTGGGACACCTCGACTTTGTCGCAGAGATTCGCGATAATATTTCACAGCTGCAAAAAAAAAAAAATCAAAACGATTTTAATGAGAGAAAATGAAATCTTGAACTTGACGAGGCAATTTTAATGAACCTATCGGTGCTTCACCTTCGCAGAGTACCTGCCAGTGCTTCACCTTCGCAGAGTACCTGCCAGTGCTTCACCTTCGCAGAGTACCTGCCAGTGCTTCACCTTCGCAGAGTACCTGTCAGTGCTTCACCTTCGCAGAGTACCTGTCAGTGCTTCACGTTCGCAGAGAGTGCCTGACGGTTGGCCGAGCGGTCCGTGTTTCAACCCTGCATTTGTTTGGTCAGTCCGTTCGAACTACTTGAAGACGTGCAAGTGGCGGGCATGACCCCGGGGGGTCTGGCGGTGCTACATTCTTTCGGTGGCAGATTTGATGAGGATTTCTGATGAGTTGTATATCATGGTTTTTTTAAACTATGGGCGTTTTTAGTGATATATTTATTCTTTAATACCTTAAATAAGTTCTGAATATCTGCTCCATGTCTAAAATGGATCTTCCTTGTGTGCTCGTTAGTCCTAATGACTTCCCAAACAGGTTTCCTTATCTTGTATTAGGTTTAATCGATGCAATGGTTGCCTGAGAGGGCGGCATCTGATACTCGGCAATACTCTACATCTTGTAGCCTGCGGCACAAGCACTCAGCAATACTCTACATCTTGTAGCCTGCGGCACAAGCACTCAGCAATACTCTACATCTTGTAGCCTGCGGCACAAGCACTCAGCAATACTCTACATCTTGTAGCCTGCGGCACAAGCACTCAGCAATACTCTACATCTTGTAGCCTGCGGCACAAGCACTCAGCAATACTCTACATCTTGTAGCCTGCGGCACAAGCACTCAGCAATACTCNCTACATCTTGTAGCCTGCGGCACACAAGCACTCAGCAATACTCTACATCTTGTAGCCTGCGGCACACAAGCACTCAGCAATACTCTACATCTTGTAGCCTGCGGCACACAAGCACTCAGCAATACTCTACATCTTGTAGCCTGCGGCACACAAGCACTCAGCAATACTCTACATCTTGTAGCCTGCGGCACACAAGCACTCAGCAATACTCTACATCTTGTAGCCTGCGGCACACAAGCACTCAGCAATACTCTACATCTTGTAGCCTGCGGCACACAAGCACTCAGCAATACTCTACATCTTGTAGCCTGCGGCACACAAGCACTCAGCAATACTCTACATCTTGTAGCCTGCGGCACAAGCTTACACTTGACATAAATAAGACAGAACAATTAAAAGGACCTTTTCGGGTAAACGCCTTCTTCATCAGAGAGTACAACAAGAAGAAATCATAAATTATATGAAATTAAAATTGTATGTGTTCACAGATCACAAAGTTCTTCTCTCAGATCAACGCCCTTTATTAGGTATAAAATAATAAAGATATCATCGAAAATGTGCACAGTTATTATTCCTCGTTATACCTGTGTTTCTGGGGTTGCCAACTTCTCAATGTAAGTTTGTTCACTCATTCGTTCGATAGATCTTGCGATACATTTTGGAATCTGTTTTAAAGAGTTATGTGTAAGACTTGTAGAATACCTGGTTTAATAATGGATCATTTGACTGAGAAAAATATAATAAATAAAGGCGAGGAGATGAACTCTTTTGCTGTGATTATTTCCCCCTTCGGTATCTGACGTTTGCGTTGAGCCGGCCCTCAATCCATGAACAGACTGATTGAATCTGGAATGCCGTCAACCAATGGCGTTCAAAGGGTTTTATGCTCCTTGATTTCTTATATATTTTGTTTCACTCTCGAACTGAATGCCGGGTCTCCCCCCCCCCCCCC
>CAXITT010000446.1:143380-184410 GCA_964033795.1 Lymnaea stagnalis | reverse complement strand
GGGGGGGGGGGGTGGTTTGAGTGTCAGAGTGGAGGTTGACGGAGAGTGAGAGATGGGAAAGCGTGTAATTAAAAGGCATTGTAGCGTTGAGTTCATTGAAGCGTGCCGCATGAACAAGTTGGTCGCAGCGAGCACGCCAAATTGGAATTGGGGCTCACAGGGTGGTGGAATAATTTATCGTTACTGCCTGCGGACGCTGGACCCGGGGGGGGGGGTGCTAACAGGGAGGGAGGTAGGATGGGACCAGGGGTGCTTACAGGGGAAAAAATGGTGTTGGGGGCAATCCTTCAGTGCAGGCGTGATGACGGTATGATTGAATGCCCCCAATCAGTATGCCACGTCAGTGAGTGGGATATCAACACATGTTGACAGAATCACCACTGGCTCAAACCCGGCGTTCAGGCGATGTTCTTGGGGAACAAATCATAAAAACATTGAGGGCTTCACGGCAGTTGTATACATTGCATTCGAATAATGCTGCCTTAGTAATGTGCTTGAAACCACGTTTAACTTAGTGGATCAATGTTGTTCTACAGTTGAATGCTCATGGCTTCGTCCAACTCTTGCTGTAATATAGTGGATCAACGTTGTTCTACAGTTGAATGCTGATGGCTTCATCCAGCTCTTGCTGTAATGACGAATATATGCATAACAACTTTATTTCTCTGCCCCCCCCCCAAAAAAAAAAAAGCCCGCCCCCTTTTCCCTTTTTAAAACATACTGTTATTTGTAGCGAACTCATGAAGTGACGTCACCGTCGTAGACTCGGATAATATAACGAACCTTATAGCGTCCTCATTAGTAAGTCGTAATGAATTTCTTCTTTTACTGATAAAAAATGTATTAAAACACTTAACTTCATGTCTATGAAACAAAACATTTCTGGCCGTGTTATCATCTGTGATCTGGGGAAATTTGCATTGTGATTTGGTCTGGTGAAATGGTGAACTCCAACGCCATCGGTACTGCAGCATTTGTACACCTGGAAGAGATGTGTTTAGTTAGTCAACTTCCATGTTGGCTTGCACCCTTTTCTTTTTATCAAGGGGCATTTTGGGGTGGGGGAGGGGAGTGCCAACCGTTGACTCTGTCAGCGACTATATCACACGGCCTGGCAACCGAAACGTTTCGTCTGATTTCAACACCATCTGTGTTGATACGTCTCTGTCTTGGGTTGGACGATGTTGTGGGGGAAACAAAAGATTTAGGCAAATGAATTTGGTTGGCGACGAAAAAACTGGCCGCCACGTCATGTACCGGGAGAAACACATCTTTAAGTTTAATTAAACTATGATTGCGATGTGACACCAGGTGGCGGCACAGTGGTGCCTCTCGAGCACCTTTTGGAGTCGAAGCGCAATAGTTTTATTGACCCAGGTCTCTCGCTTAGAAGATCTCATCTGGAAGCGATGTCTCGTCATCTCGCTCTCAGGAACGCTTGTTCCTGTTGACCTCCTGGGGGCGGGCCATTAAAGTGTTTTAAATACCTGAAAGGACTTGGGGGGGAGGGGGGAGTCAGCCTGCCTTGCCCCCCAATAAAAGCCTGGTCTGGAGTCGAGATCCTATGAAAAGTTCCGGACCATTGACACTCACCAACTTCCTGCCTACTGTTGTTTTATTGTCTGATGTGAGGGAGAAGCGCGAGGCGCAGGATGTGCTATCAAAACTCAGAGAGGTTTTGACACCAGGGGCACCTCACTTGGACCACTTAAGGTTTTGGGCTATTGAGATGGGAATGGGTGCATGGTAGTGAGGTATGGTAGCCACTACTGCCATGAGCATTGTAGACTACATGGGTCTCATCTGTTTAATGGAGGTGAGAGAGAGAGTGGAGGGAGAGGGAGAGAGCTCTTTTGCTTACCACTGGCATTGGTTAGTTTATATTAAAAAGAATTTCATTTTAAAATAAATATTTTGTTTTCCCATTGGATACATTTATTTTAACTAAATTTAATAATCCTATAAAGACTTAACAAAGTTGACAAAATGCTGCAACTCAGAGTTGAAAAAATTATGCTTCTTAGAGTTGAACAAATGATGCTTGCCAGAGTTGAATAACTAATGCTTCTCAGTGTTGACAAAATGATGCTACTCAAGATTTGACAAAATGATGCTACTCAAGAGTTGACAAAATGATGCTACTCAAGAGTTGACAAAATGATGCTACTCAAGAATTGACAAAATGATGCTACTCAAGAGTTGACAAAATGATGCTACTCAAGAGTTGACAAAATGATGCTACTCAAGAGTTGACAAAATGATGCTACTCAAGAGTTGACAAAATGATGCTACTCAAGAGTTGACAAAATGATGCTACTCAAGAGTTGACAAAATGATGCTACTCAAGAGTTGACAAAATGATGCTACTCAAGAGTTGACAAAATGATGCTACTCAAGAGTTGACAAAATGATGCTACTCAAGAGTTGACAAAATGATGCTACTCAAGAGTTGACAAAATGATGCTACTCAAGAGTTGACAAAATGATGCTACTCAAGAGTTGACAAAATGATGCTACTCAAGAGTTGACAAAATGATGCTACTCAAGAGTTGACAAAATGATTCTACTCAAGAGTTGACAAAATGATGCTACTCAAGAGTTGACAAAATGATGCTACTCAAGAGTTGACAAAATGATGCTACTCAAGAATTGACAAAATGATGCTACTCAAGAGTTGACAAAATGATGCTACTCAAGAGTTGACAAAATGATGCTACTCAAGAGTTGACAAAATGATGCTACTCAAGAGTTGACAAAATGATGCTTGCCAGAGTTGAATAACTAATGCTTCTCAGAATTGACAAAATGATGCTACTCAAGAGTTGACAAAATGATGCTTTTCAAATAAAGTTTGGAATTGAAGCCAATCGTGTCTTTAAGTTTAATTTTGGCCCCCAGTTGATCATAATCCTGGTCATACGTTTTCGTATGACATTTTAATAGTTTATCAAATGTAAGAGTCATTTGTTGAGAGTTTAATGGACGCAGTGTGTGTATGAAAGCTAGAAGTACGTGCTAGCTACTCAATAAGTCAAAGACGAGCCCCCCTTGAAAGCTCGGACCACCAACAGTGATTTACTGTTATGCTATGGGACATTTTTATTGGGGAAACAATCGGAAGTGGTGTCCGTGAGCTCATTCTGATCCCCTCATGCATTCTCCTATTTGATCTAGGAGAAATTAGCCTGTCTGTTCTGATGGACTGGCTAACGATGGTAATGGACAACACGGCAGCCTCTGGCCGGTCTACCCCCACTGAGGTCATCCGAGATTAATCACAACCTCCGTCCCGTGACTCAGTGGTGGGGCGTCCCAGTGTTTGCTGGCCAAATCTAATTGGTCCAGTCACTGGTTCGGTCTGAGGGACTTTTTGGTGACAGCCACACTTCCTGCTGTGACACCCCCCCCCCCTTTTTTTTCTTTTAAAATGTGATTTTTTTTATTTCTGACGCCCACACCCGTTAGTCCGGACCGATAAAAAAAATGGTGGAGTCCGGTTGTTGATCACAGCTTTAATTAAGTTTCATTTGGCAGCTGAAGGAACGCATCGCACCAGATTCCGGCACAAAGGCTGCTAGTCTGTTATCACTTGATGCACAGAAGCCTGTTATCACTTGATGCACAGAAGCCTGTCATCACTTGATGCACAGAATCCTGTTATCACTTGATGCACAGAAGCCTTCTGACAGCCTTCTGAATTGAGCATGAATAAATAATTTAAAGGCTGCTTACTTGAAGAGGATAACGGTGCCGAAAATCAACATCGTTTTGGTCAAAGTGGCACAATAAATAGTGTAGGGCAGGCCTGGTGTAGAGTGCAGGGTGTAGAGTCTTAGCAAATGACAGCCACGGGAGTTTTGTTATGCTAGAAGATAAAATTTACCGAGGACTGAAATCAATAAGTTTTGATGATGGGCCACCCAATAGATCATGTCCGCCCTTACTGGATGATGGGCCAACCAATAGGTCATGTCCGCCCTTACTGGATGATGGGCCAACCAATAGGTCAGGCCCGCCCTTACTGGATGATGGGCCACCCAATAGGTCATGTCCGCCCTTACTGGATGATGGGCCAACCAATAGGTCATGTCCGCCCTTACTGGATGATGGGCCAACCAATAGGTCATGTCCGCCCTTACTGGATGATGGGCCAACCAATAGGTCATGTCCGCCCTTACTGGATAATGGGCCAACCAATAGGTCATGTCCGCCCTTACTGGATGATAGGCCAACCAATAGGTCATGTCCGCCCTTACTGAATGATAGGCCACCCAATAGGTGATGTCCGACCTTACTGGATGATAGGCCAACCAATAGGTCATGCCCGCCCTTACTGGATGATAGGCCACTCAATAGGTCATGTCCGCCGTTTGTACTAGATGTCACCAGGTCCGACCGCCTCTCTGTGTTCCCTCACACGGCCACCACCACTGGCGTAACTCACGAATCACGAAGCTATCTCGGGTGTCATCGCGTTGATTTCATACCCGCCCGGCCAATCCTCAGCCAATACAATCAAGTCTATTACATGGCCTCGGCTGTGATGGTCAGATAGCAAAGAAGCCGTCCATCACATGCTCTCTACCACTTGTTTGATTTGATCTGAGCCCACAACTCACCCGCACCCCTCCCCTAGTCAATCTCTTATGAGATGTATCGATGTCTTGATCACTATGGTAAGCCATTATTATTAGAGCGCAATGAACCGCCACTTCATTATGTCGCATGTTTGCTGTTGGTTTTCCCAACATATTTCTGACTCAGCAAATCGTGATTCAACCTGATGGTTACATCAAATAATTTGGCATTGTTTTCCAACATAAAAGAAAGATAGCAGCGTGGCCCCCCCCCCCCCCCCCCCCCCCCCCCCGTCCGGGGTGCGCTAATATATTGAAAGTATCTAAATGTGATCTATAGCAGTGAGCTGCAGTGAATGATTGATTTACGTGAAGGAAATAATCAGGACACAGATTGGTGGTCCCCCACTGTTGAGCAACAGACGATGTTGGAGATAATGACAGTATTTGGATCTCAATTGTTCTTATCGGACTGTCGGTCGCTGTTTGGTGCTGACTGGTGCCTTGGTGGTGATGGATGGTGTTTATATGGGGCCGATAGCAGAATATTGCCCCCTGTGGGATGGAGGACGGGCAAGTTGTGGCATAACTGGGGTTCAGCTTTGTGGGAGACATACAGGAATATCCCAGGTATTGATGCAGTATGGATCTGTATGAAGCATCAGTTTAGGATGGATTAAGGTTATACAATACCAATCATCGGGTCTGATAACAGCATCTGTTTTAGGTTCATGGGTCAACTGGAGGGCCGTATGGAAATGTGTGTGTATGCATGTGGGTGGACGTTTGAAAAGAGGGGAGAGGGGGGGGGTGTCCAAGGACCTGGAAAGAGTAGCTATTTGAACACAAAAGGTGACCTTCTTGACTTCTGCTTTTCAAAACAAGAAAACACCTCACCAACATCTCACAAACACCTCACAAATACCTCACAAACATCTCACAAGCATCTCACAAACACCTCACCCTCTTGCTTTACTCTAAAAAATAAATGGAACTATTTGGATGCAAACCAACTATGATAATAAACATAGCCTCAAAACCAACTATGATAATATAAACATAGCCTCCAAACCAACCATGATAATAGAAACATAGCCTCCAAACCAACTATGATAATATTAACATAGCCTCATTGCGTAATAATTGGCTGCATAGAAAAATGTTCTATTCTTGTGTAACTGGTGTTGAATATTTGATTAGAACTTAAGATGTCCAAGTGACACCAACAAATGCAACTTTTCAAATGTTCTTGTTACCATATACTATGATATTGGGCTGTTAGTTTTGGGTTTTTAAATATAATAATTCAATCTGTTTAAATTGCTAATTATGCGTAACTCTGACCACTTATTTATCATTATCTATATTTTAAAAAAATTTCTTTGCAGAATAAGTCTGAGCCCCAGATTGATGGCAGTGACAGGGGCCGTGACAGGCGGGCCGTGGACCGTGACAGAGACAAGGATCAGAAGTTGTCCAAGCCTCCCATGGCCCATGCTGTGCACAGAACGTCATCCAACTCCTCAGCACCTGGCATATTAGGTGGGACACAGTACACACGTGGCAGGTTGGGTGGGACACAGTACACACCTGGCATGTTGGGTGGGACACAGTACACACCTGGCATGTTACATGGGACAGCCTACTCTATTATATTCTTAATTGTATATGAAATGAAAGCTGTAAGCAGAGAAGATCCATCTTTATACAGAACAGCTGTTGCTTAGAGAAACTAATTTTAAACAACAAAAAAAAATTTTAAGTAAACTGCGGAAAAGAATAAGAATCGATGACATTATTTTGTGATAGCAAGTGGGAAAACCCACAGAGAATAACTTAAAAATTGGGCCCCAAAAATCCTGTTGGAACACTTGTCTTGATGCATTTAGCTAAATAAATAACATGATTTTGTTTTGTTCGAATGAAGTGCGTTTCATATGCTAGCTGAAGTCTTCAGCAAGTCTTCAGCAAATGTTAACAATGAATGAAGTGCGTTTCATATGCTAGCTGAAGTCTTCAGCAAATGTTAACAATGAATGAAGTGCGTTTCATATGCTAGCTGAAGTCTTCAGCAAATATTAACAATGAATCTATTTTGGGCAATACTTGTTTTGTTAGTCAACAACTGTTCCAGATCAATTCTTACAGTAGAGCTTTTAATATTAATAGAAAAACTTCTATGACTTTGTTTACCATTGACCATGGATTTTTTCCTCAAGTAGGTCAGTCCCCTCGTCACAGCGGGGTGATGCCAGATTTGGTTCCACCCCACACCCCTCCGCAGTCACGGTCACCACCAACCCCGCAGAGACCGCAAGACAAATCGGCTTCAGAAGAGGTACAAAACTCATTACCTGTTAAGTTTAACTTCAAGCCGTATAACATCGTCGTGGTCTTTGTTAAACATTGTCGTGGTCTTTGTTGAACATTGTCGTGGTCTTGTTTAACATTGTCATGGTCTTTGTTTAACATTGATGTGGTCTTTGTTCAACATTATTTTGGTCTTGCCATCACAAGTAGAAGTCTGTTATTGTATAAGATTTCAGATGATAATATAAATAAGGGTGTCAAATTTTAAAGAGCGGGGTGGGGGTGGGGTTCTTGGCTAGAAGAAGATAAGATACATGATCATCAAAAGTTTGGGTGAAACGAAGCTCATTCTGAAAGCTGGTTTGGGAAGAAACCAAAAAAATAATGCATTTTATGGATGAAGCTGATTAAAGTTTGGTTAAAAAAAAACAACAAAAAAAAAAAAAAACCTAATGCTTTTATAAGGTTTTAATGATGAAGTTGTGATTGTAAAACATTGTTATGTCTATCATTAGTTTTAACACCTATCATTAGTTTTAACACCTATCATTAGTTTTAACACCTATCATTAGTTTTAACACCTATCATTAGTTTTAACGTGTTGGGTCAATGATTCGTATTGACAATTGAACTAGAAGTTTACGCTAACATTCTGTTAATGAAACCATCGACTCATTCTTGACCTCATTCAAAAATTCATTTGCATTATTTTTCTATGTATTTAAAAACTTGTTGAAAACTGTCATCTATTAAATACTTTGCTCCAGCACTTTTTACCATTGTCCAACACACTTTATTTGATTCTTTTCTTCTTATGCCTGACATATAAATAACTTAAGGGTCAAGCACATTGTCCAACACACTTTATTTGATTCTTTTCTTCTTATGCCTGACATATAAATAACTTAAGGGTCAAGCATAGAGCCAGCTGTGAATTTTTTTGTTAAATGTGTAACTGAGATTTTACAAAATTTAAAATCAATCAATAAAAGTTGAGATGGGTAGCGGATGTAACTATTCATCTGGCTCTGTGTTTGACACTCCTGCACTGTACAGTTTACAAACTCACATTGTCTGACCACCCCCACCCCTCACATCTTTGAGTGTTGACCATGTCCAGTCTAAGATGTTGGTGCCATTTCACTTATGGGGCTGGTGTCTTTGCATGCTGAAGTCACACATCTTCTGCTTTGCACTGGAAGATTTTTGTACTGTTTTTTTTTTAATTTAAAATTTCCTCTTCCTGCCCTTCAAATCTTTCAGCACAAAATTTTATTTGAAACTATGCATGAGCTTCACGTTTTTCTTCTTTCTTTTTTTCCCCCCTTTAAATCTTCTAAGTTCCTGGATTTTTTAATTTTTTTAAATATTTTTTTTTTGCATCCTCAATTTTTAAGAAAAACAAAATTTATAAGAAAGGCCAGTAACTGTTAAAAGTATTTTTTATCTCCCTTTGTCTTACTGTTCTTTAAAAAAACAGTACAGAAAAGCCGTACTTCAGCCTGCAATGAAGCACCAGAGATCTTTCTCTGCATTTGGTTTTGGTGCCGAGGGTTCCACCATTGGCTCAGTTTCTTCTATGTCCAAACAGTCCCGCAGGGGTTCCCAGATCAACGTGAACGTTACCCCATCGCAGACCACAGAAGGCGTGGGAGACACCCCTGAGATCAGGAAATACAAGAAGCGTTTTAACTCTGACATCCTGTGTGCATCACTCTGGGGTAGGTTTACTTACTCAACACCTGTTTTGGAAATCTCCTTCAAAATATTTCATCTGATGATTTCCTATATTACAATATCTTCATCTGATGATTTGATTTCCTGTATTAAATATACAACATTATTGCAGTATCGTTATGTGTTTATTTCTCTATTACATATAAAATGTTGCATCTAGATGATTTAGATAACTGTATTATTATTTTTTTTAGTTCATTAAATCTTAATTCATCAATTATTGAAAAAAACATAATTTTCAGGGGTGAATCTTTTGATTGGTACAGAATCTGGGCTCATGTTGTTGGACAGGAGTGGCCAAGGGAAAGGTCAGTCTAAAATTGTTTGTTAGGATTCTTCTTTAAGTGAAATATAGCAAGCAAAATTTAAATATTTAATTGTTTTGAGCTCTGTTCCTAATTCAGCTGTTAAGAGAAATGAAGTGGCTATTCGTACCCGGGTACCAGAAGTGAGAGGTTGGCTATTAAAAAACTATTAAAAATATTATTGTTGGGTTTTTAAGACAAAATGGGGTATCAAATGAAAGATAATTGAATGGACTATATGTTTGTAAACTTACTTCTTCAGTTTAGCTAAAATAAACTACCACAAATGACATCCGAATAGCTTGAGTCTTATGGTACCGGGGTGCGAATAGTGGCGCTGCGTGTCTGGATTTTTTGATTCTGTGCTACTCGGATGTCATTTGTGGTAGTTCATTTTAGTTAAACTGAAGAATTGAGTTTACAAACATATACTCCATTTTATTATCTTTCATTTGATACCTCATTTTGTCTTACAAACCCAACAAAAAAAAATTTTAATAGTTTTTTAATCCCAACCTCACACTTCTGGTACCCGGGTATGAATAGTTGCTGCCTAAGAGAAAGGGCTCAGAGTGATCAACCAAGATTAACAGGTCAACCAAGATTAACATTGCTGATTCCAAGTTAAATCAAATTTGTGTACAAAACAATGTTGTCCAAAATTGAATTAATGAGTGTACTTTTGTGTGTCTCCCCACAGTGTATACATTAATTTGTGTACTTTTATGTGTGTCTCCCCACAGTGTATACATTAATTTGTGTACTTTTATGTGTGTCTCCCCACAGTGTATACATTAATTTCCAGAAGAAGGTTCCAGCAAATGGAAGTGCTGGAGGGTCAGAATATCCTAGTGACGATATCTGGCAAGAAGAGCAAGATCAGAGTCTACTACTTGTCATGGTTGAAATGTAAAATACTCAGGAGTGAGACGGTAAGTTGTCTTCATCATTAGGTACACTGTTTATAATGGGCAGCTTGACAACATTTGGTGCACATAAGTAATCATATAATTGGGATAACATTTGGTGCACATAAGTAATCATATAATTGGGATAACATTTGGTGCACATAAGTAATCATATAATTGGGATAACATTTGGTGCACATAAGTAATCATATAATTGGGAGAACATTTGGTGCACATAAGTAATCATATAATTGGGATAACATTTGGTGCACATAAGTAATCATATAATTGGGATAACATTTGGTGCACATAAGTAATCATATAATTGGGATAACATTTGGTGCACATAAGTAATCATATAATTGGGAGAACATTTGGTGCACATAAGTAATCATATAATTGGGATAACATTTGGTGCACATAAGTAATCATATAATTGGGATAACATTTGGTGCACATAAGTAATCATATATTTGGGATAACATTTGGTGCACGTAAGTAATCATATAATTGGGAGAACATTTGGTGCACATAAGTAATCATATAATTGGGAGAACATTTGGTGCTCGTAAGTAATCATATAATTGGGAGAACATTTGGTGCACGTAAGTAATCATATAATTATGAGAACATTTGGTGCACATAAGTAATCATATATTTGGGAGAACATTTGGTGCACATAAGTAATCATATAATTGGGATAACATTTGGTGCACATAAGTAATCATATAATTGGGATAACATTTGGTGCACATAAGTAATCATATAATTGGGAGAACATTTGGTGCACATAAGTAATCATATAATTGGGAGAACATTTGGTGTACAATTGTAATAAAATACATTTAGAAGAACATTTGGTGTACAATTGTAATAAAATACATTTAGAAGAACATTTGGTGTACAATTGTAATAAAATACATTTAGAAGAACATTTGGTGTACAATTGTAATAAAATACATTTAGAAGAACATTTGGTGTACAATTGTAATAAAATACATTTAAATACATTTAGAAGAACATTTGGTGTACAATTGTAATAAAATACATTTAGAAGAACATTTGGTGTACAATTGTAATAAAATACATTTAGAAGAACATTTGGTGTACAATTGTAATAAAATACATTTAAAGAACATTTGGTGTACAATTGTAATAAAATACATTTAGAAGAACATTTGGTGTACAATTGTAATAAAATACATTTAGAAGAACATTTGGTGTACAATTGTAATAAAATACATTTAGAAGAACATTTGGTGTACAATTGTAATAAAATACATTTAAAAGAAAATTTGGTGTACAATTGTAATAAAATACATTTAGAAGAACATTTGGTGTACAATTTTAATAATAGATATTCAAGAGAAGCTGGTGAACATTTGATGCAGTAATCATGTTATTAGGAATTGTTTACTACTCTTATTGATACATACACATGGTTACTACTCTAGTGGTACATACACATGTTTGTCTCCATATGTTCACTATAAAAATCATGACGTTAATGACAGAAAAATAACCCTTTTGAATTACCGGTTGTGTTAAAAAGATTTTGTTATGGTATAATTATGTCAAGTCAGTCTTTGAGTTCCGTGGATAGAAATTTGCAAGCCCTCCTGAAAATTTTATGTCAAAAATCAAAATGCAACGTAGTAATCAAATTGACAGTTATAGACATACATACATGTAAATTTTGCACCCATGAAGAGATGTACTTAGTATACTATGTGAGAGAGTTTGTTTCAGATAATTTCATAAAAGCATTTTCTTTTAATCCTCACAGAGTGACAAAAAAAATGGTTGGGTCAACGTTGGCGACCTGGAAGGGTGTGTACATTTTAAAATTGGTGAGTAACTGATCACACAAGTCTTAGTTAGTTCACGGCTTGCCATGGTGAGCGCCCCTTGTCTTGAAGACTGTACAAATATGAAATTAAAGGAAAATTTCTTGGAGGGTTCTCATTGGGTGAGTCTCCTACTGCCTCTAGAAATGAAATGTTTTTATTGAAAGGTTGTACAGAAAACATCATTTCAGTTAATTGAATGTTACGACAAGACACTGTCTTATTATTTCATCTCTACCTTTCACACTGGTCATGAAGGAACACAAAATCAGTTACAGCTCCATTACACTTGTTTGATATAGCCCCGTTCCATTTTTTTTATTCTATAATAATGTGTCTTTAGTAATGTTTCTGTAATAATGTTTGATCATGTCTTTTTCCAGTAAAATACGAAAGAATCAAGTTTCTGGTGATAGCCCTAAAAGATACAATAGAAATCTATGCATGGGCACCCAAGCCTTACCATAAATTCATGGCATTTAAAGTAAGTCCAGGGCACGTGCCCATATGTTGTAACAAACTTCTATTCCATGTAGATAGAAGAACCGGATCTTTGACAGTGATAGAAGAACTGGTTCTTTAACAGTGATAGAAGAACTGGATCTTTAACAGTGTTAGAAGAACTGTATCTTTAACAGTGTTAGGAGAACTGTATCTTTAACAGTGCGCCCTCAAACTGTAAAATGGAAAAGGAAAAGGTTGATGTTGGAAAATTAAATTGTTCAGCAAATATATGAAATGGAATTTTTGTGTTCAATGTATGTTTATAATTACAAAAACTAACATGTACATCAATCAAACTGGCCATCATTCTTTGTTCATGTGTACTTTCCTTTGCTTCTTGTGTAGTGTTATGAAGGAATGAACTTGGGCTGTCGAGCCATTTTATGTTACATAATATTTTTGGCTGCCTGTATCAACCAACAAATTTTAATGATTAACAACTTGTTAAAAGGTTTGTTGAAAGGTTTTTTAATAGGTTTGTTAAAAGGTTTGTTAAGAGGTTTGTTGAAAGGTTTGTTCTTCTTTCCCAAACTCTGCAGACTTTCCCTGATTTAAAGCACAAACCACAGCTGGTGGACCTGACTGTTGAGGAAGGTCAAAGGCTGAAGGTCATCTACGGCTCCAACATGGGCTTCCATGCCATCGACCTCGA
Organism: Lymnaea stagnalis; assembly: GCA_964033795.1. Classification (NCBI taxonomy): domain Eukaryota; kingdom Metazoa; phylum Mollusca; class Gastropoda; family Lymnaeidae; genus Lymnaea; species Lymnaea stagnalis. The sequence continues at coordinate 171,570 of CAXITT010000446.1, read as the reverse complement.
CACATCCACACTTTTTGACCTGTACATTCCGTCACATGTGAGTACCGACTCCCCTTGTCTTCTTATATGTAGTGTTAAGCTTTAATTTGGTGTGCTACCCGCATATCTCTCTTGCTCTTGATATACACAAAACCTATCTGGAAAAATAGAAACAATAGGTCCTCTGGTATTGTCATGTTGGGGTGCCTTTGTATGGTGTGAGGTGATGAAGTAGCCTTTGTATGGTGGGAGGGGATGAAGTAGCCTTTGAATGGTGTGAGGTGATGAAGTAGCCTTTGAATGGTGGGAGGGGATGAAGTAGCCTTTGTATGATGTGAGGTGATGCGTGAGGTGATCAAGTAGCTGTTGTGTGGCGTGAGGTGATCAAGTAGCTGTTGTGTGGCGTGAGGTGATGAAGTAGCTGTTGTGTGGCGTGAGGTGATCAAGTAGCTGTTGTGTGGCGTGAGGTGATCAAGTAGCTGTTGTGTGGCGTGAGGTGATGAAGTAGCTGTTGTGTGGCGTGAGGTGATCAAGTAGAAGCCAGGGTAAAGCTTAATGTTAAAAAATAAGTAAAGTATAAGTACTGCTTTGATCCAAGCATGGTGCACTCATGTGGGTGTCCTCCTGTTAAAGAGCCCTTTTCTTGTGGGTGGGTGGGGGTGGCCTTCTTCATTGGTTTGTAAGATATAACACGTCAAGCTTTCAAATGTCAAGATATATGTCAAGCTTTCAAATGTCAAGATATAACATGTCAAGCTTTAAGCTAAATCATTTTAGATTATCATTTTATATGATCAATGTATTTGGTAAATGACAGGGCTTTTTCTAGTACTCTGTCGCTTGGAGGTGTGTGTGCTTTAGCTGTCTGATTGGTGGGAATAAGTTGGTCCGCAGCATTCATGGTTTACTCAGTCATCGCCAGAGTCTTTGTTTCATCTTTAGCATTCATCGTTCTCTCTGACTCAATCATCGCCAGAAACTTTTTTTCATCCCTAGCTTTCATCATTCTCTCTTGTTTATATCAGGTTGAATTTCTATTTATTTATTGATGTTCTTTATTTCTACATTGCTCTAAAGCATCTCCACAATGTAACTGAAGTAGGTGTCTTTTTGAAACCCTCTGTGTGTTTCTGTGTGTGCTCCTAATCCCCTGCCCGGTCAGCTCCGCTCTGTCAACAAGTTGACTCCGCTCTGTCAACAACTTGACGGACAAAGCTTCATGCTTTTATCTTCTTCAAGATAGATCTTTTTAATTGTAACAAATGTGTACATATTTTTATGGTCCCAGTGTCTTAGTTACTTGTTGGATATCCTTAAAAATGTTAATATATTATAAAGTATCTAAATATATAGTGGTTTGGTAATCAAATTCAAATACTTTTTTCTCCGATTAGCAGATCAGTATAAAAAAAAAAAAAAAAAAAAAAAAAAAGCTAAGCTATCATTTTTTAATGGCTTAGTCTAAATGAGTCTTTTTAATCTTATCAAAATGAGCTGGGTCCTGTAGTTTAAATAATGTGAATTCATTCACGCAAGGGAAATTTCCAATCAACAGTTTGTAAAAAGTTGGGAGCCTTACTTCCCTTTAAAACAAATTTATTTTAAAAACAGTGCAGCCATGGGTCAAATTTTATGTTCTAATTTTGATCTTAAATAATGCAGAAAGTTGAGACTTGCAGGGTCATTTGAAAATAGTTTTTATTGGGGTAGTTTCCGAGGATGACTTTGATTGTGTTCGAAGGTCTACTTAGAATAAACACTTCTAAAAGTGACATGCTTTTATTTGTTGACGTTTTTTTTTTACTTCTTCTCTTCTTTGCTTCTTTCTGCCCTGGCCTCCACCCAATTTTATTCCACAAATTTGAATTCAACTCTGCCCATCACGCACTCGTTCCCCCCTCATAGTATCGAGGGCAGGGCGATTCAGTGGCCAGCAACCAATCGGGTTGCATCACATTTTATGTCAATCAGGTAAGGCCCCTCCCAGTCAAATGCTTTTGCTCCAATGGAGAACCTTGGATTGCTTCAATATTATTTTTTTCCTTCTAGTTTGTTAGCCTAGCATTTTTGATATGTTGTGACATGATACCAGAAAAAAATGTATTCCTCAATAATAATATGTCCTGGAGATCTTATAGCATATAAGATTCGCTTCTCATTTTTAATGATTAACTAAAATCATTCCCAGCTTAATGATTGAAATCTTATGTATTTTGTACGCAGTTATTTTATTCATAACAACAACTAAATGTTGACAGTAACTTTCACATAGTAATTAAAATTTCTGGGAACAAACCCCTTGTAAAATTGTAGTCATGGACGACTCTAAAGATGCCAAGGTTTTGACAAAGGAGTGCCTCGCCTCATGAATGAAATAAAACTTGTTCTCTGTCTTGCCATCACTGTTTTTGTATTTATTTCCTTGACTATTCAACTAGGTTCTTTTGTTGATGGTGTATTTTTGTTATTTTGTTAGCTGCCTGGTCGTTGACACGTTATTTACCTTCTTTTCATTTTAACAGTTCCAAAATTTCTTCTTCTGTATTTTTTTAATTTTATTTTTTCCTCTTCAGTGGGGCTATATTTGTGGGAACTTTGGCATCTACAGCTTTGCCGATAGTAGTGCCATTGACCTGCCTTCAGTGTTGCACTTACTCTTTGGTTAGGCGAAGCTAATGTAATGCCATGCGTCTGCCTTCAATGTTGCACTTACTCTTTGGTTGGCCAAGCAATTGTTAAAAACAAAAGAATCTATTGGGTAGCACTTGACACTAGTTGTTGGTTAAGGCAAATACATTTGGCACGTATACATTCTTGCTGGGTCAGTGAAATGAAGGACATTAGACATCATCGGCCATACCAGCATCACACCTGACCAACAGTTTGCAAACATGGTTATGTCAAAAGAACTAAACATATCCCAATATGACATGATCTACCGTGCAAATAGAGTTATATCAAAAGAATTAACATATCCCACCTAAACATATCCCAATATGACATGATCCTTAGCATATCCCAATATGACATGATCCTAAGCATATCCCAATATGACATGATCCTAAGCATATCTGAATATAACTTGATCTACCACGAAAAATGAAAGGTTTCGTCCATTTTGTCATATTGAAAACCAATGATTGAAAATGGATTATAAAATTTCAACAGGGTTTCCTAGATCAGATGTAGAAAGCCTACATTTGATCTTAAACGTCTAGAATTAGAATTGAAGTGTGTCAACATCAACATGTTGATCTGATTCAAAGGTTGACATTTGTGTTGCCAAACTAATCTTCTTTTACATCATTTTTTGTTTGTTCCAATCCAAGTTTTTTTGTTTCTCTCCTAAACTACTTGTTCTAAGAGTCCTATTCTGTTCTATGTTCCTTATTTGCTGGCTCAATGAAATGAAACTGCTTTGTTTTCACACAACTCCTTGTTCCTCCTCATTTCTGACCTGCATTCATTTCTTTTTCATTCAGCTGTGTATTTATTTATTGATATTTTTGCTTTATGAATCGAGGTTACCTTTATTATTTTTTTAATTTACAAACTCAAAAGAAAAAAAAAAACACAATTAAATTACTTTAGTCTTATTAAAGGTTTGTTTTATGTATTTTAAAAAATTGATAGAGTACAGTAATTAATGATTAATATCAAAGTTAACTAACTGAATAACATGAATGTAGAATTCACTTTTCTAGGAACAAGTCAATTTATCTCAGTCTTGTAAGAAGTATTTCTTTGACTATTTAATTTCATGAGAGGCATCTGCTTTGAACACACTACCGATGACATTCTAATGTTTTGTCATATTATTATTATGTTACACCAAGAAAACTTATTGACCATGATCCTAACTGTGGGATCATCCGCTCCCTTAAAGAAATAACAATTTGTGTTGAGCTTAGTTTGTTAGGAGAGATTAGATTCTGTTTTTAATGCTAATATCGGTGTGCCACTCATGACACTCATTGGTGATCAGTTGTTAAATACAACACTATAAACCAAGCCTGCCCTAAAGAAGTATGTAACTAATTGCGACATTACAGGTTATAACTTTATTTGATCTCTTGTTATTCCAGACTCATGGCCCCATAAGTCCTCACACAATTGTTATCCTTCCTGAGACGAATGGTCTTCAGTTACTTCTCTGCTATGACAGTAAGTTCTCAGCAAATTATTCCTTCACATGGCCATGCTATGTTAAATTTCAACTGGCTCAGAATATAAATTATATCGGTTTAAAAAAAAATGTGAACCTTTTAAAAACCAGCAAGAGATAATATTGCGGCTAGACTCAACAATGTATAGACACCTCTTTTAGCCAAGTTAGTTAACAATGTTCTTTTAATCAGTATCTCTGAATATCGTACATGAAATCTTGTACTAAATGCTATTTCTGATGTGTACCAGATGAAGGGGTGTATGTGGACACTATGGGTAAAATTACCAAGAATGTCGTCTTACAGTGGGGAGAGCTGCCGACGTCTGTGGGTAAGTCTTGGTGGAAACATCTTCAGTCAATCTTTTAAACATCACACTGTTTTTGTTTTTTTAAATCTGTGCCATCAAAGCTTTTTAAAAGTGCTTAAACTATTTGAATGTAAAGATTTCGAAAGATCACATAAGGTCATAGTTCATGCAATAGATGAGATTGGCTTGATAACGCCAATACGGTTGCATGCCAAATATCAGTAATGCCACAGATTCAGACCTAAGATTTAATATAGCTAATCTAGGGAAATGTAAAACATGGTCATGTAACTGATCAGAAAACATGAATACAATGACTTGAATTTATCATTAAAGTTTACATTAAATCCATTGAATTTATCATTGAAGTTTACATTAAATCCATTGAATTTATCATTAAAGTTTACATTAAATCCATTGAATTTATCATTGAAGTTTACATTAAATCCATTGAATTTATCATTAAAGTTTACATTAATTCCGTTGAATTTATCATTGAAGTTTACATTAAATCCATTGAATTTATCATTGAAGTTTACATTAAATCCATTGAATTTATCATTGAAGTTTACATTAAATCCATTGAATTTATCATTAAAGTTTACATTAAATCCATTGAATTTATCATTGAAGTTTACATTAAATCCATTGAATTTATCATTAAAGTTTACATTAATTCCGTTGAATTTATCATTGAAGTTTACATTAAATCCATTGAATTTATCATTGAAGTTTACATTAAATCCATTGAATTTATCATTGAAGTTTACATTAAATCCATTGAATTTATCATTAAAGTTTACATTAAATCCATTGAATTTATCATTGAAGTTTACATTAAATCCATTGAATTTATCATTAAAGTTTACATTAAATCCATTGAATTTATCATTGAAGTTTACATTAAATCCATTGAATTTGTCATTAAAGTTTAAATTAAATTCATTGAATTTATCATTGAAGTTTACATTAAATCCATTGAATTTATCATTGAAGTTTACATCAAATCCATTGAATTTATCATTGAAGTTTATCATTGACTTTGGTTGACATTTGTGAAACTCTGTGCATGGTACCCTGTTATGATGACCTTTAATGTTGTTGATTGTTGTCCTTGTGCCAGCTTACATCAGCACCGGTCAGATCATGGGATGGGGCAACAAGGCAATAGAGATCAGGTCAGCCGAAACTGGGCATCTTGATGGCGTTTTTATGCACAAGAAGTCTCAGAAACTCAAGTTTTTGTGTGAGAGGAACGATAAGGTGAGTCATCAAGTTTTTTGTATGAGAGAAATGATAAGGTGAGTCATCAAGTTTTTGTGTGAGAGGAATGATAAGGTGAGTCATCAAGTTTTTGTGTGAGAGGAATGATAAGGTGAGTCATCAAGTTTTTTTGTGAGAGGAACGATAAGGTGAGTCATCAAGTTTTTTTTGTGAGAGGAATGATAAGGTGAGTCATCAAATTTTTTGTGTGAGAGGAATGATAAGGTGAGTCAGGAAATTGAACACTCAGCTTGATCTGTTGTAACAACTCATGAAAGGAGAATTTATATAATTGTGCAAAATAACATGACAAAATGATTATAGCTACAATCAGAAATGAAAAAATGTCTATAGCAACAAAATTAACATGACAAAATATCTATAGCAATAAACATGACATTACAAAATATCTATAGCAACAAAGGTAATATGATAAAATATCTATAGTAATAAACATGACATGACAAAATGTCTATAGCAACAAATATAACATGACAAAATATCTATAGCAACAAACATATCATGACAAAATGTCTGTATTCACACTATATTAAAGGAAATACTAATTCTGAGCAATTTTTTTTTTCATTTTAAATATATTTTCTGTATTGCAACTCAATGATTTGGTTTTTTAAATCAAACTTTTAAAATACATAATTCAGATTTTAAATTGTGTTAACTGTCATCTTTTATAGCAAAGCTAGAGGACATTTCCTTAATTTGAATGTGTCTATCTTTCTGTCCAGGTGTTTTTCTCATCTGTTCGCTCCGGCTCGTCCTGCCAGATTTACTTCATGACACTCAGCAAACCAGGCCTGGCCAACTGGTGATCGCAAGATTCTAGTCATTTAACAACTCTTTGGAACATTACAATGAAACAAACTTCATTACTCCTCGTTGGTCTCAGAAAGAGATGCACACTCCTCTGTTGGAATAGGGTGTGAACAGCCTGATTATAATTCATTGTCTCTTTATAAAACTGTTACGGAAACTCTGTCCTGTTCATGTCACAAACCCCACCTGTGTTTTCTTGACAACTAACAGATTTAAAGGGGAGTCAGTGAGCAACAAAGAAGCATGCAATCTTCCGGAGCCTAGGTGTTTGAAATGGACTAACTGTACATGACATATTTGTGTTATTGATCTTCAACTGTTGAACTTTCATCAATCACATTTAATAATAGAGTATAGGTTTGTGGGCTGATTGGGAAACATCACTTGGGTAGGATTTTGGCCTGGAATAAGTAGATGCCCCCAGGTTTGATAATGAAAACTTCAAAGCAATAATGAATCCAACTGTCTGTTTATTAACACAACTGTGTGGCGACGTACATAAAGGAGAATGTGTTTCCCGCCATCTCACACTTAATTTTGCTAAAATTGGAATGTGAAAAATTGTCACATCTAGTAATTTATTTTTGTTTCTATAAATTGAATGCAAGCTTGGCTCAAACATTCACAGAAATAAACTCATTTATAAGGCTATACAGGGAAGAATAAACAGTTTCTAATTTAAAAAGAAGCCATGGATGAGCATATTTTTTTTTTTTTTTTTCTTTAAAAAAAAGGTTCCTGTTGATATTGTATGAATTTCTTTTTTCAAATAAAATTGTTAATGTTGATCAAACGCTTCACGTTGTATGGTTTTATGACATTATGTGCAGGTTACTCTACAGTGTTTTAGTGTCTTAAAAAACATCAAGAAATTTATTTCGGAGTGCCACTTTTTAAAAGTTTGATTTCCCCCAATAATGAACGTTTAGAACTGTAAATGTAATAATACGTCGTCGCTGACCTTTGCCGTAAGTTTACAGGGTTTTCTGTTTCCTTGACCTTGGGTTTAAATGTGCGGCCTGCCTATTAAACTCATCCAACCATTTAGGGTAAATTAAAGATGAGACAGAGCTTTGCTCTATTCTGTATGGTGCTTATGTTTTAACAATTTTTTTGTTTTGTTCTCAGAGAATTTCAATTTAAAAAAAAATATATATTCTGTGCTGACATTTAGAAGATCTGATAGATTTACGTTTGTATTGTCCATTGCTGGGAGTGGACGGGGGGAACAAGAACAGGAAGCATTGAAATTATTGAAATGTTTGAACTTTTTGTAATATCATGTGTCTAAAATCATTCTACATTGAGACAAATTCTTCTTAGATATTTATACTGGATGTCAGTGATTGTCAGGATGCCCTTGTTAAAAATTGAATTCTGACTGCATTTAATGTATGTCTTCATACATTTAACGTATGTCTTCATACATTTAACGTATGTCTTCATACATTTAACGCATGTCTTCATACATTTAACGTATGTCTTCATATAATTATGTTTAGCAAAAATAATCTTAATTATTCAATTTTTTAAATAAAATTCCTATCAATGGAATAATTTAATTTTTATCAAATTTGAACAGTAAGCAAAAAATTGTTGGGATTCAAAAGAAATTTCACTTAGTGTATTAACTTCAACTGAGTTTTAGAGGTGCTGATCTGACACATGCTAGCAATCAGCCCAGGATAATCGGTTCAAATATAATCAAAATGGATTGTCTGATGTTGTCATAAGAATAAGATGGGGCTTTTTGTTAAAGCTACCGACTTGATGATTCCTCGTTCTGTTTCTTAACTATCAAATGAGCTGGAAGTCTATTTATTTTCTAACTGCATGTCATGCTCTAGAGAATTCCAGTGGGATAACATTTGTCTTTTTAAATATCTCCTAATGCTCAACATGTAAAACTTGCCGTTTCTGTCTGTGCACTCAATTCAATTCTTAATGTTCAATTTATTTATTACACGAGTTGGTCCTTGGTGAGGACCAACTCCACCTGTTTAGCTGTGCTGCCATTTTAGTTTGGGGGGGGGGGAGGGGTAATTTTTATTTTGTGATTAGCAATGTTGGAAAGAAAGAAAGATCATGGTAAAATTTCTAAAACTAGCAGAATCCATCATTATAGATAGTTTCATTACAGCAATGTCACAGGATATAGAGATAAATAGTATCATGATATCACAGGATACTCAAGTTTTATTGTGTTTTTTTTTGGTTTGTAAATTATTATAAATTATATTCATTAGAGGATAATAAGTGCATTATAAATGATGTGTTAGCTGAGATATTATCTTTACATATGGCTTATCTGTATATACCTTATTAGTAAAATGCCTCACAAAAATTTCATACTTCTATCTGTAAAATACTGGAAAACTTCATAATTATTTTTCTCCTTTTTTTTTGAAAATTTTTTATTATACATTTTTTGAAATTAAAAATGAAAAATTGTTCTTACCCTGTTTTATTATTAAAAACAAGTTTTGATTAAACTGAATTTTAATTTATTATTTTTTTGCTTGATTCTTGAAGTTTTTTTTTTATAATGTACTTGCATTCAATTCTTGTAAGGATTTTATATAAAAAAAATTATAAAAAGCACCAAATGACAAAAGTTTTACCACATCCAATCTCATGAATCCACTCATCTAGTCCTCCAAGTTGCTGTGAAACTGTAACATAAGAACCTTTTTTATTGTGCTTGTCTTGGCCACGGAGCGCGCACCTCCAGTGTTTCGTTCCAGTAAAATGAATATTTTGGACGCGGGGTGTGGTCTTCCCTTTACGGCCAAGCCTTCTGAACCCATGGTAATAATTTTTAGTTTTGAGAAGCTTTGAAAATAGTTGTTTTTTGTTTTTTTCTGTGCCTGTCAACTGAGCCTCTAAAGTCTCAAGTTGTGTAAACTGACCCACCAATCATGGGGGAAGGGGGGGGAGGGTGTCTACAAGGATGATGATAATAAAGTCAATGTAGATTGCAAAGATGATTCTGTCAAAATTTTTATCATCCTCTTTGGATTCTCTGTTGAACTTGAAACCAAAGATGAAAATAAGTTTGTTTTTGCTTTAATTTTTTTTGTTCTTTTTGTGTAAGGAATGAAGAGAACAGCTGCAGTTTTTTTGTTTTTTTTATGACAGCCACTTCTTAGATGTTGCTATCCTCATTTCAATATTCAGAAGGACAAAATAAACTAACAAAAATTGTGTATGTTTCTGCCCACTCCAGTATTATGGTGTTATGAAGCTGTGGTGACGGTTTCATTGCCCGAATGTCTCTTTAAGAATAACATTAGGAAATATTCTCCTTGGGCATTCTCTTAATGTTTCTTGTGTATATATGTGTACAAATACACAGTCTGGATTGTTATAGAGGGTCTAAACAGATGTACTTTGGACTTAATTTTCTTTCTAGTTAAAAGCAGTTATTGAATTACTAGAAGCAACCCGCTGAAACAGTTGTGGCCGTAATGGGTGAACTTCCTCTCTGTTAAAGTTACTTGACAAAACATGGATTCAAGTAACGCACTTTATGAGAATCCCAATGGGTGCTAACTTTCTGGGAATTTCATTTTGCTGGCTTATTGAACATTACAGCCATACGTACCTAAGAGAAGTCAGTTTTGATATTTTGAGCTGTCAATGATCTTAAAGAAGAAAATAAAAGCCTGTCTCCTCCTTAGTGTTAGACAGAGATCAATTGTATCCTCTGGATTCTCTTATTGATCAGGTTCACATGCCTCTGTCCATGGGCATTACATCTTTAACCACTCACTCAAGTCAATATAAATTATTTTTCAATAATTTTTTTTTTTAAATCCGCTGCCGAACTTTTTCTGTGTGCAATAGCAAAACAAAAGAAATGTTTGTAACTTTTAGGCTTGTAGGGTCAGAAAGAAAGAGTTATATGTTCTTTTTACGTTTTGTCCTGAAAATGGTGAGCTCCCTTACTACTAGATTCGTTTCTGATCTGTCTGGTTTTTTTTTTTGGTTTTTTTCCAAATAATTTTTCATTATGTTATTGCTTATACAATGATTATTACAAAATTAATTAATTATATATATTAGATCAAGGATTAGCTTTGAAACACTGGAAGTTGATGTTTTATAGTCATATGTTGGAACAAATGTGTTCTAAAAACCATTGCAATTATTGCTTGCTATCATTAACAACATGTACATATTATTTGTGGTGTTAATTTTTATTATTAATTATTATTATTAATATTCATTGATTGCTTTTTTTGGGGCTGTTCATTTGAATTCATCACTCAGTTGGCGTGTGTTTGTTTTTTCTTTCTGTTCTTCCGCTGTCATTAAATTATTTCACAACACCCTAATGATAACTTTTCATCATACTTACCAGTTGTCCTTGTCCCATGGTAGTCTAATTAATTAATACTTGTGTGTTTTACATTGTACAGTGTTTGGGAGACAGTGGACTGAAATCTTTTTACAAGGGAAAACAAGGATTTATAAAATTTTCATTATTTTTTTCCCCCCCCCCCCCCCCCTTTCCTTTTATGAAAGATGTTTGATAAAGATGAGAAATTATTATGCAATTATTATTGTTTACCTGATGACTCTTATTCTTAAGGAAACAAATTTTTTTTTGGGATCATAAAAGCCCCTTTACAACTTGAAAGAAAAAAGAAAACATGCACTTCCGGTACTTAAATTTCTTGTTTCCTAGTTGCCAAATGCCTCAATTGTATTTTCTCATGTTTATGCCTGCAGTCATGTTGCTTCCTCCCCCCCCCCACACACACACAAGTTAAAAACATTTCAACTGCTCTGTTGTTTATGTCAAGTTGAATGCGATGTGTGCTTTGGGTTTGTGGTGCCAAGTATTTGTTTTCATGGTTCTGTTTCTGTACATTAACTACACTTCGTCATGAGTTAGAATCAATGTGGCATGATAAGGTCAATAAAATATGGTAGTGTAAGATACCATGGAATATGTGGCTTTATGGTGCAAGGTACCATAGAATATGTGGCTTTTAAGGTGTATTCATAGGTTCACTGATAATAAATACTGTTTTTTATGACTTTTGTTGAGTCTTTTTTCCTTTCATTATTTTATCATGCAGAATTTTAAGAAAACAATCTAGAAAGATGAGGAGTTCAAAGTTAGAAACGAAAGAAAAACAATTTTAATTAAAATGATCTTTAAACATACATAATTTTTAATCCAAGCGGACACATTATATTTAATAACTTGTAGACAATGACTAGAAAAAACATTTAAAATTGTTGACATTTTTTATGATCAATTTTCCTCTCATTAAAAGTTAATTTCTTTGGCTATACTTAAAAATGTTATAACTGTAGTGTGATGATGATGGTTAGAATGACCAGCTTCATAAGTAAACATATTGGCTATCAGAACTAGCAAAGGAATTTTTTTTTTTTACCTAATGTTATAATTATATGGCACCATTTGACAGTGATCTACACCTACAGATATACATGCATACATATGATCTTGACATTTACACATTTAAGAATCTGCCAAAAATTTACATTTGCGAAGTAGTAGTCTAAAAGCACTACTTCTTTTTTCTTTTAAATTCAATTTCTCTGGTTGGTGGGGGGGGGGGGGGGGGGTTGAGGTGTCTTACTAAAAAGTTTCAATCCAGTATGAGACAACTAGACAATTTTTTTTAACCTAGAAAATATCTCAAGAAAACAAGCTTTATAACAATATGCACAGATAGCATTCTATTGTGCATGTCAATCATACCCAGAAATTATGTCATCCGTCATGACAGAGTTGTAGTGTCATGACATCTTTCTCAGACAGAGAGCACCACCACCTCATACATCTGATTTTATTTTTGCTGCAAACAGTTTTATTTACATCTAATTTTTATGTTTCCTTTTTTTTGATTATATCCAACAATAATTCATCATCCATGGAAAGGTTTAAAAAAAAAAGTCTCTCAGAAATAGTCTTGAATCTTTATAGTTTGTCTAAAGACATATGACCCCCATCAGATTTCAAGACCTATGACCCTCCATCAGATTTCAAGACCTATGACCCTCCATCAGATTTCAAGACCTATGACCCCCCATCAGATTTCAAGACCTATGACCCTTCATCAGATTTCAAGACCTATGACCCTCCATCAGATTTCAAGACCTATGACCCTTCATCAGATTTCAAGACCTATGACCCTCCATCAGATTTCCTTCTGTACTTTCAGAACAAAAGTGGAAGGATATTTACAATGACTTTTTTATATTGACTTCCTATACTTTAGTGATGAAGGTCAAGGCTTACTCCAAATGAGAAACGATCTTATGGTCATACCTCAAACATATTTAGGGCTAGGAAATGTGAGTCCTGTTAGAAATTTACTTTTAGGATTTATGTATGAGTAAATATATGACTAATCACATCAAGCTTAATACTTTCTTACTTTTTAGTAAACTTTTAAAGCAGCTATTACTTTTGCAAAATAAAGTATTGATATTTTTACAAGAAAAATTAATCAATGGGTATGTCTGTCATACATATTATATAATATATTCAAAGTTTAGAGCTAGTAAAATATAAGCAAATTAGGAAATCAAATTTATAAGAACACGGCTGTTGAAATAAATTTTAGGTCTAAATTTGTAGACAAACTCAAAAAATTCAAAGCATAGTTTCACATTCTTTTTACTAGCAGCTCTTCTCGTTGGCATTAAATTTTAGGGTTTTGTTAGTTATTAGGGTTATAGATTAAATAATCAATTCTGATTGCCTCCCCCCAGTAAACAAAAACATTTTATTTAATTATTTATATATGTACACGCTACCACGCAGCTCATACAAATCACAGCTGCATCATACTCCATCACACTCTTATCAATCGTCCATGATCCATTAAAGCAAACTGAAATGAAGACTACCAAACAATGTCGGCTGCGTTGCGTGAGCATCCCGTCTACTAAAGTTACTTGACAAAACGTGCCTTCCAGTAATGCACTTTAAAAGAATCAAAATGAGTGCTTACCCCACCCTCCGGGATAACAACCGCTCACCTTTTTCATGCCCCTTAACTATATGATGATAATTAATGTTCTAATTCCAACCACCAATTTATACGGCCGCAGATTTATAACACTATATTAATAACACCATACTATTTTCATAAAACAAAATAAAATAGGCACTTGCCGTATTTTAAGAATTTCACTGTTATCAGGGGATTTGTTGAGTGAAATCAGCGCCATCTATTAGCGTAAGTGACATTACTCCATAGAGAATTGTGTTTTTTGATAAAAAAGGGTGTCGCATTATATTATTTTACAACCAATTGTTCTCTCTTTACTTCTCATTCCATAAAATGTACGAGTCAAAATTCACATCTCCACACAGTGAGAATTGTAGACCACTCCTGACAAAAACAGATGTGGCACTTATGTAACAGCACGGACAGCTTGATCATCATAAATGTGTAGGCATCACTCAAAATCAGGTCACACTTACACATAATTACATCATTTATGTGACTAATGTAAACAATAGTATGTAAACTTTTATTCTCCGACTTCCAATCATTTCACACATACACTACAACATTTTCACCACATCAAACTGATCCGACTTCCAATCATTTCACACATAAACTACAACATTTTCACCACATCAAACTGATCCGACTTCCAATCATTTCACACATACACTTCAACATTTTCACCAATCAAACTGATTCACAGCCACAAACATACCAGTCAAATTCTCACCCAATTCTATTACGTGTCAACTATTGTGAAAGCTCATTGGTCAAGGGGAGGCTACTGTCAGATAATCTCAAATTCTTCATCATCCACTCCACTTCCTGTTGATCCATCATAAAGCATAAAATCTGGAGAGAGATAAAAATGTCAAAACTGATGGACTTTTTAAAAAAAAACATGTTAATTGTTTTCTCATCATTAATAGTCTCCACCATCAACATGCACCATAATTGGGAGGTGTGTGTGTCTATCTTATCATGAAAGTTCCATTTCTTAATACTGTAGTTATAGTCTACACCATCAATTTTCAGAAGAGTCAATAATAGATCACAATTTAACACACTTGACCTCCATCCCTCCCACTGACAAACTTAATTACTTTACAAGTATTTATAAATAAATTGAACTCCAATTTTAATTTTACAATCCAAAATATGAATTAACTCCAAATATTTTCCAGCAGGTAACAGTTTCTCTGGATAAAACAACACCTCCACTTTTGAATCTGTGTTGAAATCTAAAGCAATTATGTCATGAATGATTTAATAGGTCATATTATGTAAGTACAGATGATTTCATTGATGCAGAAAAGCAACTCCAGTAGTGTCAGAGTATTTATGGACTGGACACGCACCTGAGAGGGAAAATCCCCTGGACTCCTTGGTCTGTTTTATGGGAACCGTCTCTTCACTGGGCCAGGCTTTCGGGGCATCTTTGCGTATTTCAAACATAGGTCGACACGACTTGTCCTGAACCGTGAAAGCTAAACACCACTCATCAAAGTCTCTCTCCGTTCCACAGTAGAAGCCCTGCGGGACAGTTAGTTGGGAGTCAGTTATCAAAATTCGTAGTGAAGACTTGACCAAATTTTTCAGTTAATGAAAGTTCAGCCAACTGCTGTGTGAGACCACGGGCTCCTTTGTGTCAAGGGCCATAATGATTTCTGGCAAGGGCCATAATGATTTTTATTTTAATTCGGTTCAGGGTAAAAAAATCGACCATTTAAATTTTGAGTTTTATTCCCCCTCTCCCCAACCCTGTTTCCAAAGCAGATATTTTGTTTATTACAAGAGCAATGGCTGTCCCCACTATGTTCAATGGGCAGAAGAAGAATGAGAGAAATGATTGAACAATCGCCCCAGGTTTTTCACCTCAATAAGAACGAGAGTTAAGAGCCAATTTCAATATTTTACAGGGGTAACGAGTTGATGTTATAGAAAGGACGGTCCATAAGCTGGACAGTTTGATTTTTTTTCTAAAGATGGTTCGAAGCAAATTTTGAGCTCCAGAGCAAGTATTTTAATTCCTTTAAAACAGAATATGTAGACATCTCTTTGGAAGACAGATCATATCTCACCAACGCAATGGAGGGATCGAGTTTGGAGAAGCTCATTCGAGATGCTGGCGTCGTACAATGGTAGGTTGCATCACTGGCGTGCCTGTCTTCAAGGTCTACCACATTCTGTGTCGTGTGAGGGTCTAAGTAGATTAACTCTTTATCTGAAAGGACATTTGAAGAATTATATTATATTAATTATTTTATATATATATATATTATGTGTGTATGTATATATATATATATATATATATATATATATATATATATATATATATATATATATATATATATATATATATGTGTGTGTGTATATATATATTTTTTATATATATATGTATGTGTGTATATATATATATATATATAAATTATATATATATATATATATATATATATATATATATATATATATATATATATATGTGTATATATATAAATGTGTGTGTGTATATATATATGTATTTTATATATATGTATGTGTGTGTATATAAATATATATATAAGAACTTTAGATATATGCATTGTTAACTCTGACTGCCCGTTAATTAGAATTTAATAGATTATTTATATTTGTCTACCAAATATTC
Source organism: Lymnaea stagnalis (assembly GCA_964033795.1). Taxonomy (NCBI): domain Eukaryota; kingdom Metazoa; phylum Mollusca; class Gastropoda; family Lymnaeidae; genus Lymnaea; species Lymnaea stagnalis. Next base: position 155,370 of record CAXITT010000446.1, on the reverse strand, counting down.
TTCATGTTCATCACTTGATTTTAAAATATTTTCATCAATAGACTTCATAGAGACCTTCTGAACTAAGAAACGTTTTTAGACCAGTAAACGTCAATGAACATTCAACAAGCTTTAAGATAAGAATGTTCCCAAATTAAAACATATCTTAATTTTTTTAAATAAGTCAATGCAGCGCCCAAGATATTCCAAGAATAATTAGATATCAGAACAATCCATTCAAGTTATACTAAATAAGAACAAACCATTAAAGTTATCTTAAGTTCTTAGTTTACAAAAAAATTATCCAGCTAAAATGTAAGCAGTCAGTCTGAAATATGTTTGATTGAATTTCCCATTGGTTTTTTTTTTAACAGCTTAAACTTACCAACAAAACCAATGAACCAGTGCGCATGATTGGGCTTGCCACCAATGATCCCGACAGACTGCTTTAACTTGAAACATTTCTGGAAGGACGAAAAAACAAAGGGGGCAAAACGCTATTTAACTTTTTAATTTATGCTGAATGGCAGACAAATACAAAACACAACTTAAAATTGTGCAACTTTTTTGTTCTGATACGGTGGGGGGGGGGGGGGGGTTGTTGTTTGAGTTGGTGGAATCTTAAAGACAAGAATTGTTCTTAAATAGTTTTTTCCTTTTCATTATCAGAAAGTTTGCAAGCACATATGGAGGTTGCAAACTATCAATTGTTTAAGACGGTGCACTCCAAGCCAAGATTGTTGTAAGATTTTAGCTTGTTATTTTACACAGCTACTGAGTTATTTCGGCCACGATTGTTGTAAGATTTTAGCTTGTTATTTTACACAGCTACTGAGTTAAGTCTCATGGGATCTCTACAAAATAATTTCCCTAGAAAAATAAGCAAATCTCTTGCTTATAATTTAAATAAAAGAAATATGTTTAAAATTTTCAATAATTAAACAACATGTCAACTTAAGTTCACCTTCAAAGATTCAAAATAAATCGGATTGATATCGGTCAGACCAAGACGCAACGGAATGATCAACAACAGGGGCTTCCACTGCGTACAAGAAGGTTTGCTCTCTTGGGGCCCATCGTTGACGAATTTGGAGAGTTCCTCCTCGGGGATGTCCTCAATATTTTCATTGGCAAGTCCTGATTTGGACTGCTCCTTCTGTGAGGGTTTGCATAAATTCACTGAAAAAGTAAATGAGTATGGATGAAGCTGAGACTAAATAAGTATGGTGAAAAAAAATTTTTATTTTTTTTCAAATTGCTTTTAGTTAAAAAATCTATTAAAAATGCTTTTTCTTTTCGTTCTTTATCTGACTGAAGTGACGTCATTTATAATGGATATCAGCTTTAGTCTTGTGGCGTGTCCATGCACCCTGACGACCCAGTACATGAAATGAAACATGATGCGTTTTTTTGGTTGGATTTTGATAAGATCTACATTCCAGGACTATCCCATCTAAGCTTTTGTGTGAGACAACATCTTTCAAAGCCTGCAGACTAGAACTGCACAGATGAGCAAATTGTCACATTACTGATTTTTTTATTAATAGGCCCCAAATCATCGTCAAATTCCGATTAATCCTAAGGCTGTAAAAGTGGCCTAATTTCCAAATCCATTTTATGAAAAGTATGATTGATTAAAATGTATGATAATATAACTAAATTGATCACACATATAGAGCTTCCATTTTGTTTTAGGCTGTGTTTCCTATCGTCAGGTGTGCACCCAACTTTTAAGTTTATGGGAGACACTGAGACATTGAGACTCTGAGAGACAGATGGGTAGATATGGATCAAGCAGAGCTGGACAGGACCTCTTTATACTTTAGCTCCTCTGCTACGGGGGACATCTAACGTATACGGTTGAGAGACACTCGCTTACGGGTTGGCCTAGGGTTCAACCATCAACATTGTAACTCTCAGTTGCAGGGAGGTAGGCCCACTGATAAACCAATAACTATAGAAGCCAGCACTTCATAGTGTACCCACACGTTGAACCTAACACCCAGGGCTATTTCCAAAGAGGTGTGCGAGTGGGTTAGGGGGCAAAGGGGTAACCTGCACCTTGGGCCATCTTCAGAGGGTGCCTGATTGTTACGCACTGACTTGTATTGGGAGAAATTAATCTCCTATTTTAATTTTAATTGGCTCGTTGTAAACAGTGCCTAACAAAGGACGATACCATATAATCAACAATATTAAGGATACGACCCAAAACAGTTTCTAGTCACAATTAATTACGATTTATTATGTCTTAAGATAATTACAAAATAAAATAAAATAAAATTACAATCTTCAACTTACAGTATGGCAGATGTCGTACCGGTACACAGTTAATACAATTAGAAATAATGATGCCAATAAATAATGCGAAATAAACACATATAAGTAGGAGCACACAAATACACAAAAGAATAAAACACGCCTCGTAATGTTAAGAGAATCTATATGAAATCTCCGTCTGTCGTCCGTGCCTGTCAATCCCTTATATAGGTGGGTCTACCGACGCCCAAGCCCTGCCTTCGAGACATTTCGAGAAAAATCCCAATCATTCTACCAAATACTATTTGGAACAGATTAATTATTTTCAGTGGCTGGCGGTGTAAACAAGAAATACATCAAAGACCTAAGCCACACCCCTTTGTGAACACAGCGTCTCATGCGGGGTCAATCAGAGGGCACGTACGAGAAATATTGTGTAAACAAGCTCTCTGTAACACTGATAGTCATTTATTCATACATAAATGTGTATCTATATATGGTTTTTTTGGAAGAGGTCAGAGGTCCCCTAAATTATTCTAAATTCAGGCTTCTATCATCAAAGGAACTATTACCAGTAGACTCTCCTCTGCAAAAGTAGTTTAAATGAACCAGTGGCGTAGTTTTGTATTAAGCCATTAAAGAACATGTCAACTACTTCAAAGCCTGACGTCATTCAAGTGTTAATGCAAGATTAGACATGCAAAGTGTCACACACAGACCGTTGGTACGTGTGTCAGTTGGCATTATAGTTATGTTTGAAATTATTATTAATTTATTGCAGAGTAAAATGTAATATCAAAAATGCCCCTTTTATTGAAAACAAATATTTTAATCTGTTGGCCGTCTGAAACAGGCGCCCTTCTAAATTAGTGCTAGGGTAATCTACTGCTGTCCTGGTCTCACGACAGTTATGTTACTGGCACACGACTTTCCAATTTCTTAGTTCAATCCTGAAACACCCACCAAAGCGTACATATTCTTTTAAAACTTTCTAGAATTAAATCTAACATCTTGGTCAGATTGCTGATTAATTGGTCAGATTACTGATTAATTGGTCAGATTGTCGATTAATTGGTCAGATTACTGATTAATTGGTCAGATTGCTGATTAATTGGTCAGATTGCTGATTAATTGGTAAGATTACTGATTAATTGGTCAGATTACTGATTAACTAGTCAGATTACTGATTAATTGGTCAGATTGTCGATTAATTGGTCAGATTACTGATTAATTGGTCAGATTGCTGATTAATTGGTCAGATTACTGATTAATTGGTCCGATTACTGATTAACTAGTCAGATTACTGATTAATTGGTCAGATTGCTGATTAATTGGTTAGATTCCTGATTATTTGGTCAGATTGCTGATTAATTGGTCAGATTACTGATTAATTGGTCAGATTACTAATTAATTGGTCAGATTACTGATTAATTGGTTAGATTACTGATTAAAATTGGCAGATTAGGCAGGTTACCGATTCTTTGCTGATGAAGTAGTGCAACCCTTCAACAAACTAAAAGATCCTGTGAAATTTGGCACTATCCCTCCCTAACTCATTACTGTCCAAACAGTGTGAAGACATTTGCTGTAACATAATAATATCTCATTCTAAAGTGTCTGAAAATATTCTTATAACATTAAATTGTTATACCAGAGTGTCTTTCAGATATATTTTTTATGTCAGCGACATTGTCTAGTGTCATGTCAGTTGATGTGCTTACATCTGTCATCTAATACAACAAAATTGTCTGTCACATGATGGATGTCCTTAACTGTTTTGATGTGGAACAACACACACTGCGTTCATCCGCCGTTCTCAAAAGCATGGACCAACGCGCTGTGCGATGTTTCAATATCCCGTTTGTTTCTTTGCTATTTCTCAGTTAAACTTTTTAAGAGCTATTTTTTTTTAAAAAAAAGACTTTTACATAGAAGAGTAGTGCTTAATTGTTTATAAGCGAAACCAAGGTTTATTTGTTGTCATTTGATTTTCTTCACTTTTTTTTCTACTGTTGCAATGGCTACTCAAGGCCCTAGTAGGCGAGTAAGTTTTGACGACTAACAGCTCAAGAAGCTTTGGAATTCTTTTATACCATTTCTTTTGATAGTGAAGATGATTTATATTTAGATCCATCACAAGATTTTGATAGTAGTAGTTTTAGAGGATTTTAGTTTTAGAAATGAAGATGAGGTATGCGTACATCATAGGGTTTGGGGAAAAAATGGTTTAGCATAAAATGTTTTCAATATTATGGTTCTTTTCTGTAAATTATCTTATTTAAACTGAAGAAATAAGCTTACAAACATATAGTCCTTTCATTTATAATTCATTTGATACCAAGTTTAGTCTTATAAACCAAAGAATAATATTTTTAATATTTTTTAATAAACCCAACCACTCACTCTTTTTCGCTCTTCGAAAAATATGTACATTTTTTCAATAAAAATATTCCGCAGCAAAAGAGTTAAAGCTATTATGACATTATCTATTATTGCCACATTAACGTTTGTACTCACATATGTCATCTATTATAACAACATTGTCTAATGCCACATGAATTGCAATGCCACTCCAGTCATCATAAACGGAAATTCGCCTGTTTAAAAAGTAAACAAAAAATTCAGAATATGTATGCACCTTAAGAAAGGTGAAGCTTGATGTAAATAATGTGCCGCTATGGATGATGTAAATAATGTGCCGCTATGGATGATGTAAATAATGTGCTGCTATGGATGATGTAAATAGTGTGCCAATATGGATGATGTAAATAAAACTAAATGTATGCAGATTAACAACAAGATGAACTGTAAAACAAGACTAACTTTAAGACTTGAGCGATTGTATTTGGTCCAAACCACTGGCCAATGGCTTTTCCCTCGGCTTCTCCCATGGAAGCTAAGAAATATATTTTGTTAACATAATTTATTTTATTGGAAATATTCAATATTTTTGAAGTATTTAATGACCGGAAAAGTTTTGACTGCTGTGATTAGAATTTTATGGTTATCATCTTTTTAAATAATTCAACTGACCAATCTGATGAATAGAGTAAGTGGCCATCTTCTTGTCTTCAAACATTTTCAATATCTTCCAGTATGTGTCATCTGTCACATGTGGCCGCCATCTCCATCCTTAAGAGAAAGAAAACAAGCTGTCACAACACTTCGTGCTGTTACAACCTTTTGTACTATCACAACACTTCATACTGTCACAACACTTCATACTGTCACAACACTTCATACTGTCACAACCCTTCGTTCTGTCACAACACTTTGTACTGTAACAACACTTCCTACTGTAACTCCTTTCATGTAAAAAATATTACAGTGACATGAGATTTGGAATCATGCATTTGCAACTGCAGGCTTGATTCTGAAACCCTCAAACCGATTTCCCTCTTTGTCTGCAAGCATACCAACTATGAATCCATTGAGCATGTGATAAACCTAGGAGCAGCTCAAGTTCAATAAAATGGGACAAATGTAACATCCTTCAGCGGGACAAATGTAACATCTTTCTGCTGCACAAATGTAATATTCTTCTGAGGGACAAATGTAGCATTTTTCAATGGCATTTCATTCAGAAAAAGATGCCAAAGACACAGTTTTGTAATAGTTTCAATAAGAGGAAACCTCATTTTGAAATATTCCAATCAACCCCTGCCTAGTAAACTATTCAGATTCATTTTTAAAATTATTACAAGCAACCTAGGGACCTGAAGATTAGCAGCACCCAACACTCAAGGCGTGTAAAGTTGCAACATTTTTGGTTTTTTTACAATTCGGAGTCTTATCAGGAATCCCCCAAAAATCCAGGACCAAAGTTGAGAATCTGTAGACAATTGCTAATTGGCCATTCCCATGTCATAGCTTTCTTTTTAAGGGGACACCAATGATTATGAACGCACCTCTCCCTAAGTGTCGTAGAACGAGGCCCTGAGCAAGCATCATCTGTCCACAACGAAGCATACAACCCCATCCCTGGTCAGAACTAGGCCCTGTTCCACCTGAAATGAATTTAAACAACAAAATGTACCTGCTCTTAACCAGTTATTTTATATATTAGTACAGTGGAACCTCTCATAACGAGCATAGTTTGTTCCAGAATCTTACTCGTTAAGTGAAACACTCGTTAAACGAAACCATTTTTCCCATACAAATCTGTGTAAAATACGATAATGCGTTCTATGCTGAAAAGATATTCATTTTTTTAAATTTTTTATTAATATTTATTCAAATAAAATTTCTTATGAATTGTTAAGGAGTGTAACAACTTGGAATACAATTTAGATTTGAAACAAAAAACGTAAATAAAAATATGAATTTATGACAAATAATTAATCCTTTTTAACTAGAAAACTGTCTTATGACTTGTTTTTGCCGACGCTTCAAAATTTGACGAAAATGTGTCACATCATTATCATTGAATAAATTTGTAGCATGAATAGCCACCTCCTAATTAGGCTGATGGTTCTCAATGTACGATGCAACAGTTTCAGCATTTCTCTTTTGCGCTAGAAGATTGTTGCTCTGCTGCATCCTCCTCCATTAATGAGCTCTCCTCCTTAATTTCTTGCTGTGAAACACGATGCAACTCTTTGGTGGTCAACTCTTGACTGTGCTCTTTCACAAGCTCTTCAATATCATTGTTGTCCACCTCGCGTCCCATGATATTGGCCAATGACACAATCTCGTTAACTGTAGACTCCACAGGTACTGTTTCCAAATCACATTCAACAACACTCTCTGGCCAGTTTTTTTCAAGCAGAAGTGAGGGAAAAAGGGACTTCCCCTTTCTGCGTAACTCGTTATGCGATATGTCGCTCGTTAAGGGAGCAACTTCTGCACAATTTTTTTGCTCGTTTTGCGAATTACTCATTATGAGAGGTGCTCATTATGAGAGGTGCTCATTATGAGAGGTGCTCATTATGAGAGGTGCTCATTATGAGAGGTGCTCATTATGAGAGTTTCCACTGTGTTTATTTTTTTTAGCAAAAAAAAAAGATATTTTTTTATAATAGTTTTGAAATACTTGATTATATACCAATGCAGTATGACACTATTTAAGACTTGTGATATCACAAAGAAAACCACAGCTCTATCTACCTATATTTTGAAAGTTCCTGCGGTATGTGATCCATATTCTGGATTTGATGTCATTTTTTAAGTCATCTCGATCTGAAAATGTGAAAACAATATTTAGCAGGTGATGTGTGACTCCCTGCTAAACTTTAACCTTACTCAATGGAAGGATATATTGTCCAGAGCCAGTAGTCATATGGGCATGTGCCTATTAAATAACATTCTGATATCTTATTTAACTTATGATGTTTAAAAAAACTTTATAAAAAAAGCATTTTATTATGTTATTGAACTCATGCCCTTTAAAATCATTATATTATTTTATTTTACTGATGCCCTTTAAAGGCATTCTAAGACACTTTACAGATGGCTCACTCTGCCTTATTATCTGTATCTGGCTCTATCGGAATAATATTTTAATCCTAAAGCAACAAAACTGATTTGGAGACATTGGTGCATCATTATGACATCAGATAAACTAAACACTGGTTACCATGCAGTGCACTGTGCACTTCCCCTAGAATGTAGACAGGTTCTGCGGTTAAAGGGAAATCTTCATACTCCAACGGTCCACTCTCGTAAGTGAAAGTGCTCAGGTTCACTGAAAATATGAATCCAAATACACATCAGATAGAATAAAATGAAAATGAAATAAGATAGTTTTAGCACGAATGCTTACTTTCAGTCTTTGAGGAACAAAATTTTAAAAATATTTTTGAGAAATTCAGATAGAAAGTGATGCACACTTCCCAGTAACAGAAGTTTACTTCACAGTAACAGAAGTTTACAGAGTAACAGAAGTTTACTTCACAGTAACAGGAGCTTAAGTATAAATACCAACTCTTTGTTACTTGTAATTTTTTTCTCAACTGTATAAATTATAGGCCTACTTTTAAAAACAAAACCTTGCGTATAATTTTTCTTTAAAGTTTATAAAAATGTTAACATGACATTTAATAAGCACAAAAAGTAACCTGTATTTCAAAGTTGTTAATCAACCAATCTTAAAGCACAGCAGCGTATATTTGCAGCTAAAAGATAAAAACTTCAACAGCAAGAAACAGCAATTTAAAAAAATTATAAGTTAGAACATCTAAAAATAGAGACTAATTTTAAAAAAAAAACACATACTCTAATTTTCTTTTCACTATTTTAGAGAGTTTAATTTCATGCCTGTGACTTTAAAAGTTCAACTAAATGGTTAAATTTTGTTACAAAAAAGTCCTCTTCTAGTTTTAATGTATAATATATGTGATACTAAAAATGATTTGAAACACTTAACATACTATACTACTGTATTGAACACATTCCCGCAGATGTCCAGATACACCAACAAAACCAACAGCAAAACTAAATGTATTTTGTATTGTTTAAGCATTTTGAATTTATTTTTTTTGATGACAAAGCTAAGCTGTCAGAAACATCACTATGGCTCAGTTTATCAGATATTACACCAAAGAAGCAGCAATTTATGTCGCACTAACTTTGTATTAAATATAACTTTATAATTTCAAATATAAATATATCTGTGTCAAAATATGAAATTCTCCTTGACATAAAGTTGTCTTTTAAAATAGTAACTTTTTAAACAACTTTAGTACCAAACAGGCAATGCGAAGATCAAGTACAATAAATGGCATTAATAAATAAATGCAATTTCCTTTTAAAGTATTTTTTTAACACCATTGTTAATAAGACATGTTGCTACAACTATTTGTGACCTAAGTCAGCTGGTCAATTTCAGAGGCTATCTGAAGTCACATCTACATAATTTTGAAATGAAATATCGAGGCTATACTAGTTAAAAAATATAGTTGAATACACCACATTTTAGTGGGGAAAAAAATTAAATATCTTTGAGGTCTAATGTTTTCCAATTAAAAGTTTGATTATAAAAGAAAATGGAAACATACATACCAACTTTTTGTAAGTATGATATCTACATTAAAAAAACTGAACAGTTAAATCTGTAAATATTTTCAGGCAAACAATTTATTTTAAAATATTCAACTTTGACCCCACAGCATTGCTTTAAATGCTTCTGATGCTGTCAAGTTAAAAAAAATAACATAAACTTTGAGGCTAGTCAACATGGTTCATGCCATGAATTCAAATTTTATTCAGCAAAAATTTTAATATTTCACTTACTCTTAGCAGTCTTAGCATTATATTTTGCTTGTGTGGTGATCATTACTACAGAAGTTCACAGATGTAACTGATGGTAGTGTAGATGAGAGCCAGAAAGAGAATCAGTATTAGTGCTAAATAGTTATTCATTTGCTCTTTAGTTCAGATAAAGATAATATGATAAAAAATCAACTTGCATTTGTAGTGTAGGTTTAATGTAGGTGTAAAGTAAAGAATAAATTGATACAGACAATATTCCTATTGACTATGAGGACTATTGTGTCTTCAACTTAAGCCACAAAACACTCACATCACCCTGACTACAGGGAGGGAGGGTGAGATGTTGAGGATAACTTTAATTAATTTATGAGCCTATGATCAATTAAATATATCAATTTAATATGTATGCACAACTCAAACAATAGGCAAACAACAGCATGAATGTATTTAATTTTAGTTAACTGTCTATGCCTGGAGCTGCGTAGTAAATAAGTGCTGTTTATATTTTATTGATAGGTTTTAACTTGGTAGGCCTTAACACTACGCTATATCATGCATGACACAGTTGTTTAAACTGAGTTAATCCCAAGCTATTAGAGTTCGTTCCCGGTGAGAGCAAAAAAATCACCAGCACCCCGGGTGGATGGGACTCATTAACCTTGGATGGCAACTCATCTTAAAGATGGAAAACTCTGAAATCAAACTCTGAGATGTAGTCCCCATAAGTGGTTTGTCATTCCCATATTGCGCTATGAAATTCTGACAACTCCTGCGACATAGAAAGCGTAAAGAGCATAATGAAACACACAAGACAAACTGTTGGTCATCTGCTGCATTCTGGTCTATTTCCAGTTGTCTTGACTATGTTTTGCCATCGGACCAAATGAGAGAGTGACAGTGATGAATTGAGCAACTCTCCCTCATCTTCAATTTATACAAAATACAGCTCAACTCAAGGCTACTACTCAAGTTGTATGTGCATGTGAAGGACAAACAATAATAAAATATTCAGGTATAGTATAAGAAATATGTCCATAATTGCCATAATTATTGGGATACTATCTATCTGATTGTAATGTATTTAGCGAATATGACTAGTTATTATTATTAATACTTAATATATGTTTTACATTTTGACCTGGTGGTGATGCTATATTCACTTTAATTAAAGCTAAGAAGTAAGGGAAGGGCCTCACAACATTGACCTGTTTACTATTACTAAATTAAGTCATTTTAATTCAAGACTTTTTTCTCTGATCTTCAAAAATAATTAGTCTAGCAATACTGCATTTGAAAATTTGTTACCTTGAATCTTGAATAAACTAGTAACGCAGAAGAATATGACTATTTACTATTTATTCTGCAGACTTGGCTTTGATTATGGTGAGAGTTGGGATGAAAAAAAAACAACTAAACTTATAATTATAAGTTACTTTAATTATATTCTTATATAATATAATAAATAAATAGGCCTACTTATTAAACTGAAGCTCAACATTAATATTAACTTAATTAATTGTTTACCCAGTGGTCAAAGAGTTTTTAACTTATTCTTTTCAATTATTAGACTAGGCCTACCAAGGAAAATTAAACTAAGACATAACATATACTAAATAGTAATTAGTAACGATAATAACAAACATTCACGTAGTGTCCAAAAACATAGTACTAGCATTTAAAGTAAAGCATTTCATTATTAGTATTAGTATAGTATAGTATTAGTATTAGTATTAGTATTAGCCATTAGCACTGGTCACTGGTAGAAACACAAAGTAAATTAATAGCTAGAAAGCTGAGTATTAAAAATTTGATGACTTCACAAATGATTAAATAATGTGATATGATGCCAGAAAAACATCCTTAAAACTGTTTGTAGTGTCGTATAATTTCATAGAAATTTCTTCAACTTATATACCTAATAAAGTCAGAAAGATATAAATAAAGAGCTTACCTTCGAATTCCATTTCCCGTATGAATCAAAACATTGAAATGAGCATGCGCAGAATGAAGTTCCGCATCCTAGTGTTGATTTATTTTTGCCAATGACTATTCGCACCCGGAGTGGCTCCGTACAGATTAATTGGCTTCGGAGCCCGATGTTAATAATAATAGTATGAGAATTTTTTTTAAAAAATTGTTTTTTCTCCTTGATATTTCATAGATTCATAGTTTTATTATTTTTAGTTTTTTTTTTTATTTTTGCTTTGTTAATTCCTCTTAGGATGGGTAGATTTTTTTCTTTCTTATTTTCTTTTTTAGTTTAAGCCATTTTCGTAGATCATTTTTTTTTAAATCTAGTAATGAAGATGATTTAGATACATTAATTGTTTTCATTTGAATTTTAGAAAAGTAATAATATTAATTTAATTATTAAAATTAAATCATTTATTTAAGATTATTTATGTGTATTGTTTAAGTTAAAAGATTTAATCACACAGTACTTTATGAATTAATTAGGTATTCTAAATAATGAAAATTTCATTCATAATGAATTAATTTCAACTATTCCTCTAGAGAGCTTGGCTTAGTCAGAACAAAACCAC
>CAXITT010000446.1:113059-143229 GCA_964033795.1 Lymnaea stagnalis | reverse complement strand
AAAATTATACAAAAAAAATGAAAAAAAAAAAAAAAAAAAAAAAAAAAAAAAAAAAAAAAAAATCTTTTTTTTTTTTAAATTAGAGGCTGCATGAACGATATAGGATGCATACACCATGTACATATACCATTCATGAATTGAAAAACAATTAGAAAACTTAGACAGAAAAGATTGAAAAAAAGTAACACACGAACCTAATAAATAAAATACATTATTACAAAAATTCTGAAAAAATATTCCTATGAGAGACATTTGTTTAAAAATAATCCATTGCTAAGTAAAGTGTGTCAATATAAATAAGCATGCAAAGTTTTTAATTATGTAGTTCCAAAATTATTCCTCCTGATTCATCAATTGACGTCAGGAAAAAAATAATTAAAATGCTATATCGATAAAAGCTGAAAAGACACTGAAAATGCTTATTAAAAAAAATAAAGGTTACTTGAACAATATTGGATGCATACATGATGAACACGTTCCACTCGTTAATTAAAAATAAAAATTTTAGAACAGAGATATAATTGACAGAATATAAATGAATGCATTTTCCCAAATCCCCACTAGCCTGAGCCTAATAAAATAATAAGATCATAAAAACTTCTAAATTTTGTTTATGAGACATGTAATAAGACAACATCAATCATTATGCAGAGAATATAATAGAAAACAACCTTGCAAATTTTGAAGCATTTGGTAATAATACTTTTCCTCATAATACATTTGACGTCAGAGATAAACGGAAAATCTTAAGTGGACCACTTTAAAAAGAGAAAAAAAAATCAATTAAGCAATATTAGAAATATAGGAGTCAAATTAAATGAAATTTAAAGCATATCAATGTGAAATTATCACAAAAGATAAGAATTTTCTAGATATCTCTATAAATTTTACACAATATTGTAGAACATGTAAATGATTTTAATAAGAAATCAATAGAATCAAGTTTAAGGAAAAAAAATATGCCCAATAAATATAATAAAAATGGTTATTTACACAATTTTTTAAAATAATTTTCAGCACATTAAAAACATTTACATATTTATAAAAGTAGCCTAAAATCTTTCGGAACCAATCATTGTGAATTAGCAGTGAAAATAAATTTAAAAGAACAAGTCAAGAATGACGATTATCTCAGCAAGCCATTTTCAAACCCAGTTGTTGGGTTCAGCTGTCTATATTCTATATTCACTTTTCTGCGTGTTAACTTGTCCGTTGGTTCACTAGTCCTGTATTTGGATATCTTATGGTCAGTTGTGGGTTTACTTAGACTTGTCCTGCGTTCATTTGTACGGTCACCGCAGCAGACACAAACCATAAAGTTTATGCAGCATTAACGATCAGAAATCTGCTTCAAGTAAACCTTTACATGGGGAGGCCTCGGCGACTGCATTGCTGCCCACAGCCTTACTAAACAGAAACAATGCAAATGCAAGGCCGTGGAGGCCACGTCACTCTAGCTATGCCGACGTATTACTTTAGTGTATCAGAGAATGACTTTGGTAATTAGCTGACCAGGCCAGGGAAACGGCGCATGGGCCAAAAAAGGTGCGAAGCGAGAGACTCGTAATAGAATTCCACCTACAACAGAGAGCGATCAATGTCCAAGCGTTGGTTCATGTGTCACGTGTCCTCATCATGAGCAGATTTGGCAAACGTTAAGAGCGGACCAGGGATTATGTTGCGACATGTTCACTAGAGAGTTGTGCCCCCACTACCACTAAGTTTAAAAAAAAAACAAACAAAAAAACTCTTCATCTCGCCGAAAATGCCGCCCCTCATTATAATTTTTTTAAAAAGTGACACCTGTGTGGACCACCCCGTCCACAGCCCCCTTCCTTTGCAAATGCATTGATTTTTTCTCGACATTTGTGAGTCATAGTAGGCAAATACGCTTTTTAAATGGTCTGTGTTTTGTCAGCTCTAATTTGATAGATGGAACTTAATTATTTAGATGCCACCTAAGTTGATTCTGGTTTGTGATGAGTAAAATGAGAGGCAGTGTTAGTGATTTTATGTATCTGGATGGAACCAAGTTGCTTTGTTAGTAATCTGTTTGCAAAAGCCTGGCAAAGGTGTTTAATTTCGCTATTGACATATATTTCATTACTTTCCAGCTTCTTGCCTCTTAGTCTTAGTAAATCACCAGCTATTTATTGAGAAATAAATCGAAACTGTCACAAATTTTAAGAAAGGAAATTGACAATTTTATTTAAAGTTTTAACAAACATTTCCCACTTAACCGAACCCCCACCCTAAGAATTCTAGCCGCGTTACGTCCGTAATGGATGCACAGCTGTGCAAAGGAAAAAGCAGCGCCCTGGGTGAATGCGCCCTCTGATGTTGAGGTCTCTTGCGAGTACCACATTTACATGGATCCAGTTGGCTAGAAAGAAATATCAGACAAAGTAGATAGATTTATAAAATAAAAAAAAAAAATATTTAAATCTAAATATATCCTATTGGGCAACTTTTATAACGTAGCTTTGAAGACAGAAGAGTACTCCTTGTTTTCCCACAATGGCGTCGTAAATGATAAAAGCAGACCTTTTTACTCTTACGATTTTGGCGTACAATGTACGATTTTGAGGCCTATATATTATATATACTGTGTTTTTTTACTATTCAGATAATGTGTTGAACGATTTTGTGAGGATAGTGTACGATTTTAAGAGTTAGAAGGTAAACAGGTCTGCAAAAGATTCATGAAATGTACATTTTTTAAAAATCTTGTACAATTTTGTTAGTTAAATGGTTATTGTAGATACTTCGATGAAACAAGGGAGACTACTATTTTTTTTGTATCGGAAATGGCTGTCGGCGCCGAAAATCCGAGTTTTTAATTTTCCGATGTGCGTGTCTATTTATTATTAAATTAGTTCTTTCCACATATATTTGAGTTCCGTTTCCGGCCTTATAATTTGGAAGACATCTTGGCCTACATTTCTAGCCAGCTATTTTGCTTTTTTCAATCGACCTTTATTTTGAAAATCTTTGGTATATATAAGGCATCTTCGCATACAAAATTTTTTGTGAAATAATAAGATAAGGTCCTTTTTGATTAAATCTGTATGAGCATTAGATATTGATCTATATCTGTGCCAAGTTTCATTGATGTAGGTCGTGTCTCACGTTTGTTACACTTGTCACAGTGACCCATATCACCATAAGGTGGCTCAGCCTAATTTCGACATGGCGTGGGCCACGCCCCCTTTTTAATGGCGGAAGTTGCCGATACTTAGGAAATATTTAATTATTACCACTATATACATCAAAATATTTTATATTTTGTGTTTCAGAATGCATTTTGAAGACATTTAAACTGGAAATGTTTTAATTTGAGCTTTAAAAACCCTTTATCTTTAAAGCAGCACTCAGAAATTTGCTCTTTTTATTTTATTAAAACATAGATTCTACGCAAGCTACTTGATTTTGGAAAATTGATTTTGAATTTAATATTTGACTGTGTCAATGCCAATGTGATGACCGGCCAATACAATGGAGTATAGTTTTACTAAAGGAGAGCAAGACATTTATCTGGCATGATGCTGCCTCCATCTGGTGCATCTTGCAGCTAAAAAGGGGACTTCCTGTCTCCCCCAAGTTGAGGAGGTCCTGGTTGATGTTTGTTACTTCTTCAAGAAAAGTGTGAAAAGACAGAGTGAATTGAAGAACCTGCAAGTCCTGTATGGTGCAGAACTGATGAAAAGTGTCAAGCATGTCTGCACCAGCTGGCTTAGTATTGCAAGATGCCTAAAAAGATTGTTTGAAAACTGGGACCACTTTATGCACTTTTTTTATGAAGAAAAATATACAAATTCCAAACCAAATAAGAAACCACATGATGGGCAGACAACTGCTGTGTTGGAAGGACATTGCACAACTTACTTTTGCGGTCACTAACAAATCAACTTAACTGCTATTTCTTGTCTTACACACTGAAAGTTTATGATTAGGTGAGATGAATTTTTATATTTCATAAGTCTTGAAGCTGCATAATTTTACTCACATTTCATTAGACCAGCAATATTTTCGTACAATTCATTTTATTTTGTGCAAAGTTGTCTGTAGTGGACATTAGTAATTTTGTATTATTTACCTTACCATACTGTTGTACTTAATAGTATTTTAATGACACATGGTTATTTTTACAGGTACTTGTCCAACTGCAGGCAGAAGAAGCCATGATCATCATGCTGAAGGAGATCCCTGCAGCCTAATTGGTGACTTGTACAGCAGATTTCTCTTGCCAACAGCAGTTAATGGTATTGACCAGGTGAGCTTGTGTAGATTGATTATGTTAATGTATGCATTTATGTTGTAGTTAGTTGGACAAATTTAATACATTTCTTTTGTTTTAGATTATCATCTAAATGGTTTATCATAATACCTACAGTACTAGTTTATAATTTTTTTTGTTTTTCAGTTCCAATGCAAGGTAAGAAGCAGTCAGAAAGATGATGCTGACCTGATTGTTGGATCTCAGGCAAAGACCATGCTGCTAAACAAAGAAAAGTACATCCCCAGAGACAATGGGGTTGTTGAGTTCTAGTTCTATGCTTGTGTTGGAAAATATTTTGAGATGGTGCTTGACTACCTTCTAAAAAGACTTCCCTAACGGATCCTGTACAGAGTTAAACAACACCAGCTAGAATACTTCCTAACCAGATTCCCCATTCTGATCCCCAGAGGGACTGATGTTGACACCATCTATGAAGAGTTTGATAGGTTTCAGCAGAGGAACATTGAGGATTGTATTGAGGATGGGGTAAGAGTTGACAGTATTTGGCAAAAAATTTGCCAAAAGCACCCAGCCCTTAAGAATCTTGCATCTGGATTGAAAGGAATCCTCACCATACCTCACCCCAATGCTGCGTGGAAGAGAATATTCTCTATCGTCCTGAAAACATGCACCGACCAGGGAACAACAATGGCCCAAAAACAACAGAGGCCCTGTTAGTCCTCAAGAGAAAATCAGGAAGCTGCTTGGACTTGGATGAAATTTTCAGTGTAAAAGAACTCCAGCAGCTTAAAAGTTGAGCAAGCGTCATCAATACACAAGGTATTAAAATATTTATAAAATGTGTACTCGGTTAAAGAATGTGCCCCTTTTATTGCTACCAAGTGTACTATTTTGTTCAGTAATGTACTATTTTGAGATGGAATTGTACTATTTTTTGAGTTCCTGGGGAAACAAGTCTGGTGCATGAGTATAATATAAGCTGTGAATTAAATGATAATATAATTCGTTACTTTTTTTTTTTGGGGGGGGGGTGGATAAAGATTTTATAAGGCTAAAGCATTTAGACCTAGATGAGCCACACAGTGGGATCTGACTATGATAAAAACATCATGTTTGTGGCTCTTTAGGGTTAACAACACATGGTCAAGGGCTTACAAATAATCATGACATTAAATTACAATTTCTTTACAACTGTAGGATGTTATAAACTATAATTATCATAATGTGGATATTTTAAAAATAATACAATTTTGTGAACATTCACAATTTTTAGTTTTATAGTTAATGAAAATTTACAATATTTAGTTTTAATCTCAAATGTATTAAAATAGATAGCCAGTGAAAAAATGTATGAGTGTGTTTGTATGACAATGTCAGAATTAATTTGTGATACAGATTCGAGAAGAGAGCACATTCTTCAATGAGTGACACTCAGAGTGAAGGAGTTTACCATCAGGGTCCATTTGGATAGCTCTGCTCAAGACCATAAAAGTTACAGATGATGTTTTACCATTGCACCCTTTTTTTGCTACATTTCAACACTATAAGATAAGGTAAGATACGATTCTTTTTATTGTATCTATTCATTTTTAGCACATATCCAGCTAATATTCTTTCTAAGACAAAATTTTTAAACCAGGGCAATTTAAACACATCTGATGTGTCTCAAGTGCAATAATCAGGCATCAGATACCACAAAACTTCACTCCCTTAGTGACAACATTAACTTTAATTAAGAGCGATTGTTTGATTTTGTTAAAGCCAGAGGAGCTCTCTGTTAAATTCTAACAGACTGTTGAACAAATAAGTGCATAACTTTCAGTGTTAACTTTGAGGGAAAGAATTCACCCTGATTGAGCTCATCTTTAGTATCTGTCGTGTCATGTTTAAAACAGAATGTTTACTTAATGAACTTGAATAATAAGTTTATACTAGAGGTGTGATTAGAATATTAAATATAGATTGGAAGTATAGTTAGAATATTAAATTTAGACAAGAAATATGGTTAAAATATGAAGTTTAGAATAGAAGTGTAAATTATGTTTAAAATTGTATACCTCCAGATCAGTCTCCTCTCAAATTTGGTTGGTTGAATGTATTAATGAAAGCCATGGAGATGACCAAACTGAACTTTAAAAATTTCACATGAAGATGTCAGAACTAAACATTGAAAACTTCACATGCAGATTACCAAAATGGACATTGTAAACTTCACATGAAGATGTAAGAACTGGACTTTGAAAATATCACATGCAGATGACCAAGCTAGAAATTGAAAACTTCATATGACAATGTCAAAACTGGACTTAAAACTTTACCATGACAAGGATGACCCATTGAAGTAGGTTTTTAAAAAAATTATGCCTACAATCAAACAAAAAAAACAAAACAATAAAACTACAACTATAGTACTAAGTATAACAGCATTCTAAAGATTAATTCATATGAACATTATGATTATTGGTATTATTACATGCGTGAAGACATTACCTACAGAAATACAGAGGATACCATCTTACTATTACAGTAAAACTTCAGTTTTGCGACCTTTAAATTGCCATTGAAACGAGTGCGTTATTTGGTGGGGGTCTTAAAAAAGAGTTGGGACATTTTCAAAAAACGTCGTTTAGAAAATTAAGTAAACAAGTAAAAAATACACATACCATTAAGTATAGGCACCATCTTACTTTCAGAAATATAGATTAAACTCTGTCTCACAACCAATATAAACTCATATTGTCTCACAACCAATACAGTCATTATCTTCCTATTCCTTATTAATTACAATGCTGGTTTAGTAGTTGTTTAATATGTGTGTAAGGCTGAGTGCACGCTTAGAGTTAAAACTATTTATGTATAAGATAAGCGCATTAATATTGTTGTAATTATGTTTATTCTGTCATTGAATAGTTTTTTTTTATTGAAAGAAAGCTGTTATTTCTGTTTGTTTGCATGATCCCCCCACCCGTGCATGTTCTTTTAGTATGTCTCTTTGAACACCAGACATGGTGTCAGCAAGGTCTGAAAGGCCCCTGCTCAGGCCATAACTGGCCATCTCCTTGGAGTATTTCAAAAGACAAATTTACGGTACAAGCGTTATTTCCCCTTCACTACTTCCTAGCTGCTTTAGTGCATCGCCTGCTGTTAAAAGTCGTAAACGAAACTGTTTTCTCCAAGCGCACAAATATAGCATTGCTTTGGAATCTGACTTTTTCAGGTGCTAGGTCGTAAAATTGAATTATTTGAAGGTTGCAAGTCGCGTTTTTGAGGGAGTCGTTTAAGAGAGGTCTTTATATATTACAAAGCATTGGTGAATTTTTTTTCGGTCATATGTTGGAGGAAGTCATTTAAGAGAGGGTTGCAAAACGGAGGTTTTACTGTCTTGGAAAGACTTTACCATCACCTAGACAGCTCTAAAAAATATGCTAGGGTGCTTTTCTTGGAAGTGCTGGGTGGCTGAGTGGTCTAAACTGAGCAAATCTCAAGTTGGTGGTCGGGAGTTCAATTCCAGCCAAAGCCCAGTCAAGCATAAACCCATCCAGCACCCAGCGTAGATGGGACACGTTAACCTTGGTCGGCAACTCATCTAAGAAGGAAACTCTAAATTCAAACCCGGAGATGGCGTCCCCTATAGGCGACAAACAATGTATCATTCCGACAACCCCTGCGACGCCCCGGATACCATCACTGAGAGCGCAGTGAGCATGCTAAAATAGCATGGATACTTAGCGCTATATAAGTATTCAATCAATCTTTGACTTCTCGTCAGCATTTAACACTATCCAACCACACCTTATGATTAAAAAGCTTTATATGTTAGCTTTTCAAGCAAGGATACTGAATTTTTTAAAAAATATTTCAAGTTGAATGACCAAATATCATTAAGTATAGAAATATGTACCGGGGTACCACAAGGTTGCGTTCTCTCCCCTGTCCTGTATACAATATATACCAATAATACCCAGAGCCCAAGCAACACCGTTCCAATAATTAAATTTACTGATCATGCTACCATTGCTTAATACCTGAAGGGGAAAGCATATACCACAACTTATTAGCTTTATCAGTTGGTGCAATGAAAATTTTCTTTAGTAATGTGTCTCAAAACTGAAAGAAATGGTTGTCGTTTTCCAAAGGGGGAATCACCCAATTCCAGATCTCACAATAAATAATCACAGTATTGAGGTAGTAGAGACATAAAAGTATCTAAGTATCAACATTAATAATAAGCTGACAGGGCATGACTTGGACCCTAACAAAAACAGCAGAAAACCTATTAAACACATGGCAGAGAAAATTTCTCTGGGAAATATATGACAAAGGATGAATATGGATGGAGAATACGTACCAACCCGAAATTTTACAGTCTATATCAGGATCCCACGCTAGTAGCAGAAATAAAAAAGGGCAGGCTACGCTGGGCAGGACACTTAAAGAGAATGCCAAATGACAGAAGAGGGAAGCGGGTACATCACCAAACCCCAGAGGAAAACGGCTCAAAGGCAGACCTAGGCTTAGATGGATGGATGATGTGGAAAAAGATCTACAGCAGCTGGTAATCCAAGCATGGAAAAGAAAAGCATTAATTAGGTCTGAGTGGAAGGAAGTAGTGAGGCAGGCCAAAGCCCTACATGGGCCATAGCGCCACAAGGATGGATGGATGACATGGCATGAACACAGCCAAATTTTTTATTAAAAAATCAACCAAAGACTTTTCTATCTTTAAAAAATGTACTATTTCGGTGTAAACAAACAAGTTATTAACTTATTATACAATGCAACAATTGGAAGCCTTCTAAACTTCCCATTACAGCTCTATCAGCTCCATCTACAAATTTGCAGGTGCAGTTTCCACATCTATGACATAGGTTGACTTGGTTCAACATTCCTTGGCAACAAGAACAGGGAGACAAGTTGCATGTGTGTCTCCCTTAAGCACAGCTTCACTTGAAATACCTTCACTGCATCAGGCATATCAGTGATCAAGTGGTCCTGTGCCTGGAGCTGCAGGTTCAAGTCGCTTTTTATTTTTAACCCAAAAAACTGTGGAGTCTTTCAAAATGCTGTCCATGAATTGAGAGATTTCATCAATCTGCTGGAAAAATCTACTAATAACTTTTATCAGACTTAGCCACCACACCTCTGTATGATAAGGCATGTCGCCGAACTCTTGAGTCTCTTTCCAGCAAAAAAAATATTGAAATTACCTGTGATTTAAACCTTTGGCTCTGATAAAGTTGACGATTTGTGTAACAGTGTTCATTACACCTTCCATGTTGAGGACTTTACCACACAGCGAGCCTTGGTGTATGATACAGTGATATGCTATCAATCCACCAGTAAATTTATCCTGCATTTTTAACCACATCCTTCCAACTAACTAGTCCCCTTTTTTGGCTGTTCATCGCCAGTGCTCCATCTGTTGTAAGTTCAGCTAGTTTGTCCCAAGGCAAGTTCATGTCGGTTAAACTTTGACATACATTGTCAAACATTTCTTTCCTGTCATTTCTCATGCATGGATTACATGTGCAATATTTCTTCTGTAACATTGAAACTGGAGACCATTCCACAGATGAAGATAGTGAGCTTTTCAGTGTCAGTCAGCTGTGCAGTGTCAGTCAGCTGTGCAGTGTCAGTGTCAGTCAGCTATGCAGTGTCAGTCGTGTCATTACTTTCATCAACAGCAAGTGAGAATGCAACAAAGTGTTTGTCTTTTTCGATCAGCTAGTGTTTTCACATTTCACATTAGTGGCCATCTCACAAGCCTGATCAGCAACGGTATTTCTGCTAAGGCTTACATTTGCAAACATCTGCTTTTTGTCTGAACACAAGATGTCACACACTTTCATCATGCAGCACTTCACAAGCTCCTCCTGTAAATGGTTGGCCTGATTTTGCAAGCTCCTTCACCACAATAAAACTTGCTTTCACAACAGCTTCAGTATGTGATTTTGCTTTGGTGAAAAACATTCATCTTCAATTCTTCTACCTTCTGTTGCTTCTACTCTGCATTCAGGAATTTTAACTTGTCTTGATGTTTAGTCTCAGATTATATTCCTTGATCACAGCCACATTATCTCCACAAAGTAGGTACAGATTGATAACCCGTTAGCCATAGCAGGAAAGTGTGATGTAATATCCAGGCTCTACACCACTTTCATTTCTTATGCGCCTATCCAAAATGAGCAACTGAATGTTGCTAGGTTACTGTAACGACAAAATCCACTCACTACACAACTTTTACTGTCGCTTATTTTGATAGAAAAAGCGAGAACGCCTATCCTTGGACAATGCAGATTATTAGGGAATATGATTTGCACTTTATATTGCAGGGCCATTAAATATATTTGAGCCTAAAATTCTCTCTCATGCCTGATATAATTGTATGCCGGTCAAGACCTCTCAGGCCTGATATAATTGTACGCTGGGCCTAATGTGGCCCACGGGCCTTAAGTTTGACACGTATGATATAGGAGCACTTTTTTTCTTTAATGTTACTAATGCTTCTTTTGTTATAATGGTTTTATTTCAGATGCATAACTTTGATGTAGACATTGCAGTCTTTGTTACATGTAACAATAACCAACACATATTTTCATCTTCTATGAGTCTTGCAGCTAATGTGAAGTAGATGAAGTACATGAAGCAGTTGAAGTAAATGAATAAAAATATTATTGTAAAGGGACAGTAAATAATATTATTTTAATATTTTGTTTTTTTACTTCCAGGCTAATGCATTCTACACAAGTGACTTGGCGGTGAAATCCAAGATGTTTCAGTAAATCTATATGACAGATTCTTGGCTGACAGCTGATTGTGCACCATATCATATATTGGCTGACAGCTGAATGTACACCACACCATCTTGGCTGACAGCTGATTGTGCACCATATCATCTTGGCAGACAACTGAATGTACACCACGCCATCTTGGCTGACACCGTAACATATACCACATCCTTTTGGCTGACATCTGAATGTACACCACACCATCTAATGTCTCAACCCAAGTAAACAAATTTACCAAATTATTAATAAAATAAATTTCTACTAACACACAACTAAATTTTTTAGACTTTTCTATCAACCTGTTCATTGTTTCAATCACTCAAACTTTAACATTAATGGTTTTAAACCTATGCTATTTTTCATTTGTAATTCAAATAAATGCCACCTTGTTGCTGTATGAATGTGCTGCTCCACAAAAACTAATAATATACACTTTTTAATGACCCTAACCTGTCTTGGCATGAAGACTGAATGATAAAATGTATTACCTTGACCAGTTGGTTCAAACAGACTGATGAGCTGAATGAATTACCCTAATGCTCAGTTCACACGATCAAATTCTCATCAAATTTTCGTTCATACATTTCATGCAATTTTTGTATGAAACCTTGTCATAACTTACAAATCACTATTTGATCAAATTTTGATGGCATGCAAATTTCTTAAAATCTGTATGATTATGCAACCTCCATATCACATGAACAAACACTAAGAAGAATTTCATCAAGCTAGGTCACTAGGTTGTGTTTACATTGACTAAGCTAAGTTATCAAAACAACAGCAGCCTCCAAGTAATAATAATGTACTTAATTTAGAAAAAGATGTAATAGAAAAATTAGACAATAAATTGGCGAAGGGCATGATGTAATTGAAAGGTATTTATAAATAGGCTTATTATTTGTACATCATATATACTATAACCCTGTAACCATAACACTAATGACTACTTAGTCCTTCCAATTGGATCAATGAGAGATCTTACCAGCTCGAGCTCCAGGCAAAGAAAATATTGCTCCTGGGCTCCGTAACCCTGATTACAAATAATTAGAAATTTAATTATCCTACCCCCACCCCCCTTTTTTGTTTTTAGTGCTATTATAGCAAATGGATGCCCCCTTGATTAAATTAAAAAGTTCAACTTTTTTAATTATTTAACTTACTATAGGCGCAGTATAGGTTAGTTATTATATTGTTGTTCTGTGGTGACCCCTTAGGTCCACTTTTTAATAATTTCCACAGAAAACGTAAAATCTTATTATATTATTGTTTGAGTCATGCTATAGACATTTTTATTTTGGTAGAATGTAGAAAAACTTGACTTTAGACATAATAAATATTTAAATAAGGACCTTCAAATGAGATAGAATCATAGTAAAAAGCTTACATTTCTCAAAAATACTGTTACATTGTACAAGTATAGTAAAGCTCTCCTGAACATTCATAAATAAAAGTTCATTAATAAAAAAATAATCAATATAATTTTTAAATTGATTTAATGGGAATTTTAGGTGCTATTTGACAAGTTATGAGATACCGGTAGTTAAAAAGAGAATTAGCAGTACTCCTCTTCTCAGTCTGATCAACTGCCAGTGGAAAATAGGCCATTAACTATTTCTTTCCATTTCTTCCATTCTCTAGATATCTTCTCCAGCTCTTGACAATTTTTGACATCCCTTTACCAAGTTTAGGGAAATCATTCCTGATTTATGTATTAAAATGAACAGAACGCTCATTTGTAGTACACTGCATTAGATTTTAAAAATTATATTGAGTACAATTATGTATACTTTTATGTACTGGTACTGGTACTCTAATTTAAACTATAAAAGATAATATTTTAGGAAGTGGTAATCTCCTTATAAAATAATTTCAAGAAAAAAAACTCCTGATTTAAAACATACAAATACAAGTCCAATCACAAATACAAGTCCAATCACAAATACAAGTCCAATCACAAATACAAGTTCAATCACAGATTTCACAAGACTGGTCAACTGACTGGAGAATTAATCACGGAAAATAGTAAAGTATTGGAGAGGTGGGCTGAATATTTTGAGGACATACTGAATGCAGACAATAGACAAGAACAAGATTATCAACTCCCACAGGGAGGACCAGACCCGTTTATACAATGCCCAACCCTAGAAGAAACCAAAGAGGTAATTAATTACATGAAAAATCACAAAGCCCCCGGACAAGACCTTATCACAGCAGAACTGATTAAATATGGAGGAAAAGAACTACACAATCAGATACATACACTTATAACTAAAATTTGGCAAGAGGAGAAAATCCCGACAGAATGGGAAACAGCATTAATAACCCCAATACACAAGAAAGGCTCCAAACTTCAGTGCACAAACTACAGAGGAATCTCCCTATTAAAAGTTACATACAAAATACTGACGAAACTTATTGTTAAAAGACTACAACCTTACATGGAAGAAATACTAGGTGATTACCAATGCGGAGTCAGGCCTAACAGATCAACGACTGATCAGATTTTCACCATCAGATGCCTATTAGAGAAATGCTATGAATTTAATATACCAGTACATCAACTCTATGTCGACTTTAAAATGGCCTATGACAGCATCAAAAGAAACTATTCATATGAGACCCTGCAGGAGTTTGGGATACCCAACAAACTGACAAGGCTAATACATGTAACACTAAATAACTCAAAAAGCAAAATCAAGATTCAAGGAGAATATTCAAGGGAATTTCATATTAGACGAGGCCTAAGACAGGGAGACTCACTGTCTTGTATGCTCTTTAACCTAACATTGGAGACAGTTATTAGAAACATACACATTGACACTCGAGGAACAATAACAGGATACTTTCTGAGGGAAACTCAAGACCCACAACCAATAGGCACACTCTACAACCAACCACTTCAGTATCTTGCATATGCTGATGACATAGCACTTCTAGGGAAAAGTATAAAAGACATATCAAAATCCTTTATTGAATTAGAAGACGCATCTTTACAAGCAGGGCTGGAAGTTAACAACCAAAAAACAAAATACATGACCATGATAAGAGAGGAACAAACAGATGAAACAATTAAAATTAGAAACCAAACTTTTGAAAAAGTAAATCAATTCAAATACCTAGGATCCTTGTTAAATGAAAGAAACGAATTACTAACAGAAATAAAAGAAAGAATATCAGCCGGAAACAGGGCATACTTCAGTAGTCAGAAAATACTCAAAAGTAAAAACATTACAAGAGAAACAAAGAAAACTATTTATAAAACTGTGATCAGACCAGTTGTAACATATGCAAGTGAAACTTGGACCCTAACAAAAACAGCAGAAAACCTATTAAACACATGGGAGAGGAAAGTTCTCAGGAAAATATATGGGCCAACAAAGGATGAATATGGATGGAGAATACGAACCAACCAGGAATTATACAGTCTATATCAGGATCCTACGATAGTGGCAGAAATAAAAAGAGGCAGGCTACGCTGGGCAGGACACCTAGAGAGAATGCCAAATGACAGAGGAACGAAGAGGGTACATCACCAATACCCCAGAGGAAAAAGGCTCAAAGGCAGACCTAGGCTTAGGTGGATAGATGATGTAGAAAAAGATCTACAGCAGCTGAAAGTCCAAGCATGGAAAAGAAAGGCATTAGTTAGATCTGAGTGGAAGGAAGTAATGAGGCAGGCCAAAGCCCTACATGGGCTGTAGTGCCACAGGGATGGGATGGATAGTCAACTGACTATTTATCAAATAACTAGTGACACCACTGTAAAAGTTACTAACAAACAAATACTAGACAAATGACTAAGACTGGAAAGCTTAACAATAAATTAATATTTATTACAACTCTAATAAAGATTGTGCTAAGAACTATAGCAATAGTTTTTAGTGAATGGACAAGAGGTGGCTTGGACTGAATGAATGATTTAACAAAAGAGCATCAGTCGTAAATTTGAATTTTTTGTTGATTATGATAAGCATCATGAAGATTTTCACCTATAGCAAGTGATTAGGTGTGGCGAATTTAAAAATTAAAGTAGGGTGGGGGAGGGATGTCCCATTAAAGCCTTTAAATACTTATAAAAATATTCTATCTTCAAAAAGTTTGTTATTCACGACTATTTAAAACAATTTTCAAAGAGCAAATAAAAAAAGTTTCGCTAAATCATGACATTTTTTTTACACCAAAAACAGTTTGTAGCAATTTAAAGTTTATGTTCACAATTTGCTTTCGATTCACCAAGATGATCCATTAGGGAAAAAGAAATCCAAGTGTTGGGGGATAAAGAACCAAGTGGAGCATGACATAATAATAAAACTCTAGAATTATCAATTTTATCATTATCGGAATGTTTAAATGAAACATGATAAATTTGAACTTTCTATGAGGGCTCTATTGAATGATAGCCTGCAGGGCAAGGTTGAGAATGCAATATGTTCCCAAATAAAAGGCTAGTAATTGTTATTAATGCATAAAGTAACTGACCTTACTAGTAAGGTATAAACTAACTTGAAATTTTAAAAATAATTTAAAATCATAAGGTATAAATATCTGTTACCCGTACAAAAATATCATATCAGTTTGTAATTGTAAAAAATAAAAGCTATTTTTAATATTTTCTTGATAAATTATTTACAGAAAAATAAAACATGCTTTAAAATCAAATTTACAACACAAATTTAAAAAATTGAAGTTATAATAATAATGTACAGGATATCCCAGAAGAATTCTATTTATGAGTATAAAAGTCATATACTTCTATTAAAATGTATATTAAAAAGTATTTTAAATAATTGAAAAATGTAAAATTATTGACAGAAAAGTAACACGTGCACAAATAAAATTAGCATATTTTAGTTTACAAGAATTAAATTTTAATTTACTAAATACCAATAAAAAAAATGTCTGAAATAGAGATATTTTTTCCCCCTTGATTTTGCAAAATTACGGTCAAAGGGAAGCAACCATTAAAATAAACAGATTTTTAAAGACGACAGCGATAGCTTCCCATTAATTGTAATTTTATTTTTACGATTCAAGAAAGTTAACTCTTGTCACCTTGGAGAAAGATTGTATTTTCTTGGTTACTGTTCCTAATTCTTTTATAAAAGTATGGGAACTAACTGCTGTCATCTTGATGGACAAAATAGTTTTTTGAGTTACGTCTAATTGAGTACTCTTTTATACCAAAAGTATAATATTAAAATCAACATAATTTATTAGCTTTCCTTAGGATAAAGAATACTTTTATTCTGGCAGTGTTTCGCTGCTTCATCCATGTACTGGCATCTTTGCAACGGTTGGGGGTATGATGTTGCCATTCTAACAGCGGTAACTAGCTGATGCTGTGGTTTGAATTACTTTTCCTAAATTATAGATAACGAATAATAAGGTTAACTATGTCAGTAATTTTCAAGATACAAAACAAACCTTAGTTTTGTTCTGTAATATATGTTTTAGGAGGGGGGACACTCACTGATTGTTTGAAGTCAAATTATGATTATGTATTATAGGGATAGGTGTAAGTTAACTAGGATTAATTAAATTAAAATCAAGCTATTTAATTTAGTTTTCTACAAAATTTTATGTAAAATTATTTCTATTCCTTAAGTCTCTGCAGTTTGACGTTTTTTTTAAATATTTCTCAATTAATTAACTTATCTGAAATAGCTCTGATCTGATCAGTATATGTTTATATATTAACTTGTTCATCTTTGACTCAGCTATCATTATATATTTTTTGTATATTTTATTTTCTTAGTTATAAAAATAATTTAAACATTATTGGAGAATTATTTTTTTTCATTTTATGCAAAGTTTTGACAAAATTTTCACACAGTATGAAGGAAAAAAAAAATCCTTGTTATAAAAGATTTAAAATTTATTTAAATAAATAACTTCAACATCTAATACTAGTCATAGTCAAACATGACAAACATTCTATTAACAATCAAAAAGTTGTCAACATTTTAGCAAAACCTATATTTTGTCTTTTTTTTCTAAAACATGTACTATAATTTTTCTTTTAATTAAAATTATGTTAGTCATAGTCAAACATGACAAACATTCTATTAACAATCAAAAAGTTGTCAACATTTTAGCAAAACCTATATTTTGTCTTTTTTTTCTAAAACATGTACTATAATTTTTCTTTTAATTAAAATTATGTTTTGTATGTAATATATTTTAAAAAATGGGCCTAATAACTTATAGATTTGTATATTTAATATATTTCTTAATAATTCTTGAGTAAAAGATAACTAAGTAAAATTTGATGATGATATAAATAGCTCAAAACAAGAGTCAATGTTCTGTTTTTTTTAAAATTTTAAAAAGCGTTATTCCCTGATATTAAAATTTTAAAAAATTGAAATGTTTCAGTAAAATAATGCTAATTTTTTATATTAATGTCAAATACGATCCATTCCTCACTAATGTGATCAATTTTTTTCCCATGTACCAGTATTTTTATATATCTTTGTTATAATCCTCACATAACACAGGCCGATAAACTACAGTACCGGTATTCCTTAATTATATTTATGGACTCTGAACAAATATTATTTCTTAAAACAGTCTGCAGTTTTATTATAATAATTATATTTGATAAATAAGAGCTTGTCCTGGACTTGATTTCCACATACAGTACCGGTATTCCTTAATTATATTTATGGACTCTGAACAAATATTATTTCTTAAAACAGTCTGCAGTTTTATTATAATAATTATATTTGATAAATAAGAGCTTGTCCTGGACTTGATTTCCACATAAGATTAGGTAAGATTTTTCACCACAAAATATGCACTCAATACAGAACCTGTGAAAAAAAAAATTTGATTGATTCATAAATAAATTAACACTAATGGTATCAGTAATGGTATGCTATCAGTAAGGGAAAATACCATTAATCCTAGTCCAAATGCCTAAATTAGTATAAAAGTAAACCATTGTACATAGAAAATACATTATAACATATGTTATAACAATATTGTGAGTTTATTCTTTATGCATTTTGCTACCAAGTGATTAGATTAAAACTTACCACCTCTTGTTTTTAGGGTAAAATCTTCAAAGATATTCATCCAGTAACTCTAACTCAGTAAAAGGGTGGAGTCCAGGCTTAATATTTAGGATCAATAAGGAATAAGGGCTTCTTGATCCAATATCTGCATTTTTGTTTCTCTCCTCCTTCCCATTAAAGTTAAAGAGCTTTTAATAAAACCATAAATGTTTTTTTCTTATTCTGCCGACAGTAGTCACTACTAATACTAGTGACTAGCGATAATGATAATTAAATTTAGACACATTTCTACTATGCAATATTAGAAAATTTAGAAGATTATTCTTGGCTGTAACATATTTTAAAGAAATATATTTAGTTAATAACTCAGAAGTCCTTAACTTTAAATCTATTTATCTGTTTCATTATTAATTTTTAAGTTGGGAAATGATAATTAAAATACTTGTTTACGATAGCATTAGTCGGTACTTTTTTATATGCAAATCGTGAAAAATTTCATTGCCACTCAAAAAAGCTAGTCTGCATAACTGGGTTGAATAGATTCTTGACTTAATACTAAAGTGATAACAACAATTACTGTCGAAAAATAGTAGGCCTAGAGATCACAATCTTAATTTTATGAGAATATTAAATTAAATTTGTTGTTCAGTACTTCACTTAAAAAATTTCAAGGGCAGTTGAAAGGATTTCTTTTGACAGTCTTACTAACATATAAAATTTATAACACTAATGTCACCGAAGAATTAAAAAGTTATAGACAATTATAAATAATAATAACATAAATCATTAAAAATATATAAAAAGTTGCTAAAGTTTTTAAATCAAACATAAATATTCAGGCCATACAAAAATAGGGGAATAAGTTAAGTGGGAAATATTGTTTAAGGTGCATTGAGAGGTACAGTAGTCATGATAAATATTGTTTTGGGTACATTGAGAGGTACAGTAATCATGAGAAATATTCTTTTGGGTACCGGTACCGTACATTGAGAGCTCCTGTAATGATGAGAAATATTTTTTTGGCTAAGTGGAGAGGTACAGTGGTCATGGAAAAATGCAAGACACTGAATTATTAGTTTTAGAAACATTGACCATTTTTGTGATGGAGAAATGATTTCATAGGACTAGTTTTATACCTTTTCATCTCAAATATATCTGACTTGATTTACATAAGATAAACAAAACTTAGAACTTAGTATATAAAAATATATGGAAATATAGGTCAAAACGCCTTCTTCATTAACATCAGAATGTAAATATTTAATATAAGGAAATGAGCTAAACCAAGTATGCGAAAATCTGAATAAAAGGATGCAACAAAAAACGAACGTGTTGACAAGAATACTCCTTCAGTAAAGAAAGTACAATAAATAAAATATATAATAAAAATAAACATTTAGCTTCAACGTGGTATCCTAGAGGACAGCAAGCGGACTGTAAAATAAATCCTTTATCATTAATTTTTTAAGTTTTTTGTTTTGTTTAGTAAGCCCTGGAATCTATAAAACAAAGTTTCAAAATTTGGTTGTCCAAGAGATTATTGAGGCCATGGGCTTATGTCTAGTTAGCCTATAATCTGACCCTTTCAAAAATACAGAACACACAATATAAAACTAGACAAGGAAGTTTATAATTTCTCTATTTACAGATTGTTTCTGTCAACACATTGGATGATTTCCTTGTTTCTATCAACACACTGGATGATTTCCTTGTTTCTATCAACACATTGGATGATTTCCTCCAAGATGTGATCTGATATGAAACAATTTCTCTTGATTTCATGGTTCATTGACCCAGGTACTGAATATCTATTAAGTAAATGTATTTCCAGTTTTTAGTTAGTTTTATTTTACATGAGATTTAGTAAGTTTTTTTTATTGCTCCCAAATGATACTCAGTTTGAAAGAGTGAGAAATAAAGACAAAAATATGCCATTAATATATTGGAAACTTAAAAAATATAGATAGTAAAATATTTTTGAAATTATTCTCAATTTTAATTTTTGCCATCAGAAATGAGATGCATCCACAATTGGGTACAACTGAGATACTACATCCATAATTGGGTACACCTAAGATTCATCTATGATTGTGTAACACTGAGATACTTCATTCACGATTGGGTACAACTGAGGTAATACAACCATGATTTGGTACCATACAACTGAGACTGAGATGCATTCATGATGGTGTACCACTAAGTGTGACTAAGATGATACATCCATAATTGCCTACCACTGAGATACTACATCCTTGATTGGGGTACAATTGATATACATCCATGACTGGCTACCACTGAGATACTAAATCCATCATTGGGGTAAAAATGATATACATCCATGATTGGGGTAAAATTGATACATCCATGATTGGGGTAAAATTGATACATCCGATTGGATACCACTGAGATACTACATCCATGATTCGGTACAGCTGATATTCATCTGATTGTGTAACACTGAGATAATACATCCATGTTGGGTACAACAGAGATACATCCATGATTGGGTATAACAGAAATACATCCATGATCGGATACAACTGAGATACATCCATGTTTGGGTACAACTGAGATACATCCATGTTTGGGTACAACTGAGATACATCCATGATTTGGGTACCACAAAGATTTCTTTTCTCTGCAACACTAACAGAGACACTCCTGAATAGGTTAAGTCTTTATCTTTTATTAAGTTAGACTCCTTGACTTCCAAAATTTCAACATTGGACAACAGATAGTGTTTCATTCCTGAACATTTGACCACCATCAGTGCCAACAACTTGAACCATTATTTTTATTGTTGATAGTTATTGTATGGATGGTTTTACTTAACTGAATAAAGTGCCAACCCCTTCAAGATGTTAAATAAATGTGTGTATGAATTTGCGAACCATATCTAAATTTTTTCATGATTTTTTAAAAGATTTTATTGAAAATTATAATTGTTTCCTTAAATGTTATAATTATCTCACTTTTCATGTATTTGAAATTTGATTTTGTAGCAGACCTGTTTACTCTTACTATTTTGGCATACTATGTACGATTTTGAGGTGTAAAAATTATATAGACTGTATATTTATTTTTTTTACTATAAATATAAGGTATTTAACAATTTTGTGATGATAAGTGTGCGATTTTAAGAGTTTGAGGGTAAACAGGTCTGTTGTAGGCATAAGACTTTGTAGATCTATGTTGTCTAGTATTAGTAAAGGATGTATACAGTGTTGGTCATCAAATGTACCCGGTGTTAGATGGTGTAGTTTTAAAGGTACATTTACACTGCAGATTTGTTACATGGATTCTCAACTTTCTGTGACTACAAGCTGCTCACTTTCAAGCTGCTCTCTATATACTATATCAGATGCTGACTGGCATATTTCATTTCACTGGTCCAGTACAGTTTCTGCTGGCAAGTTACATAAACAGTCCCATCATTTTTTGTTCAGTGCTCAACAAATCTTGTTTAAAAGGCAAGAATCCTAGTAACTATTCGGTAGTGTGAACGTACTTTAAGACTTTGAACATATACCATTGTAAATATGTTGTTTAGAATCAGTTAAGGATGTGTGATATTGTATATTGCTGGTCATCAAATGATGAGACTCCAATTGTGCACAAATACGGTTTAATTATTTGGTGACAAGCAGTAAAATAATAACAGGGGCAATGCAGAATTATGATGTCAAAGTCCCCCATGTGATAAACATATAAATGTCTTTTGTACAAAAACTTAACACCAACCATGTGAATTCATTGTAAATATTTTTTTTTGCGAGATCTTAAGATTATCAAATGTTCATAAGTAATGGATTGATTTGTATTTTACAGGAAAAGTATGAAATCCAGGCATTCTATAGATTGACTGTTGAGATATCCAGCAGTCAGCAGTATTGTCTATAGCTTTAGTGCCTGGACTTTTTATAAACAAATAAACATTTAAATTGAAGTAAATCTTATAGAATGCCTGGATTTCACACTTTGCCTGTAACATGTGTAATTGGAGGGCTTGGTGGAATAAGGTGCCTACATTTTTTAGGTAGCTTGGATTTCACCAAGTCCTTAAGTTACCAAAGTTTCTTTTGTAAAGATAACTCACTGTATATCACCAGGAGTATTCATGTTTTCATCTCTTTGGAGATAGTCTCGCGGGGATAATTTTTGTTTTTTCTCCCCCTAAAATAAAGAGCATTCATGTTTTCATTTTCTTTTTTCAATAAATAAATTTAAAAAAACTTCAAATGTTTTTTCTTTCTTTTATTTTACTTAAATATCTTCTTTTTCTCTCACATACAATTAGTTAAGCACCATCTATTTATTAAAGCAATGTGACTTGACTTTTCTTCATACTAATAAAGATCAATACTCGGAGGTCGAGATTCCATCTGTTAGGACCTCTAGTAGTCGCTTTGGGCAGGTTTCTTCTACTCATGAGGGGACAGTTTTATGTCACAGCCCCCATTGAGTCTTTCGGTCGGGACGTTGGATTGCAACAGCTTTGCTTCCACTCCGGGAGTAGTCACAAGCTAAACTTTCTCCCACCATTTCTAGGAGTTGAGCGGACGTGGTCTTTGCCTTGAATTGCTCGGCGCCAACTGAAGAAGATTGAGTCTTCCCTCATAGTTTTTGTCTTCAATCCTTGAACGCCATCTGAAAATAAAAGAAATATTTATCAACTAAGATTTTTTATCGGTATAATAACCTCTCCTTATCTATGCCCATCTTTCCCAAAAGATAAAACATTAATTTATACCATAATTAAAGCTAAAAGAACGAATTGGTTTAAATCTGTGATAGGCATTTTCAATTATAACATAATACAAATAAATTCAAGCTTATGTTTAATCACATTTATTGTTTTTGTTATATTGTTAAATACAGCGAAATTAAAATAAATATTTTGATTGAGCTCTAGTTACATAATTTAGAATAATTAAATGAGAACTTCATTTAAATTGGCAAATCACGAGCTTTTAAATTTCCTTCAGTGACTTTACTGATAATATCCCTCACCAATGACCCCTTTGCATAAAAAAAGATGGTAATTCAATCAGATAATTTTATCAGTCTTGCACAACTTTTTAACTCTCGTAAAATAACCAAAGATAGAATATAAATACATTTGGATTACTTCATTAACATGAGCATTGGTAATTTCAGGTCAACTTTGGCTTTCTTGGGAACTTTTCTCTCCCATGAGTTTAATAGGTTTACTGTCGGTCTTGTTAGGGCCCAAGTTTCACTTGCTTATATCTTTTTACTTTTGAGTATTTTCTGACTACTGAAGTGTGCCCTACTTCCTGCCGATTTTCTTTCTTTTATTTCTGTTAGTAATTCATTTCTTTCATTTCATAAAGATCCTAGGTATTTGAATTCATTTACTTTTTCAAAAGTGTGTTTTTTAATTTTATTGACTTCATAACTTCCAACCCTGCTTATAGTGATTTTATGCTCGAAGCATTATCATCGCGAGGGTGAACTTGGATGCTTTAATTTTTTATAAAGTCTTCTAATTCAATAAAGGCTTTTGATATATCTTTCCTACTTTTCCCTTACAGTGCTGACAAAGTCATCAGCGTATGCAAGATACTGAAAGGGTCTTGGGTTTTCCTCAGATGTCAATGTATATGCTTATTATAACTCAGCGCTTCTCAACCCATTTGGGAGTCGATTGACTCTTTCCCAGGGGTTACCTAAGACTATCAGAAAACACACATACTCTACAGTTATGAAGTAGCAACGACAGTAATTTTGTGGTAGGGGGTTACCACAACATGAGGAACAGTATTAAAGAGTTGTAGCATTAGGAAAGCTGAGAACCACTTTTATAACTCTATCCAATTTTAGATTAAACAGCATGTAGCACAGTGAGTCTCCTTGCTTAGGTCTCATCTATTCTGAAATTCCTTTGAATATTCTCCCTGAACCTCGTAAGCAAACGCTTTTTCAGTTATTTTATGTATCAGTCTTCTGTTTTCTGTTTCTGGTTGTGTTCCTAACTGCATCCATGTACTGGCATCTGTGCAACGGTTGGGGGTATGATGTTGCTATTCTAACAACTCCTAGCTGATGCCAGGGCATCATTCTGTTTGGAGGTGATTGTGGTCATCGTTGCCGTTTATCTCTCTGTAGAGCAAACAGCCTCACTTGAGATGTTTATGTGACAGAGGAAGAGAAGGGGGCCAGCACTGTGCCTTGTGGAACTCCTGAGTCTATGGTAGCTTTCCCTGATCGGACGCCTCCTACCACTACTTACATGATACGTTGTGTTAGGAATGTTGAGAGCCGGTAATGCCGTAGTGGTGGAGCTTATGAAGAAGAAGGCTGTGTGGAACAGTGTCAGAGGCCATCGACAAGTCAAGAATAGCCATGTCAACCTGGTTTTGATGCTGTCATATGCCAAAAGAGTTGATGTACTGGGATATTATGTTTGTAACATTTCTCTAATAGGCATCCGATCAGTCGTTCATCTGTTTTGTCTGAATCCACATTGGAAGTCACCTAGTATTTCTTCAGTGAAAGGCTGTATCCTTTTGGCAACTACTTTTGTCAGTATTTTGCATGTTACATTTAATAGGGAAATCCCTTTGTAGTATGTGCACTGAAGTTTGGAAGCTTTCTTGTGTAGTGGGGTTATTAGTGCTGTCTGCCATTCTCTTCGAATTTTCTCTTCTTGACAAATTTTAGTAGTAAGTTCTGCTGTGATGAGATCCTCTCTTTGTGGTTTTCCATAGAATTGATGACGGTCTGAAGTTTTTCATAGAATTGATGACGGTCTGAAGTTTTTCATAGAATTGATGACGTCTGAAGTTTTTCATAGAATTGATGACGTCTGAAGTTTCTTCTACAGTTGACTAGTTTATTAAAGGGTCTGGTCCTCCATTTGGTGGTTGATAATCTTCATCTTGTCTATTGTCTGCACTTATTATGTCCTCAAAATTTCCATTCTGGCTCACACTTTTGTGGTCTGGCTTGGTATCCATTCTTTTCATCTTTTATCTTTATGTACATTGCTCTGATGTTTCCCTCCCTTGATAAGTCTTCTTTTTCATTTAGATTTTCCCCCATGTCCTCTTTTTCTTCCAACACATTTTTATGGCTTTCCTCTGGCTTTATTCCTTTCTTCAACAGTCTGTCTGCATTCATGATCAAATCAGTCTACTCTATTGTTTGATTGCTGCAATCCTCCTACTTTTTCTGATTTTCTAACGTTTTCACATCATTTTTTTAACCCGATCCCACTGTTCATTTATGTTGTTTTCCCTGTTTCCTCCTGTGATGCTTCGACTTGTTACATCATTTTTGGAAAGTTTTTGGTAATCACTTTTCTCTTTGATTTTGGTCATTGTGAATAATGCCTATTCTCTGCTTATATTTAACCCTTACAAGTAGATGGTCAGAGTCTGCATCTGATCCTTAAAACGATTGATTAAAACGTGGGTAATTCAATCTGGTGAGTTCCAAGTAACTTTATGTATGTATATTTTTTTAGTGGAAACTTGGTGCTGCTAACTGACATCTCTTTTATTGAACCAAAGTCTATGAGTCGGATCCCATTGTCATTGGATTCTTTATGCAGACTTTACCTTGCCAATAGTTGGCATTGAAGTCGTCACTCCCTATTTTAATATCATGTCGTGGTGCCTCTTTGTAGATCTTTTCCAGTGTCTCATAAAAGGATTTTTTCCCCCAACCTTCCATATCTTTGATGGGAGCATGAATGTTAATAAATGTTAGATTAAGCATTTTTCCTCGCAAAGAGCACAATCTTTCATTCTCAGATATACCGCAGTTGGGAATCAAAGCATGGAAATATAAAAGCATCAGTTCTGAGTGGAATGAAGTTTAGGGATTGGCAGAGTTACAGGGATGGATGGGACAAGACCATAAAAATAACGACTGTTACATCGTTAGATAATAATACTAGCAGGCTACGGTGACCATATTGACTGTCATGAAATTTTTCAGATATTATAATTAAAAGATAATCCTCTAAATCAGCGGTTCTCAACCTGTGGGGCACGACCCTTTCATGGGGGTCACCTAAGACCATTGGAAAACACACATTTTCCATGCCGATGGTCTTAGAAACTGATTGATTTGGTTCGGCTAAAAAACCAGAAATGTCAGAAATATTCATTATGATTGGAGACGAATTTGTTTTGAAGCTGAGTGCAATCTCCGTAACTAACGACGTTTGTCCGTGGAAAAACAGATGACATGTCTGTTGATATTCTTGATCAGGTAATCCAGGAAATTAAATCTGCTCCACTTCCAATATTTAGTATCCAGCTTGATGAATCTACAAGACGTTGCAAACTGTTCACAGTTACTAGTTTATGTGAGGTATATTAATGATTGGTTACTTTAAGATGAGTTTCCTTTCTGCAGGTGATGTATTTGACAGAGTTGGTTTATTTCTGAAAGATCATAATATCTCTTGGAAAAGGTTTGGGTTGTTCGCAAAGATGATGCTCCAGCTATGCTAGGATATCGATATGGATTTAACATCTAGTACTGAATGAGTCACAAAAAGTCATTAGGACTTACTGATTGATTAATCGGCAAATATTAGCTATGAAGACGCTGTCACAAGAGTTAAAAGAAGTAACGAAAAGTGTCATAAGTTCTGTCAATTTTGTAAAGGCAAGCACTTTGAACATTCGACTGTGCAACGAGTTGATGGTCATTGATGCGTCGAACAATGATCTGCTATTTCACACCGAAATGAGATTGTTGAAAGGAACAGTTTTAAAATGTGTTTTTGAGCTTCGTGATGAACTCAAAACTTTGTTAAATCAGAAAGCAAGACTCACAGTTTGAAGCTCTTTTTAGTGATTAAAGTGAACTGCAGAAAATAGCTTACTTGGTTGAAATCTTCGCCATCTTAAATGAGTTAAATTTATCACGGCAAGAACCAAATGCAACATCCTACAATTTCCCTAAAAAGATGTGATCATTTAAATTTTAATTTCAGCTTTGGCCAAAAAATTGGATGAAAATAAAATGTATACGTTGCCCATATTATCTTGTTTCATGATATTGAACCAGACAAAGGAATTACAATGATAAATTCTGTGAAGGAACACTTGCACATGCTTACAAACGAAATTTCATCGTACCAGGTACTTTCCAAATCTATCTCACACCCCATTTGCACTTGCCAGAAATCCGTTCACAGTCAAAGTTAAAGATTTTCCTAAGTCGCTGTAATTTCCACGAAAATTGCTCAGTACAGGATTTTCCTGGATTGACAGCGATACAGCAAGAAATGATTTCTCTTCTCTTTGCCAGCTTCAAAATTCTAGATCAAGTGTTTGCAGTCATACCCTTTTCATGCGCTTTCCTCTTTCTTTCCAACAACATATCTTCGTGAAACAGGGTTTTCCAGCTTGTTGGTAATCAAGCTTAAAGATAGAAGTAGACTTGTGGAAGATCATCTTCCTTGTGCTCGTGCAAAGACTGTTCTGAGCATTTCTGATCAGGTAAGAAAGAAACAACTCCGCCGTAGCCGGTCCCAAGCCCGGGTGAGAAAGGAGGAGGGTTGGGCGAAGGGCTAGCAACCCTTCCCTGTAAAAAAAGCCCTGCTACAAAAACACAAAGAAAGATTTCAAAAGGAAACTCGGACCTTGGAAAGGATGGGTCTCCTAACAGAGAATTAATGAAGCTGGGTGGCCAAAGCCAACTGGAAACCAACCGGCGGACAACCATCCTCTCCACTAGGACCACCACCAGTCTAGGAACATGGAACGTAAGGACCATGTTCGAAACTGGAAAAACTGTCCAAGTTGCTGCTGAAATGCAAAGATACAAACTAGCCATCTTGGGAATAAGTGAGTCTCGATGGATAGGCTCAGGTCAGATAAAGCTCAACACAGGGGAACTGCTGCTATATTCAGGCCACGAAGATGAAAATGCGGCGCACAACCAAGGAGTGGCACTCATGCTTTCCAGAACTGCCCAGAACGCACTTATAGGGTGGGAAGCGCATGGTTCCCGTATAATCACGGCAAGATTTAAGACAAAAAAACGAAAAATCAATATGGACATCCTACAGGTGTACGCTCCTACCAACGATAGTAAAGAAGAGGACAAAGAGGATTTCTACAACAGACTGCGAACCCTGGTCCAAAGGTGTCCTAAGAGCAATATGGTTATACTCATGGGCGACCTAAATGCGAAAATAGGCAGCAACAATAAAGGCTATGAAGAATGCATGGGAACACATGGTATGGGAGAGATGAATGAAAATGGTGAAAGACTAGCAGATCTATGTGCTACAATTGGACTAGTCATCGGAGGAAGCCTCTTCATGCATAGAAATATCCACAAGGCCACATGGATTTCACCAGATATGTCAACGGCTAACCAAATTGACCATTTCTGTATTTGCAATAAGTTTAGACGGTCGCTCCAAGATGTTAGGGTAAAAAGAGGGGCAGATGTAGCCTCAGACCATCATCTAATTATTGCCAAATTAAGGCTGAAACTGAAAAAGAACTGGACAAGCGAGGGAAGCAAGCGCCAACATTTTAACATCAACCTCTTGAAAGATGAGTCCAAGCTAAAGGAGTTTAAACTTACCATCTCCAATAAGTTCCAGATCTTACAGGAACTAGGCAATGAAGAAACAATTGACAAAAACTGGAAAGAAATCAAAGAGATATTCACGACTACCTGTGAAGAAGTGTTGGGCCCTAGGCAACAAACGCATAAAGAATGGATTTCGGCTGAAACCATGGAAAAAATCCAATATAGGAGAAAGAAGAAGGCAAATCTAAACAATAGCCGCACCAGAACCGAAAAGGCCAGAGCATCAACGGAATACTCAGAAGCAAATAAAGAAGTTAAACGTAGTATAAGGACAGATAAAAAGAACTACATAGAAGGATTAGCAAGTGAAGCAGAGGAGGCTGCGTACCATGGAAACACAAGAGAATTATTCAGTACAATCAAAAAGTTATCTGGAAAGTTCAACAATCCAGTGAGACCAGTTAAAACTAAAGATGGGAAATCAATACCTGATGAAGAGGGTCAGAAAAAAAGATGGATAGAACATTTTGAAGAACTCCTCAACCGGCCAGCACCACAACACACACTCAACATAGAGCCAGCGGAAAAAGATCTAGAAATAGAGTGCAGCACACCCACAAAGCAAGAAATATGCAGAGCAATTAAACAACTAAAGAAAGGCAAGGCGGCAGGTCCTGACAGAATACCGACAGAAGCCTTGACAGCAGATATTACGTCTAGCACTGAAATGCTACACACACTATTCAAGAAAATATGGGAGGAGGAACAGATACCGGCTGAATGGAAAGAAGGACACCTCGTTAAGCTCCCGAAGAAAGGAGACCTTAGTTCTTGTTCTAACTATAGGGGAATAACCCTGCTGTCGATCCCAAGCAAAGTATTCAACAGAATGCTGCTAAACAGAATGAGGGAGGCAATAGACATCAATCTTAGGGACCAACAAGCAGGGTTCAGAAAAGACAGATCCTGCACAGACCAGATTGCCACACTGAGAATTATTGTGGAACAATCTCTGGAGTGGAACTCGCCACTATACGTCAACTTCATTGACTATGAGAAGGCTTTTGATAGTGTCGACAGACAGACTCTGTGGAAGCTGCTTAGACACTACGGGGTACCACAAAAATTGACAGACATAATTAAGGCTTCTTACGAAGGACTATCGTGCAGAATTGTCCACGGCCAACAAACAACGGCGGCTTTTGAGGTACAGACCGGTGTCAGACAGGGGTGTCTGCTCTCGCCTTTCCTATTCCTGCTGACCATTGATTGGATAATGAAAATGTCTACAGAGCAGAAGAGAAATGGTATTCAGTGGACACTATGGAAACAGCTTGATGACCTGGATTTTGCGGATGATCTGGCCCTAATATCACACACACAGCAACAGATGCAAGAGAAAACCAATTATGTAGCACAGTACTCTGCTTGCATCGGCCTGAACATCCACAGAGGAAAAAGCAAAGTCCTTAAAATAAATACATCAAGCAACACACCTATAGCACTGGAAGGAACAAACCTTGAGGAGGTGGATAGCTTTACATACCTCGGCAGCATCATTGACATACAAGGAGGGACAGACGCCGACATAAGAGT
>CAXITT010000446.1:92714-109308 GCA_964033795.1 Lymnaea stagnalis | reverse complement strand
CCAGATTAAACAAGATTTTTGGAAATACATGGGAGTGCTGTGAAATTTCACAAGTTTTAAAAGAAATTTAAGCTATACCGTGTTATATGTTTTACAAAGGCAAATGTATATGATGGACAGTGACGACCAGCACAAATGGTAAACAACTTCTTCAAATCACTACAGTCTAAACTTTAACATGTTTTTAGGTTTTCATTCTAAAATATAGCCTATACTATAATAAGGGAAGATAAAAATGTTTTAATCATCACATTTTTTTATAAAATAAAATAGCTTTCAATTAAGACATGGATTTGTTTATTCATGCATACAGCACAACTAGCAGCATTTATTAGGAATCCTATCAGTGATCAGCATTATAGATAAGGAACTGATCACAGAAAAGGTACTAGAAGGGCACAACAATTTGAAGGGATGCTATATGGCTTTTATGGTGGAGCCTATGAGGATTACAAACTACACAAGAACTGTACCCTTTGGTCAGCCAACCAACTATGAAACAAAAAGCGTGATCTTTACCATGAAAAATAATAAAGCCCCAGGAACCGACCTTATCACTGTGGAACTTATAAAACTAAGTGGAAACGAACTGCATAGACAAATATAGAGCTTCATATCAAGAATTTGGCAGAAAGAAGAGAAATGTCAAATAAAAAGGGGTACTGCGCTCAATTCACATGAGAGGATCTAAACTGGAATGCTCAAATTACAGAGGAATCTTCCTAATTACTGTAACCTACAAAATCATCAACAAATTAATAGCAAGAAAACTGAAAAGGTTTACTGAACATATTCTAGGTGACTATCAATTTGAATTCAGACAGAATAGACCCACCACAGATCATATCTTGACCATCAGATGTCTCCAGAAGAAATGCTAAGAATACAACATCCCCATACACCAAAAAAATGTGGGCTACACAAAGCTTAGACAGGAAATATCTGCAAAGTGCACTATAGAAACTTGGAGTTTCTAACAAACTTACCTGGTTTATACATGATGATGGCTACCTCTAAAAAAGAATCAAAGTACAAGAAGAGTACTTGAGGAACTTTCATATTAATCAGGGCCACTGAGTCAAGGACACTCACTGGCATGTATCCTATTTAACACCCCTTTAGAAAGCGTTATGAGAAACATGCATGTGCGCACCAAATGAACTATCACAAACAACTTCCAGAGAAACATACATGTGAGCACAGGATGAACTATCACAAACAATGTATCAGAATCTCAACCATCAGAGGACACCAACCAACTTTAAAAAGCCCAACCAGTGCATATGCAGACAACATAGCTTTACCGGGGAGAAGCAGCATTGATATAATTTAAGCATTCCATGAATTAGAAGAGTTACCTCTAAAGGTAAATGAAGCGAATATGTGTATGTTAATGTCACGTATCAGACACACAGGTGACA
This sequence comes from Lymnaea stagnalis, assembly GCA_964033795.1. Taxonomy (NCBI): domain Eukaryota; kingdom Metazoa; phylum Mollusca; class Gastropoda; family Lymnaeidae; genus Lymnaea; species Lymnaea stagnalis. The sequence continues at coordinate 107,887 of CAXITT010000446.1, read as the reverse complement.
AAATCAAAGTAAACAAACACACCAGAGAGAGAGTGAGTGAGCGAGAGAGACAGATGAAATAATGACAGAGATGAAAGAAAGGATACAAGCAGGCCATTCTTCTTATTTCGGCCTACACTAGCTACAACTAGGAAGCAGAAATCTCTCAAGGAAAACTACAATGGCCCTATACACAACTTTAATTATCATAAGACCAGTGGTAATGCAAAACAGCCAGACAAAAGAAGAGAACCTGTTCAATACCTGGAAAATCCTCAGAAAAATATACAGTCTAGTGTTAGATAATGATGAATGGGTATATATATATCCCTAGGCTCTGGTTGACAAGTTTGTAGTGGCTTGCTGGCTAAAGAGGTGCTGCCCCCTAGCCCTAGATTGGGACCAAAACCACCATTATTGCGTGAGCCTGTGCTGGCAGACAAAGAGCGTGCATAGTATCTGCCGAAAATGGAAGCACTTAAAGGGCTACCAGCTGTGGAAAATCTGCAGCTGGAAATAAAACGGCAGAAACATGGTAGGGAGCATGATTACATGTTGCCCTTTAAGGATACGAGGCATGTGGTGGGTAGTGGCAACTCATGCCAATGGTTCTATTTACATAGCAGTTAAAGTAGTTGTACTTAGGCAACCGTTTCGTCCCAGCTGCTTTGTAAATTAGTTTCAAGGTAAAAACCCACTGTAGAAATCTGTATCCAACGGCGTCGGGCGTTCCCAGGGATGGGCAGGGTAAGATTTTAGGATGTAAATACACCATCCCGACTCTTGATGCTGTGAGACTGATATGGATTGAGTTGTAAAGGACTAAAATCACCTGGAAGGTGTAAAGTCATGGATCAGCTTAAAAGGGAAGATGTTGTAGAGCAGACCAGGCCCCTATGATGGGCTGTAGCACCTATGATGATTTATGTCTGAATGGAAAGATGTGGTGAAACAGGCCAGGGCCCTACTAATGATCAGCATTAACAAATTGATCTGTTTATCTATCTCTATTTCTCCCATTTAGCGGCATACTTATTATTATAATTATTTAATTTGAATTTTTCGATGATGTTTAAGAATGATCAACACATAATTAAGTCTAGACATGGCTATAAATAAAAAAATAAGCATGTCCTGTAGATATCTATTCAAAGGCCTATTTACACAAAAAATATTTCAATGGTATAAGTGGGCTTTTGAGTCGGTCACAGGAGGTTTTCACCAGGTACATTGATTCTATTATAGAAAAACAATAAGATTGTGTCTGTGTGTGAGCATATGACTGATTCTGTTCAGTGCGGTTACGGTATATATATATATATGTAGAAAAGTGAAGTGAGTCGCTGTCATACATAATACTGAATGTTTAATAGTTTTAAGTCTTTTTAACAAGCAATTATTTTTAAGGTTTCAATGAAAACCTTTAAAATAATTTCCCAGCCAAAACTGAAAGAGTACACTAATAAGCAGATTACACACTTTTCAGGGTTTTCCTGGCCAAAACTAAGATTGTGGTTGGCTTATGATCCATTGGGAATAAATTTCCAAGATCCCACTAATGGCAAGTTACCTCAAGATTATTACCCAGTGTGATAAATCAAGCATCAAGTTAAAATGTAAAAAAATAAAACCAAAAATTTTTTTTTTTAAATTAGTGGCATAGGTAATGAAAAATAAATAGAATAAAAAGGACTGGATTTACCTGAAGTAAAATGTTGACCAGTCATTGTCCTGGCATGTCATGATTCCTCCTGCACATTCATCATAAGAGCAGCTGTGAATTCTGGCAGTGATGGGGGTCTTCAAGTGATCTCTTTGAAAACAACAACTTTAACCTGGAAGTAAAATAATACATTAATTAGTAGAAGACAGAAACTTTATTATATTAGAGTGCAAGCTTCCATTAATATGAAGACAATATCCTATGAACAATTTTAACCTGAAAGTTACCATCATAAAAAGTACCAAAAAAATTAATCACACTTGGTGTAATCATTGCTTTTACACCAGCCATGTTTGCATGGTTGTTTTGACAAAAAATTCCTGGTTCTCTAAGGGTAAGTTGAATAGCTTTGTATATTTAATCTATTAAATAGTTAGAGTCCAACCACTATTGGAATTAGGGTGGTAAATGAACAAAAGAAAACCTTCAAAATGGTCAAGTCAAGCTCAGTGCAAGATTTTAACTACAGCTGCATTAGAGTAGAGAATCTTTAAAAATTTAAAACAGAACAATGGTAATATAATTCTAACCTGCAAGATGTAACTATTGATTATTACTACTACGATTTTAACCAAAAAAATGTATGCTAAAGCGACAGATGAATCTAAATAAAAGAAGCAATCCATCTAAATAGCTCTTATGCATCATTTTTTAATTATTTATTTTTAAAGAACGTACTAATCTCCATGTTTTCGACCATTTTTTTAATACGAAAGTTTACAAACGGCTTTTTCAAAATGAAATAAGCAAGGTAGATATACTTTCTATGCATCAAATGAAAGGACAGCATCTGCTCTTTCTTATGGTGGTAAAATTATTGCGATAACTTAAATACACGCCATGGGCGTTTGAAACACCTTGGGGTAAACCGGTACTCGTGAAAACGCCATAAAATTGGTCAAAACTGATACTTTTCAAACACAGAAAAAACACTTTCAAACACATGTTACAGTCATACAAGTTCAAGTAACACATTTCGCCAGATAAAGACTTAAACTTTATTCACATATAAATTTTATTGCTGTATCGCTACTAGAAGAGGATTAATTATTTTTTTGAAAACTTTGAAAAATGACCCTAAAACGTATTTTTTTCTTTAGTTTGGACTACCTATTTCGTGTTTACTGACTGGTTTGTTAACTGACAGTTATTTGCAATAGACATGACTGACATTTCTGCTGTTTTCTAACAATACACAATGTGCTTTGCAATTTTTTTCATACAAAATAATTTGGGACCGGACTTCGGAGGATTGCCAAAAGTTTTTTAGGCTAATTCAGATCGATTAGGTTTAGGGATACATTTTAGGGTTCATGCTAGGTTCAGGGATACATTTAAGTAGATACTTCGATGAAACAAGGGAGACTACTACTTTTTGTGTATCGGAAATGGGCGTCGGCGTCAAAAAACCGAGTTTTTAATTTTACGATGTGTGTGTCTATTTATTATTAAATTAGTTCTTTCGACATATATTTGAGTTCCGTTTCCGGTCTTATAATTTGGAAGACTTCTTGGCCTACATTTCTTGCCAGCTATTTTGCTTTTTTCAATCGACCTTTATTTTGAAAATCTTTGGTATATATAAGGCATCTTCGCATACAAAATTTTTTTTTGAAATAATAAGATAAGGCCCTTTTTGATTAAATCTGTATGAGCATTAGATATTGATCTATATCTGTGCAAAGTTTCATTGATGTAGGTCGTGTCTCACGTTCGTTACGCTTCTCACAGTGACCCATATTACCATAAGGTGGCTCAGCCTAATTTCGACATGGCGTGGGTTGCTGATACTTAAGAAATATTTAATTATTACCACTATATACATCAAAATATTTTATATTTTGTGTTTCAGAATGCATTTTGAAGACATTTAAACTGGAATGTTTTAATTTGAGCTTTAAAAACCCGATAGAGTCCATATTATAAATGATCAGAATTTTCCCTGCGCAACACGTTGTCATTGGCAACCATTCACAGCCACTTGCATAACGGCTATATCGTAGTACTATCTCAGAGTTTCATTCATAAGAGTTTGCCGTGTGCAAAAACTATTAAACCATTGGTCAGGGAAAGCTTTAATTAATTATTCATGTGCCAAGTTGAAAGTTTAAAATAAGTCGACCCTAAACAGTGTTTTAGTGATAAAGTAGCCACTTTGATGAAAATTTCAAAACATTTTTAAAAATATAAAAATAATACAGCTGTTTAGAGCCTGGAGAATAGATTACAAAAACACCAAGATCAACTTTCTAGCTCAAGTGGTTCAAAAGTTATGAATTTTTTAGTAGGGACCTCAAAACCACTTTTTTACTGTGGGATTTTCCTCCACAATTTGTGACCCTCATTTTGCTTTTTTTTTTAACGCCTATAACTTTATTATAAAATGAGACAAAAATATAATATTTACAGGGAACATAGTTAAATAAGAGTACTTCTAAATAAAGCCACAAAATATATGTTAGTTTTTGTTAATGAGCCGCAAATATTAATTTAAAAAAACTTTATTATTTGCCTATTAAAAAAATGTATAAAAATGCTGACTCATCACTTATTTGTAATATTAAAATATTGTTTTAATTTTGTTTTTAATTTCCCAAAAATCATAATAATAATATTCTTTAGATATTAATTGCAGATTTTTTGTGGAATTGTTTAGCATTTATAAGCATAAACAAATAATAAAGGGATTATTTGTTTTATTTATTTAAAATTGACAATTACACTTTTTATTTTACCATTTTCTACATATGTATACTATATATTATATTATTCCTATGAGTATGACAAAACAATCAGCATGTCATTTATTTTAAGTTTGTAATCTTGTTTTACAAATCAACATGTATTATTAGAATCAACTCTGACTTTAGCTGTTAATAAAATAAGTTCTAGTCATTTACTAGAGGTAAGTACAGGTTTTTAAGATTGTTCTTTAGTAATAATATCTTAAGTAATTCTTGGATTGTAGTGCCAGAAAGTGTGTTTTTTCTTTGAGAAACCGAGGATTATATAATAATTCTCTTGTGGAATATTGTGATATGTGATTAAATACAGGATATTTCAATACCAAAGGTAAGTGAATATTTCAAAATGTTTTACTTAGTTTATGTCTTAAGTAAGAATCACAATATTCATTAAAATTTTATTACATATCCTAAAATATCATTAAATATAATTTATTATAATAGGCCCTACAAATTAGTTGGGTTGGGTCTAGGCCTTAACCCTGATATAATATACTTTGTATTATACTATATTATATGTATACAAGGCCTATACCCTAAGGTCATTATATATCCCTCTCAATCCCAAGAACTAAAACTAAGACCATCGGTGAACGCTCCTTCTGCTTCCATGGGCCCACGTTCTGGAACCAGCTCCCCTTCCATATACGTCATAGTGAAACCTCGTCCATTTTCAAAAAGTCCCTTAAAACTCATCTGTTTAGGTCCGCCTATGACCTGTGATGCACCCTCCTTGCCCTACCTCATTTTCTGTTTCGGGTTGATCCTGTCCATTTTCAAAAAGTCCCTTAAAACTCATCTGTTTAGGTCCGCCTATGACCTGTGATGCACCCTCCTTGCCCTACCTCATTTTCTGTTTCGGGTTGATCCTGAAGTGTCAAAGTGTCCTCGTTTTATAGTCATTTTCATTGTTTCTATAAAATAGTAGTTACTATCCTAGTATCTCATTTGTATTTACTTAGTTTACATGTTTTAATAATTGTAAAGCGCTTAGAGCTTTATGATAAGCGCTATATAAAAATGCCTAAATAAATAAATATATAAATAAATACAAATAAATATTTATCAATAAATATATAAACTAATATAAATGATAAATATATTAGTTGTAATAAAAGCTATTTATCCCACTCCTGAAATCATTTATAATAGTATAAATACTAATATAATACTTTAACGAAGCCTATCACTATCTAAGTCAAAGACAAGAGCTTATCATTCCCATGTCAGTGTTAGCCAGGTCCATGGCAACCAACCCAAAAATTAAAATCACTGATATTCAATAGGCCAATAATAATTATTTATGTTATAAAACATTTTTTATTTATATAAAATGATTTATTATTAGTTATATTTCCCATTTACACTCTGGATAACCAACTTCATGAATTATTAATTACCCCACGGCTGCTATCGATAATTGGAAATAAGCAGACAAGCATGGTAGCCATGATGACAAATTACATGTTACATAGCCTAAAAAAATGACGTCTTGGAAATTCGTTTTTGAAGCCCAACCATGGTCTACACTCATGAATTTTGGATATGTTGTAAATGAACCTATAAATTATATGAGCGGAGTTTTTTTTATTATTGAGAGCATTTTTAAAAAAAAGTTATTCTTGAGTGAAGTTAACCAATTTTTAACTTCAATTTTCAAAGCTTTAATCTTGACCCAAAAAATCAAACGATCTCTCAATATAACAGGAAAGATGTCGGCTTTAAGTAATTGGCGGAAGTAAAATTATATTATTATGCTAAAAATCGATTATGAAACGCGAAACAACGATACCCTCAGTAAGTTAAAAAGTAGAGGTCGCCATTATGACAATGAAAATACATTATCCGTTTTTCTGTTATTTCCGGTCGATACCGAGGTCCCTAGATAAAGGAATGTGTTGCCTTATATAAACTATATAGTCATTACGTATGACGCGGTCAGCGGAATGAGGTCACAGAATGTGGAGATGCAGTCCATGTTAAAAAAGGACAAACCAAGACGTACTTTAAAAATTCATAACTTTAAACTTTAAAACTACAACAGCTAAAAATATGATTTTGGTGTTATAATTCTGTAAAAAATTAGCTCTATTCAACTATGCCATTGGTTTATTTTTACAAAATGTTTAAATTTTTGACCAAAGTATCTAATTTAAGACATAAGTTCGTGGGTCACGATAACCAAGATGGCGGCCGCGGGCTGATCTCTCCGAATTGTTTTTTATTCAAAAGAACATTTGTTTTATGGGAAGTGTGAATAATAATAATTTCGAAGTGTCTACACGTCCGGCGCGCCGGACGTGTAGTGCACAAGATACACGTCCGGCGACTTGTCACGTGACCGCCGGACATGGCCGGACGGCTAGTAGTTTTTATAATTCCAAACGAAGCACGATTTAGTACATCTTGTCTGGTCTTGTGGTAGAGTGGTTGCTTGACGATAGGAATGTTTGAGGATCTATACCGGGGATAGGGTCGTTTTTTTTCTTCCCATTTTAATTAAAATATTTTGTATATATTTATATTATCATGTTCCTCAGCAACAGTAGTTTCATGAGAAGTTTTTAAATATTTTGTAGCAATTGAAATAATTTAAAATGAAATCTTTAACTTTTATTGGTTGCCACACTGGCCCCTAATTTATTTTATGGATTACTGGTACACAAAAAATAACAAACTAAACAAAAATGTTTACAAGCCACTTTCACTTAAGTTTCTTTTTCTAGTATTTGCATTCAAGATACTCAGTACATTACTTGGTAGAGAAATAGATTTTAAAATTAACAATAGTTTTGAATTATTCCCAGTCACGTGACAAGGCTGACCGACAAGATATCTCTCGCCACTTTGTTACGGCGGTCATGTGACTTGGTCGCCGGACACATAGTGCGGGAGATAGACGTCCGGCGCGCCGGACGTGTAGACACTGCCTAATAATTTTTGCGGTGAATTAAAATTGAAGTATCCACTTCTGATACCGGGTCCGAATAGCCACAGCCAAACTTTTCATTACAATTACAGATAAGACAGTAGCCGATTTGCCGCAAAAAAAAAAATCAACTTTGATCTTGAATCTTGATTGATGTCATGTTAACTGTTAATGATTATAGAACTATATTTAAAATAGAAATAAAATACAATAAAATTATAAACATAAACGTATTCTTACTTGCTTTTAGTTGTACGTCAGGTACACATTGTTCTTCGTGTTTCTTCAACGCTAAAAGATTGATAGTCTTCAAAATATTAAAAACATTTCTCGACTGATAGTGGCTCTAAGATGGCAACAGGAAGTATCCGTCGTAACCGGATCGTGACCAACCGAAGATATAAAGCCCTCACGTGACCAGCCGGGTCCGAACAGCCACTCCGTTATTTTTAACTTTCTTTGAGTAATCATAAGTTCTTATTAAATTAATACTAAATCTCATTTAGATAATCCCAGGCAAGATAAATTATATCAAACTTGGTGGAATTGAATACAATACAGTGATTGTCAACATTTTCAAATACACGCCCATTAGCTCAGTACAAATAATTATAGTATCAAAGAGTTACAATAAAAATGATACGAAACAATTTAGTGACCTCTCTAATTCATGGCTACCAGGCATTGGGAAATTTCCCAAGATCTTGGGATCTGGATAATAGTTATGAAAATCAGGCAAAATCTTCAGAAATTTTAACTTGGAGATAAAATTGTGTAAAAATTCATAAAAAGTAAGCAATAAAACTAAAAATAGCGGGAAAATACTTAAAAGAAAATAAATATTTGTTTCATTACTTTCCAATTTTGAAATCAGTGAAGTTTGATGTACTTTTTAATGCCACTGATGATAAGAAATCTTCTTAAATTAAAATTAATATTGTATTTAAAAAGTAGCAAATTTAAGAAATTTGGAAAAAAATTATTCCATATCAAAGGACATTTTCAACAATAAATAAAGTCATCATAATTATTAAAATGGATTTGTGAAAAAAAAAAAACGGTAAGCTAAAAAAACTCATGTTATTTTCATTCAACCATAATAAACTACGACAATACGATGAGTGAAGGTGCGTGTGAGTGTGTACTGTCAGTGTCAGTATGTGTAGGGACTTCGGTATGATCCGGGAAGTGCCGAAAAACGGGTATCGTGATTTCGTTGTCAAAATGGCGACCTCCACTTTTTAATTTACCGAGGGTTGTGTTGTTTAAGATTTTTTTTGCTAAAGTTAGTTTTGTTATTAAATTCTATTTCTGCCCTCAACTTAAAGCAGACATGTTTGTTGTTCATTTGACACTTTTCTTTAAGAAAAAATTTGACAGTTTGACATTGAAAATTAATGGTAAATAATAGCTAATTTGACTCTTTCATAATTTTTTTTTGTGGAAAATGTAAGTTTAAAAAGAGAAAATACCAATGTTAGATGTAGGCATAAATGACAACATATCCAAAATTTGTGAGGTTAGGACCCCGCCATGGGTGAGAAATTTTTGTGCAAAATTTTTGTCACATGTGTCCCAAAATAACCTATTATCTATAATGGACGTTTTTGTAATAAGCAACTTTTTTTACACTGGAAATCCAGCATATTACCCACTAATAACTAATTTTAAAACAAAGCAACAATTTACTAGCACAAATACCTATTTATAATATTATCTGATGCTTTATTTTGAGGTATTAATTGGGGTAGTGGGATAAATAACCCTAGCCTTAGTAGTATTATTACACTTATAGTAGGAAAATATATATATATATATATATATATATATATATATATATATATATATATATATATATATATAATATAAACTATGTATATTACAGACTTAGTGACATCCAAACTTTTTTTTTAAATATATATTATATATAAATGATATAATTAAAAATGTAAATATTCACTTACCTTTGATATTGAAATATCCTGTATTCACTCACAAATCACAATATTCCACAAGAAACTTATTATATAATATAATCCTCAATATTCAAGAAATAACACACTCTCTGCCACAGTGATCCAAGAATTTCTTAAGATATTATTAAAGAACAATCATAAAAGTTTGTACTTACCTCAAGCAAATGACTAGAACTTATTTTAATTTCTATCAACTGTCAAAGTTGATACATTTTGATTTGTGAAACAAGATTACTAACTTAAAATAAATAATCTACTATTTCTTTGGTCATATTCAAATGAGACTAACAATACATATATAGAAAATGGAAAAATAAAAAGTATAATTGTCAATTTTAGATAAAGGAATCAAATAATCCCTGTATTATTATTTGATACTTATAAACGTTAAACAATTCCATTAAAAATTTGAAATTAATATCTAAAGAATATTATTATTATTATAAAATTAGGGAAATTTAATATATATATGTTTTTAAAAAATATATTAATTAAATACAAATAAGTGACGAGTCAGCATATTTGATACATTTTAATAAGGAAAATTATCAACATTAAAAATATTTTTTTGCGGAATATTAACAAAAACTACAATTGTATTTTGTGGCTTAATTTTGAAGAACTCATATTTAACTGTGTTCCCTGTAAAGATTATATTTTTGTCTCATTTTATCACAAAGTTATAGGCATACAAACAATAGCAATATAAGGGGGACGAAATGTGGAGGAAAATCCCATGCCCATAGTGAAAAAGTGCTTTTGAGGTCCATACTAAAAAATTCATAACTTTTGAACCACTTGAGCTAGAAAGTTGTTCTTGGTGTTTTTGTAAACCACTCCATTGGCTCTATACAGCTGTAGTAGTTTTATATTTTTTAAATGTTTAGAAATTTTCATCAAAGTGCCTAATGTGTATTCACCAAAGCTGGCAAAAGTCTAAATAGACAAAATATAACAAAAACTAAAAATGAAAATGGTATAGTATAAAAGGTAAAAGTTTTAACTTGAAATGGCTGAAAATGTTAAAAAATATCATGATTTAAAGATTATCTACAGCAGGACAAAGACAATGAAGAGTCTAGCTTTTGAAAGTAGCCTGCTTATTGCCATTGCAAATTTACAATGAAAAATTTAAATAGATAAGCCCTTATTAATGAAACTAAATTAAATAAACACTTGGTGAAACATAATAATTACAAATAGTGGGCCATTCATAAAGGTCATCACGCAAAATTTCGTCCATTTATCAATTTCGAACCCTTTAACATTGTCACAAAAAGTTAGACCCCCCTCAAATATAATGTCACAAATCTCGGCACCTCCACCCCCTAATAATAATCCCTCGCCAACTGCTGAGCAGTCGGACTACTGTCTTTTACTTGTACAGATGTTGATATAATTTTCTCATTTGTGGTTTTAATATTAGTAATAACTAATCCATTTTTTTTTACAATTATTTGCTGAATCCTTGAACGTTTCCAGTTCCAGCCATGTTTGTATTGTATATCAATAAGTAATGGACACGTGGACTATTTAATTATGAAGATCAGTAGTTATTCTGTATTTTGAATTAATTAGCTAAACTGTGGATGCAACTATTGATTTTTTGCATTTTTTTTAATGACTGATCACTGATTATTTTTGATGTGCTTGAACCCCTTACACTCTTAACCATATTTGTATTTTAAATATACATATTATAGGTACACATTGTTTAAGCCCATAGACCTTTAGTTCCCCTACATTTTGACATAAATATCATGTATGCTTTCTCAGTGGCGTAGCTAGGGTTGGTGTCACCCGGTGCGGTAAACTCATGGTGTCATCCCCCCCCCCCCCCAAATTTCCTCTGGGTGTTTTTTTTTTTTAAGAAAAACGCAACAAAAAAAAAAAAAAAAAAAAAAAAAAAAAATGGTTCCACCCCCCCCCCCCCCCAAATTTCCATGATGGTTTTTTTCTTGTTAAAATAAGTCCACAATATAACTAGAACAAGAACAAAAACAAATAAATCGAAGGTCATGAAGTTAATATATTTAAAAACGTTAAGTTATAGCTGTATTTACTTTAAATGTACAATTTACAAATTTCCTTTCCCTGTCTTCAAAGCTGCAAACCTGTCAATCACTTGATCAAAATCAATGTTTTCCCACTCTATCACTTTCAATTGATAGCAGAGCCACATCAGAAAACCTTGACTGTCATATGATGGATCATAAATATTTCTTGATAAGCTTTAGTTTTGAAAAGCTCCGCTCACATGAAGCCACATACACACACATCGTAAAAAAAAAATTAAAGGCTTAGCGAGAGTATTGATAGAGATTCTAGGAAGTCCCATTCAGCTTTGAATTTCAAACATAAAATACTGACCAGTCCATGACTTTGAGAAATCAGCTGCTTTTAGATGTCTTCTTAGCCTTGATATTTCTTTTTAAAGTTCATCTTCTGATAACTCCTCATTGAAAGAAGTTAGTTTTGGAACGGACACCAATAAATCTTCTTCACTTGCTGATACTAGACTCTTGGGTTGAACAGACCCAAACAAACTTGGTACTTCCTTGATCAGTGATGATCTGATGTGGAGTTCAGAATGAAAGCGATCAATACACTCCAGCATCTCACTACTGTTTTCTTCTCCAGAAAAGAGTCCATCTATTAATTAATAGATCTCCTGCCATTCTGTTCTTAAACCTTAATCTTCTCTCTACTGAAATTCCATATTGGTCTGATTTTAAAAGTACCTTATCAATAGCATGTTCCACCAAGTGACAAAGCTTCTCGTGCAGAAACAATCTTAATGCCTCCAGGTTTGTCATCACTTTGTCAAGAGTAATCCCTTAAATCTGCAGATACTGCTGTGTAAGATTAACTTCCTCAAGTAGATCAGCCCAAAGTTAAAGGTAGCAGATAAACGTGAAATCACAGACAACATGTAAAAGATCTTGAGCTTAACCTCTTGTATGCAAATTTTTACATGGTGATGACATAGAGCTTTAATCGCCTCCCAACATTCATCAAACATATCTTACCGTAACCCTGAGCTCTGAACATCATTATGTCTAGTCCATCACGTTTTAGTTTGTAAGAATGTCAAAACTGAGGTCATCAGCAAGAAACACTCCTCTCACTTCAACTTTCCCATTGTGTATTATCACATATTTGATCACTACAAAAATCTGGTCACTGTGTGATACATCAGGTGTAATTTCGAACATAATTCCAAAATACCTCGCAGCCTTTATATCCATGATAAGAATCTCCTTCACATGATTTGCAAGGACAATTATTAATTATAAATTCATTTTGGGTTTCTGGTGAAGCGTAAGATACCTTTTGGGTTTCGATGTATAATATTTGATCTATATGTGTCTTCAAAAAACTTTTCTTTATCTAAATAAAAATAAAAAAGATTTAATCATTAAAAGATTGAAAATTGTGTACAATAATATATTTTTTTTTGACCCTATAAATGGGTAAAATTCATTTTTAATGTTTTTAATTTTTTACCGATTTTTAAACTTATAACCGCCCGACCACACTTATTTGGTATCAATGGAAATCCATATTTCTCAGAGTTTAGATAAATACAGCCTTCTGTCACTTAAGGAAGTTGCCGAACACTTCAAACGGGATGGAATAATGACTGGGGTTTTCTGACCTAAAAATAGGGTCATCACATTTCTGAAGCATCAACCTTGAACTTTTAATAAAGCACGCATTTGGAGTGGTTACATTTGTTAAAAATGTATGTGGGATCGGTTATCCTTTAATGAATCTTGGTTAGACCGAGAACCGTGTGCTATGTAAATATACAATTTTTCAGTCGGGTGTCACCCCTAAAATGGTGTCACCCGGTGCGGTCCGCACCCCCCGCACCCCCTTCGCTACGCCACTGTGCTTTCTTACATTGCATTTTTTGTTATTTTTTTTTTAATGTACACATTTTGCGAATTTCTCCTCCCTTTTTTAATTTTTATTTTAATGTGAGGAAATGCCACTTTCATGACAATAAAGTTTAATTAATTAATTATGGTTTACCTTTGAAAAAATAATGTGTCTGTTCTCTGTGTATATGTGGGTATGTTTTTGAGTGTGAGTGAGTTTAAGTGAATCACTTTTACAGATATCACCTTCAGAAAATGGCACTTTTGATGGTGACCAAAAAAAAAAAATGTCAAAATACTCAGATGGTCTAAATGAAATGTGTCTACCTCCTCGAGTAAAATGGCAACAATGCGCATGACAAATAATTATTTTCCATTTATGTACATGTATGTCTGTGACTCTGTGTTCCATAGATGCGGAACATAACATTTGCACCTGGAATTCTCATAACGTTCGTTACTTGAATGCGTGTTTTGTCAAGTAGCTTTAGTTAGTGGGTGGCTCACACATTGCCGACTTTAGTTAGTGGGTGGCTCACACATTGCCGACTTTAGTTAGTGGGTGGCTCACACATTGCCGACTTTAGTTAGTGGGTGGCTCACACATTGCCGACTTTAGTTAGTGGGTGGCTCACACATTGCCGACGCTGTCACTTGGCTGGTTATTTCTACTATACATATCATATTTTGTTATGATTTTCATTACACATGCGTCAAATCATGTGTTCTTTATTTGATTTTGTAATTTGCTCAGAATATATTCCCATGACCGAGGAAAATCTATTCCCCCCCCCCAGCCCAAATCCTCATCATTGTCCCGTCTCTGAACATTTCAATAGTGCTAATCATAATGTAACATTAGACATTGCAGTTACTGCTGTATTTATTGTATGTTAGTGATATACACCTGACAGAATTTATTTGGAAATGAAATGAATAAGTGGATTTGGTCAGTTGACGTCATCGGGTAAATGACCAATTCACAATTTTACATAGCTGCCATGTCTTTTTTTTTTTTTTTAATTTTACATCCACCCACATTCTTTCTGTTCTTCTTCTGAGCTTTGTTTGCTTTATTTTTGGAGACTTGCGCCCAATTCTTATTATTTTCTTTCATTTTTTTAAGGTACCCGATACCTATATTATGTAAAATTTCATTAAAAAATTGTATGAATGTTTATTGTTGCACTGATGAAGGCACTAGCCGAAACATTTGAACTTGTATCTTTGTCTATTGATAATTAAAGCTTAACATATGTGGTTTTACCTACACAAATTGTCTGTGTCTTTTTAATCTATTTAAAAGCTGTTTGGCAGATCAACCCTGTTATAATGATTTGGCTGGGAATCATTTGTGGTAACAGAAAAAAAATGGAATGTTTGTTTATTTTACATTTTTGATCATGTGTGCTACGTCATTTTCATGTAGTCCGCAAATTCTGTTTAAAAGTAATAAGTTTTATTGAGTACCTGAGCGACTTTGCACAGTTAATATGAACATTATTTAAAATAAAATAAGGCAGACACCTTCAATTAGATGAGCTACAGTCCAAGGCAGACACCTTCAATTAGATGCGCTACAGTCCAAGGCAGACACCTTCAATTAGATGAGCTACTGTTCAAGGCAGACGCCTTCAATTAGATGAGCTACCGTCCAAGGCAGACACTTTTCATTAGAAGAGCTATCATCCAAGGTAGAAACCTTCAATTAGATGAGCTACCATCCAAGGTAGACAGCTTCCATTACATCAGCTACCATCCCATGTGGGCATTAAATGAGCCAAGCCGTGACCCGCAATAGTTGACCTGGCGGGCCGCAGGTTGGCCAGCCCTGCTTTACAGCAAACTTAAAAAATCCTAGAGAGAATCTACGATCTGAGAGTTGCATGAACGGAGGCGGAACTAGCGGTTGTGTCCCTCCAACCCCCCCCCCCCCGA
>CAXITT010000445.1:645870-673820 GCA_964033795.1 Lymnaea stagnalis | reverse complement strand
GTACAATTATATCAGGCCTGAGAGGTCTTGACCAGCGTACAATTATATCAGGCATGAGAGAGAATTTTAGGCTCAAATATTTTTTAATGGCCCTGCGTTATAAAGTGCAAATCATATTCCCTAATAATCTGCCTTGTCCAACGATAGGCTACCTGAGAGCGTTCTCGCTTTTTCTATCAAAATAAGCGACAATAAAAGTTGTGTAGTGAGTGGATGTTCGTTGTTACAGTAGCCTAGCAACATTCAGTTGGTCATTTTGGATAGGCGCATAAGAAATGAAAGTAAGGTAGAGCCCGGATATTACATCACCCTTTCCTGCTATGACTAACGTGGTATCAATCTGTACCTACTTTGTGGAGATAATGTGGCTGTGATCAAGGAATATAATCTGATACGGCCCCAAGAGACTAAACATCAAGACAAGTTAACTCTTTCGATGTGGCATATTTTTATTTTAAAAATGTACATTTTTTTCGAAGAGCGAAAAAGAGTGAGAGGTTGGGTTTATTAAAAAATATTTAAAATATTAGTCTTTGGTTTATAAGACTAAACTTGGTATCAAATGAAATATAAATGAAAGGACTATATGTTTGTAAGCTATTTTTTCAGTTTAAATAAAATAAATTACAGAAAATAAATATTTTTTCCCCAAACCCTATGATGTACGCATACCTCATCTTCATTTCTATAACTAAAATCCTCTAAAACTACTACTATCGGAATCTTGTGATGGATCTAAATCTAAATCTTCTTCGCTGTCAAAATAAATAGTATAAAACAATTCCAAAGCTTTTTGAGCCGTTAGTCGTCTAGGAAACTTAATCACCTACTAGGGCCTAGAGTAGCCATAGCAACAGTAGAAAAAAAAAGCGAAGAAAATCATTAAAATAGTGCTCCAAATGACAACAAATAAACCTTGGTTTTGCTTATTAACAATAAAGTACCACTCTTCTTTGTAAAAGAATTATTTAAAAATAGCTTTTAAAAGGTTTAACCAAGAAATAGCAAAGAAACAAACATCAAATTGAAACAATGCACAGCGTGTTAGTTGGTGCTTTTGAGAGCGGCGGATGAACGCGGTATGCATTGTTCAGCACCGAAAGAGTTAAAAAGCCTGAATGCAGAGTAGAAGCAACAGAAGGTAGAAGAATTGAAGAGGAATGTTTTTCACCAAAGCAAAATCACATACTGAAGCTGCTGTGAAAGCAAGTTTTATTGTGGCGAAGGAGCTTGCAAAATCAGGCCAACCATTTACAGAAGGAGAGCTTATGAAGTGCTGCATGATGAAAGTGTGTGACGTCTTGTGTTCAGACACAAAGCATATTTTGCAAATGTAAACCTTGGCAGAAATACCGTTGCTGATCGGGCTTGTGAGATGGCCACTAATGTGAAAACACAGCTGATCGAAAAAGACAAAGACTTTGTTGCATTCTCACTTACTGTCAATGGAAGTAATGACATGACTGACAGTGCACAGCTCGCTATCTTCATCCATGGAGTTGTCTCCAGTTTCAATGTTACAGAAGAAATATTGGACATGGAATGCATGAGAAATGACAGGAAAAGAAATGTTTGACAAGAAACGTCAAAGTTTAACCGACATGAACCTGCCTTGGGACAAACTTGCTGGACTTACAACAGAAGAAATATTGGACATGGAATCCATGAGAAATGACATGAAAAGAAATGTTTGACAACAAATGTCAAAGTTTAACCGACATGAACTTGCCTTGGGACAAACTTGTTGGACTTACAACAAATGGAGGGAGCACTGACAATGTGCAGCAAAAAAAGTGGACTAGTTAGTTGGAAAGATGTGGTTAAAAAGCAGGATAAATTTACTGGTAGATTGATAGCATATCACTGCATCATACACTATAGCTCGCTGTGTGGTAAAGTCCTCAACATGGAAGGTGTAATGAGCACTGTTACACAAACCGTCAACTTTATCAAAGCCTAAAGTTTAAATCACAGATATTTTTTTGCTGGAAATAGACTCAAGAGTTTGGCAACCTTTATCATACAGAGGTGGTGGTGGCTAAGTCTGATAAAAGTTCTTAGTACATTTTTCCAGCTGATTGATGAAATCTCTCAATTCATGGGCAGCATTGGGAAAGACTCCACAGTTTTTCAGATTAAAAATAAAAAGTGGAAATGTGAGTTGGCGTTTCTGTCTGACATAACCACTCATCTCAGTGACTTGAACCTGCAACTCCAGGAACGGGACCACTTGATCACTGATATGCCTGATGCAGTGAAGGCATTTCAAGTTAAGCTGTGAGTATGGGAGACACACATGCAACTTGTCTCCCTTTTCTTGTTGCCAAGCAATGTTGAACCAAGTCAAGCTATAGTGTTTCCCAATGCACACTTTGCTGAAAAACTTACTTTGCGCAGAGTTCGCACGGCACTTTAGTGACTTTGAAGCACAGAACAGTCATTTCGTCATTTCAAGCTGTTTCTAACCAATTTGTCATAGATGTGGAAACTGCACCTGCAAATTTGTAGATGGAGCTAATAGACCTGCAGTGTAATGGGACGGAAGTTTAGAATGCTTCCAATTGTTGCATTGAATAATAAGTTAATTACTTGTTTGTTTACAAGGAAATAGTACATTTTTTTAAAGATAGAAAAGTCTTTGGTTGATTTTTTAATAAAAAATTTGGTTGTGTTCATGCCATGTCATCCATCCATCCTTGTGGCACTATGGCCCATGTAGGGCTTTGGCCTGCCTCACTACTTCCTTCCACTCAGACCTAACTAATGCTTTTCTTTTCCAGGCTTGGATTCCCAGCTGCTGTAGATCTTTTTCCACATTATCCACCCATTTAAGCCTAGGTCTGCCTTTGAGCCGTTTTCCTCTGGGGTTTGGTGATGAACCCGCTTCACTCTTCTGTCTTTTGGAATTCTCTTTAAGTGTCCTGCCCAGCGTAGCCTGCCCTTTTTTATTTTTGCTTCTAGCGTGGGATCCTGATATAGACTGTACTATTTCTGGTCGGTACGTATTCTCCGTCCATATTCGTCCTTTGTCATATATTTCCTGGAGACATTTTCTCTCCCATGTTTTTAATAGGTTTTCTGCTGTTTTTGTTAGGGTCCAAGTCTTGCCCTGTCAGCTTATTATTAATGGTGATACCTAATATACTTTTGTGTCTACTTCCTCAATACTGTGATTATTTATTGTAAGATCTGTAATTGGGTGATTTCCCCCTTTGGAAATTAACAACCATTTCTTTCAGTTTTGAAAATTTTCATTGCATCAACTGATACTACTAGTAAGTTGTGGTTTAGGCTTTCTGCTTCAGATATTAAGCAATGATAGTATCATAAGCAAATTTAATTATTGGAATGTTGTTGCTTGGTCTCTGGGTATTATTGGTTTATATATTGTATACAGGACAGGGGAGAGAACGCAACCTTGTGGTACCCTGGTACATATTTCTCTAGTTAATGATATTTAGTCATTCAACTTGAAATATTGTGGGCAATTTGTTAAAAAGTTCAGTATACTTGCCTGAAAATTTGAATTTAAACGAATAAAGCTTTTAAATCATAAGGTGTGGTTGGATATTGTTAAATGCTGATGAGAAGTAAAAGAAAAGCACCCTAGCATATTTTTTAGGGCTGTCTAAGTGATGGTAAAGTCTTTCCAATATAGTAAAACCTCCTTTTTGCAACCCTCTCTTAACTCATTCCCAACGCTTGCGACTAAATGCGTCCTTTACGAGTTTCGCCGGATGCGTCCAAATGCGTCCCGGCGCATAGCGACACACCTCTCTCATATTTATTTAAAAATAGCAATGAAATCTCGCATCCCTCAAGACTTCCAGTGATTGCGTGATTCAGGGTGATTTTCATATAAAAACCGGAAGTTTTTATCTTGTTTCACTTTAAAACTATGTGTGCTTTAGTACGACGTGTCTATATGTAGAATGTGTTCGTCCGAGGTGCCGAAAATCGATTTTTTGGCCATTGTTCGTTATTTTTTCCCCGCTAATGTTATATTTATATTAAACCTTATTCATTCTTTGTTGCATTTGTTCTTAATTCGTTAACATTAAATAATATTTAGCAGCTTAAATAAATATTTTACAAATGTAAATCAATTGCAAGACGGAGTTACTTCCCTTTCTCAGGCAAATAAATTAAATACGGAAGTAGCATTGCAGGAGGGAATGAGTTAACGATTTCTTCCAACATACGACCAAAAAAAAATTCACAGGGTTCTTTGTAATATATAAACGACCTCTCTTGAACAACTCCGTCTTAAACGCGACTTGCGACCTTCAAATAATTCAATTTTACGACCTAGCACCTAAAAAGGTCAGATTCCAAAGCAAAGCTATATTTGTACGCTTGAAGAAAACAGTTTCGTTTACGACTTTTAACACCAGACGTTGCACTAAAGCAGTTAGGAAGTAGTGAAGGGGAAATAACTCTTGCACCGTTAATTTGTCTTTTGAAATACTCCAAGGAGATAGCCAGTTATGGCCTGAGCAGGGGCCTTTCAGACCTTGCAGACACCATGTCTGGTGTTCAAAGAGACATACTAAAAGAACATGCACGGGTGGGGGGATCGTGCAAACAAACAGATATAACAGCTTTCTTTCAATTAAAAAAAACTATTCAATGATTGAATAAAAATAATTACAACAATATTAATGCGCTTATCTTATACATAAATAGTTTTAACTCTAAGCATGTACTCAGCACTTACACATGTTTTAAACAACTACCAAACCAGCATTGGAATTAATGAGGAATAGGAAGATAATGACTGTATTGGTTGTGAGACAATATGAGTTTATATTGGTTGTGAGACAGAGTTTAATCTATATTTATGAACGTAAGATGGTGCCTATACTAAATGGTATGTGTATTTTTTGTTTACTTGTTTACTTAATTTTCTAAATGTCGTTTTTCCAAAATGTCCTACCTCTTTTTTAAGACCCCTCCAATTAACGCCCTCGTTTTAATGATAATTTAAAGGTCGTAAAACGGAGGTTTTACTGTAATGAAACTTTTTATTATCGTTGTAGTTTTGTTGTTTTTTTTTTGTTCGATGAAGGCAAAATTTTTAAAAAACCTACTTCAATATGTCATGCTTGTCATGGTAAAGTTTTAAGTCCAGTTTTGACATCTTCATATGAAGTTTCAATTGCCAGCTTGGTCATCTGCATGTGAAGTTTTCAAAGTCCAGTTCTCACATCTTCATATGAAGTTTTCAATGTCCATCTTGGTCATCTGCATGTGAAGTTTTCAAAGTCTAGTTCTGACATCTTCATGTGAAATTTTTAAAGTCCAGTTTGGTCATCTCCATGGCTTTCATTAATACATTCAACCAACCGAATTTGAGGAGACTCATCTGGAGGAATACAATTTTAAAAATAATTTACACTTCCAAACTTAATATTTTAACCATATTTCTTGTCTAAATTTAATATTCTAACTATACTTCCAATCTATATTTAATATTCTAATCACAATTCTAGTATATACTTATTATTCAAGTTCATTAAGTAAACATTCTGTTTTAAACATGACACCACAGATAATTAAGATGAGCTCAATCAGGGTGAATTCTTTCCCTCAAAGTTAACATTGAAAGTTGTGCACTTCTTTGTTCCCCAGTCTGTTAGAATTTAACAGAGTGCTCCTCGGGCTTTAACAAAATCAAACAATCACTCTTAATTAAAGTTAATATTGTCACTAAGGGAGTGAAGTTATGTGGTATATGATGACTGATTATTGCACTTGAGACATACATTTGATGTGTTTAAATTGCCCTGGTTTAAAAATTTTGTCTTAGAAAGAATATTTGCTGGATATGTGCTAAAAATGAATAGATACAATGTAATCAAAACACATTATTTGGATAAAGAAAAGAATCTTATCTTACCTTATCTTATCTTATAGTGTTGAAATGTAGCAAAAAAAGCTGCAATGGTAAAACATCATGGGTAACTTTTATGGTCCTGAGCAGAGCTATCCAAATGGGACCCTGATGGTAAACTCCTTCACTTTGAGCGTCACTCATTGAAGAATGTGTTCTCTTCTCTAATCTGTATCACAAATTAATTCTGACATTGTCATACAAACAAACTCATACATTTTTACACTGGCTATCTATTTTAATACATTTGAGATTAAAACTAAATATTGTGAATTTTCATTAACTATAAAACTAAAAATTGTGAATGTTAACAAAATTGTATTATTTTTAAAATATCTACCTTATGATAATTATAGTTTATAACATCCTACAGTTGTAAAAAATTTTTAATTTAATGTAATGCTTATTGGTAAGCCCTTGACCATGTGTTGTTAACCCTAAAGAGCCACAAACATGATGTTTTTATCATAGTCAGATCCCACTGTGTGGCTCATCTAGGTTTAGATGCTTTAGCCTTATAAAATCTTTGTCACGACCACACCCCCCAAAATAAAGTAACAAATTATATTATCATTTAATTCACAGCTTATATTATACTCATGCACCAGACTTGTTTCCCCAGGAACTCAAAAAATAGTACAATTCCATCTCAAAATAGTACAATATTGTCTCAGAATAGTACAATACTGAACAAATTAGTACACTTGTAGCAATAAAAGGGGCACATTCTTTAACTGAGTACACATTTTATAAATATTTAAATACCTTGTGTATTGATGACGCTTGCTGAACTTTTAAGCTGCTGGAGTTCTTTTGCACTGAAAGTTTCATCCAAGTCCAAGCAGCTTCCTGATTTTCTCTCCTCTGTTGTTTTTGGGCTATTATTTTGTTCCTTGGTCTGTGCATGTTTTCAGGAACATAGAGAATATTCTCTTGCACGCAGCACTGGAGTGAGGTATGGTGAGGATCCCTTTCACTACATGGGCAAGATTCTTAAGGGCTGGGTGCTTTTGGCAAATTGTTTGCCAAATCCTGTCAACTCTTACCCCATCCTAAACACAATCCTCAATGTTCCTCTGCTGATGCCTATCAAACTCTTCATAGATGGTGTCAACATCAGTCCCTCTGGGGATCAGAATGGGGAATCTGGTAAGGAAGTATTCTAGCTGGTGTTGTTTAACCTCTATTCTCCTTTTTGGATCAACTACAGAAGCATTCTGAAGTACAGGATCCGTTAGGGAAGTTTTTTTTAGAAGGTAGTCAAGCACCATCTCAAAATATTTTCCAACAGAAGCATAGAACTAGAACTCAACAGCCTCCTTGTTTCTGGGGCTGTACTTTTCTTTGTTTTGAAGCATGGTCTTTGCCTGAGATCCAACAATCAGGCCAGCATCATCTTTCTGACTGCTTCTTAGCCTACATTGGAACTGAAAGACAAAAATATTATAAACTAGTACTGTAGGTATTATGATAAACCATTTAAGTGATAATTTAAAACAAAAGAAATGTATTAAATTTGTCCAACTAACTACAACATAAATGCATACATTAACATAATCAATCTACACAAGCTCACCTGGTCAATACCATTAACTGCTGTTGGCAAGAGAAATCTGCTGTACAAGTCACCAAATAGGATGCAGGGATCTCCTTCAGCATGATGATCATGGCTTCTTCTGCCTGCAGTTGGACAAGTACCTGTAAAAATAACCATGTGTCATTAAAATACTATTAAGTACAACATTATGGTAAGGTAAATAATACAAAATTACTAATGTCCACTACAGACAACTTTGCACAAAATAAAATGAATCATACGAAAATATTGCTGGTCCAATGAAATGTGAGTAAAGTTATGCAGCATTCAAGACTCATGAAATATAAAAATTCATCTCAACTGATCATAAACTTTCAGTGTGTAAGACAAGAAATAGTTAATTTGTTAGTGACCGCAAAAAGTCATAAATGGCATCAACCTGCTTCACAGAGTAAGTTGTGCAATGTCCTTCCAACACAGCAGTTGTCTGCCCATCATGTGGTTTCTTATTTGGTTTGGAATTTTATATTTTCCTTCATAAAAAAAGTGCATAAAGTGGTCCCAGTTTTCAAACAATCATTTTAGGCATCTTGCAATACTAAGCCATCTGGTGCAGACATGCTTGATACTTTTCATCTGTTCTGCACCATACAGGACTTGCAGGTTCTTCAATTCACTCTGTCTCTTCACACTTTTCTTGAAGAAGTAACAAACGTCAACCAGGACCTCCTCAACTTGGGGGAGACTGGAAGCCCCCTTTTTAGCTGCAAGATGCACCAGATGGAGGCAGCGTCATGCCAGATAAATGTCTTGCTCTCCTTTAGTAAAACTGTATACTCCATTGTATTGGCCAGTCATCACATTGGCATTGTCACAGCCAAATGCAATGCAGTTTACCCATTGTATTGGCCAGTCATCACATTGGCATTGTCACAGCCAAATGCAATGCAGTTTACCCATGAAATGCCCTGTGAATTCAATTCATCTACCATGATCTTAAATATATTCTGTCCTGAGGCCGCTTTGTACACCGGCAAAGCTAGGGGATGAGAATTTACAAGGCCACCCTATCCTTCAATGGTGACCACTGGAGAGTACTGCTTTTTGTCTAAGTCTTTACTACCATCAGTAGCAATACTGAATGGCAATCTCGGCATCCTAATGGCTAATTTCTTCATAGTAATTGCAGACATTTCTAAAATCATAGCTGTTGCTATATCTCTGCCACATTTTATATCTGATATGAATAAAAGAAAATTAAATAATAAAGATATTAATGAAAATGTCTGGTAT
Source organism: Lymnaea stagnalis (assembly GCA_964033795.1). Taxonomy (NCBI): domain Eukaryota; kingdom Metazoa; phylum Mollusca; class Gastropoda; family Lymnaeidae; genus Lymnaea; species Lymnaea stagnalis. Next base: position 665,097 of record CAXITT010000445.1, on the reverse strand, counting down.
CACACTAAAATAATTATTCCTACTGCACAAATCATCTTTAAAGCTGCACTCAGAAATTTGCTCTTTTTATTTTATTAAAACATAGCTTCTACACAAGCTACTTGAGTTTGGAAAAGTGATTTTGAATTTAATATTTGAATTTGACAAAAAGATGTCAAGGATGTACTTTTTACTCAGTGCTTCTTTAAAGGACTTACAGGCTTTGATTTCAAAATGTTTTTTGCAATCGTTTTGACACTCAATAACTACACCAAGTCTTTGAGGGGATATATTGTTTAAGTTTAAGGGATAGAGCTGTTTTATGGGTTCTAAAAATATATTTCAATATTTCAAATGCGACTAACTAGATATTAAAAAATATGTCCAAATCCTACTTCCCGGTGCAGAACAGTTGGATAATGATTTTTATTTTAAAAACCTTCTCTAGTTTTCTCCGTTTTCACAATTGCTGCGGTTCTGGCGAACAAAATAATAATGTAACAAAACTACATCTCACACGCCTGGAAGCAGAAAAGGGTGTGTTCGAATGAAGTTATTGCGAGGGCATCTAGACTAAATATTACTGTTGACGCATCTAGGTAGTTCATTGTGACGCACAAAGCAACAATATGACAATCATTACCGTCTTTTTGTTCATGTACAATAACCATTTAACAAAATTGAACAACATAAAAAAAAAAAAGTAGCCTACAGTTCATGAGTCTTTTGTCATTTACGACGCCATTGTGGGAAAACAAGGAGAACTCTTCTGTCTTCAAAGATACGTTATACAAGTTGCCCAATTGGATATATTTAGATTTAAATAATTTGTTTAACATTTTATAGATCTATCTACTTTGATATTTCTTTCTAGCCCACTGGATCCATGCACAGCAATGTAAAGGTGTACTCGCAAGGGACCTCAATATCAGGGGGCGCATTCACCCAGGGCGCTGCTTTTCCTTTACACGTTTGTGCATCCATTTCGGATAGAACGCGGCTCGAATTTAGAGGGTGGGGGCATGGGCGCCCGCAGAAAATCTTCTAGGGGGGGGGGATGCAAAAAATCGATTCCATTTCCAGGAGGGGGGCAAAAAAATGTTAGTAATGTTTTAATATAGTTTTAATTTACTGTAGCGTATTAGTATGGTGAACGAACGGACAGTACATCAGCTTAGTTACTTTCTCTTTATTTTCTCTTTACTTTAATAAATTTTTGGTCTATTTTTGTCTAAAATTTTTTTTTTTTTTTTTTTTTTTTTTTTTATATTTTTGTCATTTTTTTTTCTATTTTTTTTTTTCCACAACAAGCGGGGGGGGGGGGGCACATAAATAATCTTAAATAAAGGATTTAATTTTAATAATTAAATTAATATTATTACTTTTCTAAATTCCAAATGAAAGCAATAAATGTATCTAAATCATCTTCATTACTAGATTTAAAAAAAAATGATCTACGAAAATGGCTTAAACTAAAAAAGAAAATAGGAAAGAAAAAAAATCTACCCGTCCTAAGAGAAATTAAAATAGCAAAAATAAAAAAAAAAAATAAAAAGAATAAAACTATGAATCTATGAAATAACAAGGAGAAAAACAATTAAAAAAGAAAATAATTCTCATACTATTATTGTTATCACACCCGGCTCCGAAGCCATTTAATCTGTACGGAGCCACTCCGGGTGCGAATACTCATTTGTAATTAAAGGTACCCGGGTACCTATAGATGCAGCCTTAAAGTAAACCAGAGAAAAAAACTCACAAGGCCTTCTTATTATTTTCTTCTTAGGTATTGGTAGGATATACATATATTGCGTATATTTCATTTATATTAATATTTTTTGTTGTACTACTACTAATGAAGGCATTTACTGAAACGTTTGAATTTTTATTTTTTTCTAAGGGTAATCAAAGTTTAAAGCTTAATAATATATTGTTATTGTTTTATTTACACAAATTGTACGGTATCTCATTTATCTTGTACCGGTACATATGAAGGATGCCAGACATTTAAATTTAAGATGTGTAGATCCTATTGCATCTGTTTATTATTATGTCTTTGGGCTCGGATACAGATGCAAAACTTTCCTTCAGGGTCTGTGCTTCACTTGTTCCTTGAGGATTGGAGAAAGGTTGAACACTGTCAACTCTTTTAGTCCAGAAAGTCCATGGAGCGAAACACCACCAATCATTTTCTTTAGTACATCCTAGGGCGGTGGATTTGCTGAAATATAGTGTTGAACAACTCCAAAAAATGTACTATCAGCATTCGTACAGCTTGTAGTAGCCGTATCAGTAATTAATCCACATAAATTCATTGGTTGACTTCCACATGTTAAGAAGAAAGAAAGTTGGTTTTGTTTAAAATACTTTCCAGCCATGTTTGCACCAAATATCCCTGAACTTGGCAATACAAAGGGTATTTTCAATACTCAATGGCCTATTCAGGGAAAGTATGGGTGTAGCTTACAATCATTAGCAGTCTATACTAAGAACAGTACATTATATAAATAAACAAGTTTGAAGCTACCATTATCCCAGTCTAGTTACTAAATGTACTGTAGGTTTATAGCCCCAATAGTACACAAATATCCCATGCAATGTGCATTGCGTACAATAATAAGTTAAAATAACTGAAGTTTTAGATAATCTGCACTCAGAAAAACAATGCTCTACTTCACTGAAAATTTGCAGGTGGGGGGTGCAATTTTGTTAGTTTAGAATGGGGGACATTTAGTCACGGTGTGCCACTGGATCAAACAACCATTTACTACACGTAAATAGATGGACTATTTCGGTGGACTATTTCGGCACGAAAGCCTGTGAGTTTTACATGATTTTTTTTAATAATCTTATAAACCATAGGCTTATTTTATATTGTAAAAAAAAATTTAAAGATAAATAGCTTTAAAAATATGCGTGCTATTCTTAAAATATACAAAGTCTGCATTGGTTTTGTAAAGAAGTATAGTGAAAATTTATTGAAACAATAATATAACAAAGAAATTAGCCTTTTGCCATAAAACTAAATTGGATGTTGTGTCAGACTGCTTGGGGCCTGTATTACTGACTTTGCATGTCCCCAGTCAATCAACCATTAATAAGTATGTTTAAACTCAACCAGTCAAATTAAAATTATCTCTATTATGGTGTTGTACATCCATAAAATCATTCAGCACAAGGTAGATATTAAATAACACACTAACACAGGAATACAGTACAGTTTCAAATAAAGTTTCAGTTTCCTCATAAGTTGTCAGCCACATGTAAAACATCAACATTTAGTTAGAAAACAAAATATTAACTAATTTACTTGTTTTTCTATACACAAAGATAAAAGTTAAAGGTCTCCCTGTAGCACAGAAACTCACAAACAAATTTACATAACTCACTTCATTCTATTTAATTTTAATCTAATTCACATACATTGTATTTATTCACATACATTCCAATGTACATTATTGTTTCTATCACTCAGCACATTATTTAAGTAAATACCAGTAATTAATAACCAAGAAGATTATTTTCTATTTATTAAATTATTTACAATTTAATGAACCCCAAAATGTTCTGAAACTGAAGCCAGAAATAAGTTCTTTCTCTTTACCATGTTAATTTCAAATACAGTGGAACTTGGTTATGTCGACGGCCTCAGGGTTTGCCAAAAAGCGTCGAGATAACGGATGAACGAGATAAACGAAAACCAATATGGCTGCAATCTATTGACCTGTGCTTGAAATTTCTTTATGTACACGATGTGTGTTTATAAATGAGTATGTACATGCACATGTTTTTGGAGTTTTTTTTTATAAACAACAGCGTTACCGCGATTTATTTGATGAAGAGATAGGTATGCTATAAAAAAGTACATACATGTTTGCTAACAACACAAGGCATATGTGGGGCGCCACTTTTCTGGAATATCCTGGGATTCCGGATTCATGAGTTTTTATTTTATCTCGCACCGGATTCGCCAGATCAGTTTATTCAAATACGGATTCTGGGTTTTAAAAGTAAGAACGCCTATTAAGGGACGAGCATCTCGCTCCTTGCTGTGTCAAGTTTAATTGTGTGGACAACGATATTGTCGTTTCATTTCAATTACTACAGTTTGAAGTAGGCACGCTTACTGTTGTATATAATTTTCAAAAGCTTGCGATTGGTCATGGGGATCGAGATAACTGAGGTTAAGTGGCAAATTTGGCCGCCTTTTGTGCTCGAGATATCAGGGTTCGGCGACATAAAAGAATCAACATAACCAAGGAGAAAATGCTAAGACAAGAGAGAATTTGGTGGTTCCACTTCAAAAACGTCAGCATAACAGGCTTGACAAGTTAACCGAGGTCGAGATAAGTGGGTTCGACTGTAGATATTTTATACTGACATTTTTCCATTTGGAGGTTGTATACTAATAGAGAAGTTCAATACTTTAATTCTGCACGCATGCTTTACATGCAATGCTTCTCTCCTGTTGCCTTGAAATATTTTTGACTGTACATCATTAATTTTTTAATAGCATGCTTAGCTAATTACTGACAACAGTAAAATTCAGTTGATCTGAACTTTTCACAGAGTGATGGTTGTGGATGTTTGTCTCTGAGCATTGTAGATGAAAGTATTGTTGATTGGGACGAATTGACCAGTGATGACCTTGATGACTTCCTGAGCAGTGACACCTCCCATGAATGCTGACACTGAGTGAAGTTCAGAGGCACCATAGCGGCAACTATAAACAGAAATAACTTGTTTTATATAAAAATTTCAATTGCAAGTCTTTTCAGGTATCATTCCCTTAATAATGAATGATAATGATAGTTATTTTAAAATTAATTAAACAGACTTCTCTAGTGGACCAGTCAATAAAACCCCCCCCCCCCCAAAAAAAAAAAAGGGAAAAAAAAAAAAAATATTTCAATTGCAAGTCTTTTCAGGTATCATTCCCTTAATAATGAATGATAATGATAGTTATTTTAAAATTAATTAAACAGACTTCTCTAGTGGACCAGTCAATAAAACCACCCCCCCCCCCAAAAATGAGAAAGGGTAAAGTAACATAAATTCAATGTTCTAATAATACTTTTGCTGACTTAGATGCATTTTAAATAATGTACACATATTGTTTTAATAATGCTAAAAGTGATAATTGTCCTTACATTTCTTGTATATAATCATCTTTGATTGTAGAGCTCAGACCCCAGTCAAGGATTAATTTATTTAAGCAGGCCTATGATAGAAAATAATGACACCTCTTAATCACAATCAAATATAATTTAAAAAAAAAACAAACCCACCTGTAATCAGTCATGCTTAAATTAATCTGATGTTTGTTTAGTGGATGTTATTATATTATTATAGCTGCATTGAACTGCTTTGATCAGATTGACATAAGAGTTATAAACCAAATCATGCCAGATATCAGGTTTTGAATAGATGAGAGTTTTGTTTATTATTATTATTATCATTCCATTTACAAAAAAAAATAAAAATAACTAGAATCAAACCTTGAGTTTTGGTACATCAGCATCAACAGTATTATCAAAGTATCCGGGGAAGTGATTAAACTCGGCAAAAAATTTGTCAGCAGCTCTAAGTAGGACATATAGCACAGTATCATCTCCCTCGTCTGGAGACTCTTCATCTATCAAGTGGCGACCTGTGAAACATGGACATGTCATGTACTTTAATTAAGCAGAATTATTATTTAAGACAGGTTATAAAAAAAAAAAAATGATGATGGTTATAATTATGGCATGGGCAGTGCACATTAATGTAGAGGGAATGTTTCATACCACTATAAAGGCTATAATGATTTATATATTTTTAATAGTGGGTTTGTCTTTGACAGTTAGTTCTATTCGATCATAAATTGATTTTAAATTTGTCTCAGTCAAAATCAAAATGATCACATGAGTTGATATTAGATTACTTAACTCGGAATTATATTATTTGGCTCCAGATTGCTCTAATTTGTTACTATCACAAATATTTATCAGATTGGTTTAACCAACAAATTTGAAGATTAATCTTAATAGATTTTAATTAATATTTGTCCCGTTAATCTTGCACTTGTAGTTTAATTAACTTGAGTTTATCAACCCGCCAACTTATTAATAAGGTAAACATTTGAGAAAAGAATCTGAAATTTAAAGTTCAAAATCGAAAATAAAAAACATTACAGCTTACTCAGTTCTTCCAAATAAATAATATCATGATCATATTCCTGTTGTAAACTCCGACAACGAACAACATTCAGAAAAGCAGCATTACGGCCTATATGGAAACAAATTAAAAACAGAAAAAGACGTTTATAAACAAAATTAAATTTAAGTAGTTAATAAGAATTTTGTGATTGAAAATAACATCAAGATGCTGCGATGTGATATTAATATCAAAATGTTAGGTAACTGAATTTCAGATTAGTGTAATTAGAGAATCTATAAAAGCAGTTTGCAAATTAACTTTTATTAACCAATTTCTGCAATCCAGTGGTGTAGAGTGGCACTGCAATTGCTCAAGTAAATTTTGTGTGCAACCAGGGCCACATAAAATGTTAGTAAATATTAATTTTTTTTTAGACCTGGTTTATTCAACATTAAATTTGAATGAGTGATTCAATGATTTTCTATGAATAAAGTAAATTTTCCTGACGGTGTTCAAGCTAGGAAATCTATTAACCAGTGTTAATCATTAAATGTGTGAATCTAGTTATGTAAGACAGTAATAAAATAAAAACAGGTGAATCTAGTTACTATAATAGTATAGTATCTGTAACAGTAAAAAAACAAAAAAAGTTCAATAACTTAAGCACTATCGAGTATAGCTTAATGTATTTTACTACAAGTATTTTAAATTAGAAAAGCACTTTTGCAGGACAGTGTGAAATAAATTGCGCTTGGTGCAAAAGCCTGAATCTTGATGCACGCATTAAAAATGACTAATTTTTAAAATTTTGCTTCAATAGAAAATCAAAAAGACATTTCAAATTGTCCAAAAGAAAAGTAAGTTTGAAATGCTGCATTTACACAAATCAGAGCAGTGCAAATAGCTTTGCCATTGGATCAGCTTTAGGTGAAAGAGGATTGTTCATAAACCACTAGTAGTTGCGCATTGTACATAATGAGCAGTTCAATTTAGTTAAATGCAGTTTTGAAGTTTAAACGTGCACTTGCATGCATAAATATATATGCAGAAAGCACAAAAAACTAAAATAATAAAAATAGGTAAACGCATTTCAATTAAATTTTAAATAGATAGTTCAACTTACAGAATGTCTTAATTTCAGAGTCTGTTATTGTACCAGGCTGTAAAAGGATTTAAGAGGAAGAAATTAGTCAAACGTCACCAATAATTATAAAAAAAATGTCATAATCTTGACTAATGAAAGAAATGTATGCTGTGTGTCAGATTTATCAACAAAATTAACACAGAGTACAACAAAAAATTTATACATAAATTAAGATTGAAAAATAAATAAATTTGATGGAAAAATTAGCTCTAGTAAGAAATGGAAACAATTTTATAATTAGAAAACTAATCATTTTAAAATAATTAGCTGTTTTGTAGAGAAGGGCTGGTTTTGATGAAGCTTATGTAAATAGAAAGATGAACTACATTAATACAGGTTGAATTTTTATGAAAGCACTAGATAATTAACCATTTCTATAAATTCTCTTACAATTAACATATTTTAAAGTTAAAATTTTAAAACTTAGTCCATGGGATACAACACCTATTATTCTCTTACTATTCCAGTTAATATTCCCTATAATATTTAACCCATCATGAATAATAGATTCAGATGGTAAACATTTTTTTTCACTTTTCCAAGATGATGGTTAATATTTTGTTTATAAACCTGAAAAATAATGTCAACTGTCATTTAAGAAGGGGGAAAGGTTTCTTTAGCAGACATACAGACATTCAGAGACTGGCATAAGATTTAGGGATGTCATTATCAAAGAATCTGTTCAATATACCAGGTATATCAGTGATTGTCTTGATCATCCCTCATCAAAATACAATAATTTGAAATTTGATCATACACACATCTTTGACCTTAAAAATTAGAATATTTATAAAATGTGCTACCAGTTCTATTAGTGGAAATTTTTAAGAATAAATATTTTTAAAATAATGAATAATTTAAAGATTTAGATTGAAAATAAAGTAAGAAAAGATGAACATATGGATTTTACTGAAGACAATTAACTCGATGACTAAGATGTCTTTTTTTTTTTTACTTGTGTAGACCATAACTGATACATCTGTGAATATAATACCAGGCAAATTTAAATAATTGGCTCGTAAATAATAATTTATATTTTTTTAAATTTAACAAGAAAATAAAAAAGCCTTGATTTTTTAAAATTAAGTCTTAATATATGTTTGTTCTAATTTTTAAGGTTAGAAACAGTTACTTTACCATGGTTGCAATCTTTGACAAATAAAAAAAAAAAAAAAAAAACTATACAAAAGAGATCAGAAAAACCAGCTTGCTGCTCTCTTTAAGTCTACTACTTCCAACCTCAATTATCCCCAGTGTGATGGAGAACCGTAAACAACTATGGAAAACCATAGTCATCTGCATGATCTTTTACCCACATCCTGCTCTGAGGCACTAGAGTTACCACAACTGACACAATTTCACTAAGAGGGAAGTGACAATGTCAAAACAGTACCCAACTTGGATGGAGCGATTCAGTTACATGGTTAAGGCTAATGTACAGTTCTAAAAAATGTTAATTAAAAATGCATGCATGCATCAGTAAGATATTTCCAAATCTTGATACCGGTCTCAAAAATTGGTTTCAAAATTTTTTATGTTCATGAATTTTCATTATTTTGATCTCTTAGAGCATTAAGAAATTATTTTTTTTCATTGGGTGGTATGGGATGAAATGCAATGGTCATTTTGAACATTTCAAATAACTGTAGAACAGCTATTATAATATGCTGGGATCAAGTTTAACATTTATCATGAAAAAGTTGAGAAACACAATTACTTACTCATGAAACAAAATTACAGTTGTTAGCAAATATATTTAAATTATAATATATTTTATAATGTTACAGAACAGGTAAATTATATATAAATAATAAAACAAAGACTCCAAATCAAGAAATAAAAGTTATCATGAAAAACAAACAGAAAGATGCAGAAGAAAGGTGCTGTGTTAAGGTGGGGGAAGTAGGAGAGATGAGGCTAATCAAATGCATTGTGGGTTAAATAGTTTCTGACCTTTTTGGTCCGATCAGGTTTCAGGGGTTCATCCTACAAGAGAAAAAAAATATCACTGTGTGATCTACCTTTGCCTTGGAAGTCTTACATTTCTAACGGCCCACTCTAGACATTTAACACTTTCATGCTCTGAAATAAATGATTGAGAAAATAGGATCTTTTGTCCCTCTGTGTGAATGGTCTGTTTGTATTCATGCCTTTGTAGAAGTCAAGACATGCAGGAAGAAAATTGGACAAAATACAATTATACAAAATTATCCAGGTCTGCTGAGACAGGGTAAGATTTTGTTGACTTTGTCTTGAGTCAAAAGCAGACCCGTTTACCTCTACGCTTTCACCATAGTAACTACTCTTTTAAGCCCAAGACTACGGCGAGCCTAAAAAAAACAACTAGTTTTAGTTTTGGGAGATTTTTGTTTATTTTTAATTAAAAAAATTAATAATTGGGCAGTTTTCAGTAAAAAATTATAGAATTTTCTGTGTTAAACCGTAAGCAATTGGATGAGAATAACAGTGATTATGAAAATAATCATTCGAAGCTTAAGGTATGAGTCATAGTTCTGCCCTACGTTACAATTATGATCAAAAGTGTAGAGGAATTTGATTTTTAAATTTAACATACAATATATGACCGCATTACCTTGTTAACTTAATAGAACCTTTTTAAAAATCTACACTACATCTAGCCTTTATTAAGAAAATTAAAGAATTAATGGCCTAAGTTATTTTATTAAATTATTTTTTTCATATTTCACTGTTAATAGTGCAAAATTTTTCATTGTTCAAAATGTTCTTGATACCCCTTCTTTTACTCTTTGTTGGCTCAGTCAATGCATCGGCATGCTTTAGTATCTCTAATCTCTACCATATTAATACTGGTGTAATAAATAGTTTAATATTCTATGACTATATGATACGTGACCATCTATATATTATAATATTAGTAATTAAGCTCATGGACTCAATGAGCCTAATATGATAATATATTAATTCTTTATTCTTTTTATATTCAGGGTCTAGGTTTAATAAAATAATGCCCCACAGCAAGCACCTTTACAGACTGATGATGGTTAGGAGAGCAACCATGGTTGAAGAACAAGTCATCACTGCTACACACAGCACCTTTAAAGACTGATGATGGTTAGGAGAGCAACCAAGGTTGAACAAGTCATCACTGCTTCACTTTATTAGATTTATTGATATCAACCATATTTGCAGGAAACTCATGTGCCATCTGGTGGTGAAAATGTTTAACAAAAGTCAAACATCTTTATCACACACCTCACATGTCCACTTCTGGAACTTCTCAGTCAAGTTCTCAGTTTATTTGTCCAAATATGAAACCCTGATTACAGAGGTTTTATAAAGTGTGTTTACTCTAACTGTTCATTTTCTTTGCATGAAGCAAAATCTTTTCAGGAATTTGAAAACAAAGGCAAAAAATCGTAAAATCTTTTTTCGTGAAATCTTTGTATGTAAACTGATAAAATTTGCACTATTGCAAGGAAATTTAATAAATATAGACTATTTGTTTATGCACCATTTTGATTAATACTGTTCTCATGTGTTGTGTTTCAACATTGTTCTTAATGTAACAAATTTATACTTGTTTTCGTATTACCAACAAAAAAACCCCCACCAAAAAACAACTGTTGTGTTGCAATAGTCATGAATTTTAGCTCAGATATACTAATCAGTTAAGCAAGTCTGTGCAGTGAGTGCCATTTCTGCTTGTCCAAGTCATTTTCTCATCCTTAAGAAACAAATCGAAGGACCATATCCTTTATTTTTGTTAACTTACATAGGCAGCTGAGTGGATCTCCTGATACAGTTAGTATGTTGATAGCAGACCAGACTCCCCCCCCCCCAACTACTCTTTGGTGCTTGAAACTATGTTTTTAAGAGCTAAAAACTACTCTGACACTAACCAAGGGGTAAACAGGTCTGCTGAGTCATACAAATTATTCAACTTGAAACTTCATATTGCACAAAAGTCAGACAAAAAAATAATGTGTGATGTAATTCTTTAGTTCTTTTTCTAAAAAGATAAAATCATGTGTATGTCATGGGCTATCTTACCAGCCACATGATAATTAATTTTAATCATTCAACCATGCAATAATATAACTATTACTATTAGGGTTGCACCGATAAAAAAATTGTCAAATGATGCACAAACAATTTAAGGGGCACAAACAATTAATAAAATTAATAGTATGAACAATTTTAGCCTGTGGTGAAAAGGACAAGTATGATGTGTGACAAATGACACTAGTGGGGTTTGAGGCATACAAAATAAGGTTAGGAAGTAAGCAAAAAAAAAACCAAAAAAAAAAATCAAAATTATGGTTCTGTATATCAATCAAGCATAGTCTTGGTCAGCTAAGGAACAAAAAAATAGTAATGTTATTTTCTGTTTGTCGTGCTTTTGTCAACACTGACCGGGCCACAGAAAAAAAGAAATCACCAGGCAGGGGGCTGTAAAATAGCCCGTCTTAGAGCCTTGCACATATTAAGTACAAATTTAATAACATCCAATAAAATGAGCCAACTTTCTATTAAAACCATCTATAACCGTATGTAAAGCTAGCATCTGGAAAGCATTTCTCTATAGGTCAGTTGTGTGGTTAAATGTCAGATTATTATCTGACAAACTAATCAGTGCAACCTTTATAGCTATAGCAGTTTATTTTAAATATTTGTTTCTTTTAAAGCAAATTTTTCTTCCAGGAGAAACTAAATGCCTTTGGATTTATTTGCTTTCCTGACTTGAATTTAGTCTGTATAAATATGTGTGCTTTGCTTATAGAAGATATTCATAAAGTTCATGGCAAAGTGGGGATTAAACAAGTACAAGAAAATTTGGTTGTTTGCATTAAGTTTTTTCTTCAAGTATAAATAAAACCTGGTTAAGTAGACTCTCTGTGAGATCTATGACTTCCTCAGTCCATCAGCCACCGACTGGAAATAAATTGTAACAAGAATAATGAAACTGTGAATAAATGAAACTGACACACAGCATATTGAAACTGCTAAGGAATCAGCAAATTCAAGTTCAAGGCTCACCCTCCCAATAGTGTGCAGAAGAGAATGTACGTGTCCAGCCACTGCTAGAGCATCTATTTCAGCCTGATCTCTGTACACTGTCTGTAGCTGGATGTAGCGCTCAGAGTCAGATGTCATGTCTGGGATTGTTCCCCTCACTGGCAAAAAACCTAAATAAACCATGATAAAATGGACACTGCATAAGTTTTGGGAAAAATTATATCAACATAAGAAAATTTCAATTTAGAAATAAATTAAGGCTTTGAAAATAAAACTACAATTTTTAAAAATTCCATTTTCCCCTATAAACGTTTGCTGGAAAAATTTTGCCTGCAAATTTCAATACTGAAAATAAGTTAAAAACCAAACACAGACCTACCAAGTCCTTCATTGCGAGTGAATTCTTTTAGAGCTCTCATCATGACCCAGAAGTTTTTACTCTGAAATAAAATATCAAACTTTACACATCCATATCAAAAATTTTTTAAATACCTACTGTCGTAGCAAGGATTAAATATTAAACATTTTCCATTAATATATGACTATGGAAATCCCTATGTTCAAAATATAAAATTGGACAACATATTTACCTCTGGATGGAGTTCAAGACAAGCAGGATCATTAAACAAATCTTGAATCTCTGAAGGTATCTATTTTCAAAGGAAATTTAAGAGACTTATTTTTCAATTATAAATGTTTTAATTATAGTTTTCCTGTTAATTTTAAAAAGTAAGTGAATATTTGCTACAACGAACTATTTGTATTTTGCCCAAATACAAACCTGAAAATACCGGAGTGATTATATTAAAAGGAAGCGAATGCAAAGAACCAATAAACTAAATGTTAATTCTTATCAATTCTTTCTCTAGTATAGGGGAGGGTAGAAGTAAAACAAAATCTTCCTAATTTATAACATACTCCTGGCTTACATGCTAAATATGATATAACAATACTTGAGTACATCTGTAGTAGTTGCCAATGACATTATTATAATGAAAGGTATTTTTATGTACTGTAATAAAATAATATGATGGATTTAAAGAATTTTTTTTCTTCTTATATTATGGAATCAGACCATTGTAAATGAATACAATCAGTTTTGAATGAATAGCTTTTATTTGATTAAATGCTCATGGACACATGGTAGTTGGTGTGTGAATTAAAACCTCAGATTTTGCTTCAAGATTAACTTCATGCTATTTACTTTTGTAAAAATTTTTAAGTTTCTATTTTCATTTAGTTCATTTTTCTCCCGAATAAGAATTGTTCAAATAAAACATTGTATCTAATCCAATTCATGAAAAGGTGATAACATACTGAAGTTGCGTGGAGACTTGAGTTCACACTTTTGATAGCCTCATCAAAATTCTCTTCATCGTCTGGTACACCCTCATCATTTTTCCTTAGACCTGTTACAACATTAAGCTATTGAGAATCACAGTGAGCCACAGCTGTTGCCATTGAGTTAACTCAATGCATAGATTTCAAGCTCATAAAAGAAAAATTGTATAAGTCTCATCATAGTCAAAAGAAATGTTAACAACCTATGAGATGAGTAAGATTCTCTCAAATGATAAACTAATGATTCAGTTACTTTGGGTAGCAGTCTGATTTAAACAACAAAAAGGACATAAATTAATTGTACTGTCTTACAATAATTTCATGTGACAAATGGGGTTGGGGGACTTCCAAATCTCCTGAGGCCCTTAGCCAGTTAAAATCTTGCAGTTCACAAAAATTTATTGTGAAGTACAATTGAAAAAAAATAACACTACATTCGAATATCAAAGCAGAAAAAAATTAATGTTAATACGACCATGGTGGCCGAGTTGTAACCTTGAAACCCCATGTTCCCTACGTATCAGGTAATTGAAAGCACAGTTTAGTCTAGACCAGCTTCATCATATGGTCATACGTTTCATGAATAAAGCCAGCATGACATTCACCATATAAAATATGCCATTCTCATACCTTCTTTTATCAATTCTTTAAATGCAGTTTTTTCTTTGTATGTGCTTGGCAACTTTCCCCCGTGCTGGAACACAAAATGAAAGTATATTACACAAAAAAATTATTTAATGTTGTTTTGTTGCATCATTTTTTTCCTCTCAGGTTTTCCCTTACTTTGTTTCACTTATTTCCCATTTATATTATTATTTATATGAAGAAAGTAAGACTTATTTATGTGAGTTGCGCCCCCTTTAAAAATGTACAATTTAGAATTTATAACATTACATTGATTTTGGTAAAGGCCATAACATAACTGAAGGGATTTTGGCAAATACAACATCTATTGGGTTAAAAGAAATTTGTTTACTTAGGGCAAAACCGAGTTTGCCACAATTTACAGGTCCATTTGCCACATGTGTCAGTTGGCGATAGGGTTACCCACCCATGGCTTAGACCAGGAGTCTCAAACTCAAATAATCCGGGGGCCGCAGGAGGTAGGGTCTGAGTGAGACTAGGCAGCATCAAGTATTTAAAAAAATGCTATTATAAATTCAATAAGGTACAACTGTTACAATCTGCTCAACCTTTATTAATAACAAATAAAAACATTAAGGGTTCTCAAGAAATAGGCTTCAATCTTTTCTTCCTACTCCGTATTGCCAGAGACCTGGTAGCACTTCTTCTTACACAGCTAAGCAACATTTGGCTTGAGTGAGGAAGCAACTGAGACCTTCAGTATAGCTTGTAGATGGCCATCAGTAAGTTTATCCTCAACTTTGACATGTTAAAGTTAATAGTGGAAAAGAGCTTTTCACACAGATAGGTACTCCCAAAAAGGCATATCATCCGCTGATAGTGCCAACAACCTGGAAATCTTGGGGAAGTTGGAATATAATGCTCTCATAAATTGTCCATGCTTGACTGCTTTTCCATTCACCTACCTGAATTTAGAATTGCATTAAAGATCTATTAGCTCCATGTGAATCGCAAAATAATTTTTAAAAAGGTAAGGGGGGGTGGGGGCATCTTCTTGAAGGAGAAAGGGTCAGCAATCATTTTAAAGTGACTCTGTGTGTTTTGAAGTCTGAAAACGTGATCAAATTCTTCTTGTAGCTTTGTAATGGCATCAGTACACTTGCTACTGAATGGTGTGCCCGAGTACATGAGTACTTTGCATTTTGGAAAATGGCAGGGGTTTCTCTGAGAACCATTACACAACTTTTGTGCTAAATTGTCACAGGCTACACTGACAAGCTGCCGCTGGTGTTGTAAGTCTTGTTGAGTACATGTTAACAAGAAATGCCAAGTCCATGAACCGTTTGGGATCACTTCGTACAGGAACAACCACCCATCCTTCTTGATGAAGGATTTAAATGCCAAAACGTGTTCGAACAGTGGGCAGGAGCAGGCAATGTTTATGAATTATTGATGGGAAGGAAGAAGCTACTGTAGGGAGAACGAAATTTTGCTTTTTTTTTTATCGTAAAAAGACCTTTTTGACTAACCCTATTCAGAAAATGACCCAAACTGACAGGCACGGAATCTCCCTCACTCGTAACACTAGCAGCAATTATAATAGGGATTCATTGATACTGTATCCGATTGCTAATATTTACACAATTATGGTTGTGCAATACCCACTATATGACTTTTTAAAACTTTTCTCAAACTGCACTCTTGCCATGTTTGTCTCATAAATGCTAGAAAATTAATCTTTTAGTCCGATTTTAAAACGGTTCTTACCATTATAATCAACATACAAATATATACAAACATAATAAAAATCAGAATACAAGTCGGTGATATTCAACTGAAACCGTCGTGGAGAGTCACAATATAGATATGAGAATGGGGAAAACGCGGGCCGCATTAACACTAAATTTTGCTGTCATGTAGCGGGCCGCAAATGGCCCGGGGGCTATGAGTTTGAGACCCCTGGCTTAGAAAGTGGTTGATTAAGCCAGGAAAAGAAGTGTTTTTATTTATATCCTATCCAAATTGGTTCAGCAGAAAAATAAAAATATTAGTCCATCAAAGCTGGATGATTCTTACTGACTAAACGGTATTCTAGTCTGAGGAAAGTAGGTATTTTAAAGGAATAAAATATTGTCTCGGAATAATTGTGAAATATTGTTGACACCACAAAAATTTCTGGAACTTTCAATCAATATTAATACTTCACAATATTTTTTTAAACTATTTTAAAAAATTCAAATTTCAATAAATTGACCACTGCAGATGTACAAATGACATAAATAAATAAAATGAATAATTCAACAAAAATATTTATTAATGTTTATTCTCTCAGCTTTTACCTTCTGTTCCCATATCTGTAGATATTTATAGAGCAGGACAAGCCAAGGTGTGTGACTATGGTCCTGAGGATGACAACATATCTATATGCAGGTTGTTATCATTTTGTGTATGTCTTAACATGTTTAACAAACATGTTTAAAGAGCAAACTTAAAATTAACACTCTTCAAACCGTCAAACCCCATTTACTCCTCTTTTACTTAAAATAAAATGAACAAAGAGCAATTTTTGCTCACTAATGTTTCAACTTACCTTTTTATTCATGGTATCTAAGTTCAATTTGTCACAGAATTCTTTGAGCCCATTAAACGGCCTATCTAACCTCAGATCTTCATGTGTGTTATCTGGGTGTGATTCAATAACTGAGAAGAAAATTAATTCCTAGAAGATTAGTAATTAGGGCCACCTCACGTAGGAGTGCATTTTGTTATACATTATGTTAACAAATATAATGTTTAAATAGTAAAGAATTTTGTCTTTGCATCTGCTGCCACCTACTTGTATGCTCTTTGAGAACAAGTCTCAGATACCCAATGAAACCATAACAACGGCATACAACTAAAGGAATATTTCTTTCCCACAGCACTTTTCCAAGATTTAGTAAGGTCCTGTAAGTAAAATACATAGGAATATAAACTAAGGATCAATTTAAATACTGGAAGAAATTACATAGAAATAAAATTTACTGTAAATTACAGTAAATATTTTGTCCACCTATGAGGAGAGATAGAGAATAGATTTCATGTGGCCTTCGATACAAAACTTAAATGATCTCATTTATGATTTTTAAATCAATAAGGGATCGTTAACAATTTACGTCATGCTCAGGGGGAAAGGAGGGGGGGGGGGGGGCAAGAATTTGTGACACTTTGTGACAGGGGTAGGGGCAAAAAAATTGTGACGTCACAAAAAAAAAATATCTAAAATTTTACTAATTTTGAAAATCTTTATTCAATTCATTTTAATAGCATTATTTTGAGGTCTAAATTAACTCGGTATTTCAGGTACCATGAAACTCAGTTGCCACACCTTCTGCAATATCGAAAAATGACGCAAAAACTATTGTGGCCATTTTACATTCACCTTGGGGATGATTTCGTTCTTTTGCGTTTTACGTCATAGTTTTCTAATAATATAACATCTTAATCCATTATGGGAAAATGTTCTAGAATAAAATAAATATGTAGTTGAGTTATAAAAATTTGATGTATGTTTTGAATTTTTTTAGGTGTGACGGACAGGGGGGGCGCGGGGGCGTAAAGAATTTGTGACAGGGGAGGGAGTCTGAAAAGGTAATTTTTTTGTGTGACGTAATTTGCGAACGACCCCTAATTAAAATCTAGTATAAATAGATGTAAATTTTTTTTAACCATGCCAAAAACAAATTAAAACATAATAAAATATAACTGTCAAAATCGGGACTATAATCTTAGGAATCGTATGAGTCAGTTTCACAAAATTTACTGTGGTCCACTGAGCATCCCTGACATAAATAATTCTTACTTCTCTGACAGTTGTGTAGCAATGACGGTGGTAAAGGAAGACAAAAAAGCTGGATTTTTCTGCAACAGATCATCAACATTCTGCACAAAAAAAATATTGAATGTACGATTAGACCCTTTTTTATCTTCCAAATAATTAAAAGAAAAACTTGTAATCAATCAAAATGTAGAAAAAAATTATGTGTAGCAGCATATCAACTATTTATATCTTAGAACTCCCACTTTTTCCAAAGAGAGCCATAACAAGAGTTTCTATTAAAGTAGGCAACCTTATTTATGTTTCATCAGAATACTCAACTCTGCACTTTCAGTTAACACACATTGTTTAAATGGTTATCAGACCTGTTTACCCCCAAACTCCTAAAATCGTACAATGCAGTATTTTGATAGTAAATAAATAAAAATATAGTATATATAATGTGTACAAAAACTACTCCTATAGCGTGTTCAGTGGAATCGAGTTAAGCCGGCGTCAAAATATGGAACTGTAGGTAAACAGTTGATGACTGACGTTAACGGTAAAATGTTTTGCAGACGTGTATCGGCTACAGGGCCAGCCTTAGGCCACTGCACCCTATGCGGCCGCAGTGGGCCCCGCGCTAATTCCAGGAGTAAATTATTAAATTAAACCCTTATAACTTATAATCATGTATAGGACAGCGTATTTATTCTGTTTTTATGTTTTTAAAGTGTTTTTTAATCTATTACGTCTTTGTTTCAAGTGATTACGACAGATAAATAGATTGAACAATTTGGCAATTCTTGCTATTGAGCGTGATCTATGTAGGAAACATAATTTTGATGACTGTGTGACTTCGCTACACGCAAGGCTCGTAAAGTAAAATTAATTTGATCGTGATTTTGTACTTAGTAAAGAATGAATAAAATGCAAAGACGAATTTATTTTCTAATACAAAATCTTAATTTTCACTTATCCTTATCCCTACCCAGACTTGGCACCGCGCAATCCGTTTCGCATAGAGCCCCGCAATTATTAGGGCCGGCCCTGATCGGCTAATACATATCAATTAATATTTGGGTTAACGTGCTGATCACATTATCCCAGTCTTTCACAGGTAAAAATAAAGTCACTGGTTAAATTTAACGTTGTTCAAACTTGACATCACATGAGCATAAAATCAAAATGTATTAGAATAAGAATTAATTACCCGGTAACAAATTGGGACCCCCCCCCCCCCCCC
>CAXITT010000445.1:626253-639359 GCA_964033795.1 Lymnaea stagnalis | reverse complement strand
AAAAATTTTTTCCCCCCCCCCCTGGAAAATTAATCAATTTTTTTTTCCCCCCCCCCCCCCAGAAAGTTTTCTGAGGGCGCCCATGTTATCATCGTGTGTTATATTTATATGACTAATAGTGAAAACGGCTCATAGCTGCATGATGACCTACTAAGTTGTCCTTTATTTCCAAAAAAATAAATTTTAATTAGGCCTAGGCAAATGTAAACAGTTTTGTGAAAGAAAGACTAGTGGAATGGTAGTATTTTATATCATTATTGTTGTTTTAATTTTTTTCAAAAATAAAATTTGGAAACCTAGGTTTATTCAATTCCTTCATTTGTGATATTCATTTTGATTTATCATTATCATCCTCATTAATTTTTTCATATGCAAAGGTGAATAATATTGCATAATTCTAAGCAATGGTAATATTTCTCCTATTATTGTTTAATTAATTTTTTTTTAAATTAAGGAAACCTAGCCTTTTTCAATTCATTTATTTCTTGAGATTCATCATTATCAATATTATCATTGTTATAAACATTTTCTAATGGGACCCGGGCAGTGGTGTAGCGAGGGTGTTTGGCGCCCGGGGACAAGATTCGCGCCCGTGGACAAGATCCATTTCAAAGCGCCCCCCCTTTTTTTATCAACTCTAAAACCCATTATTTTTACCAATAATATAATATCAAATCACATTTTGGCGCCCCTAACTAGCTTGCGCCCGGGGACACCTGTCCCCCCCCCCATCGCTACGCCTCTAGACCCGGGTGCGAATAGCGGCGCTGCGTGTCCGGGGCCATTTTGACTAAATGGATGTCATTTGTGGTAGTTTATTTCAGTTAAGCTTAAGAAGTAAGTTTACAAACATATAGTCCATTCAATTATCTTTCATTTGATACGTCATTTTGTCTTACTAACCCAACAATAATACTTTAAATAGTTTTTTAATCCCAACCTCTCACTTCTGGTACCCGGGTGTGAATAGTCACAGCCCATAAAATATTCCCAACATATGGGGAAATTGCCCAAGGTCTGGCAGCATGTAATTAAGCAGTAAACACTCCTGACTCCGTTAACCAAAAAAGTTACTATGAGCCTTTTCCCGTATACTGATCAGTACGGATCAGCGGTTTTTAACGACACGTCCTTAAATCATTATCATTATTTTTTAAATTAGCTATTTTAGCGAGGAGTGGTATCTAAAAATAATTTGAAATAATCATATTTTTATGTTAATTGTTCACAATTATCCCTTTACTTCAACATTTAAAAAAAAGTATCACATAAATATCTTGTGACGCACCCGCAATTCTTGATTGACACTCCAGTGTGTGTCGTGACCACCAATTTTTTTTTTTTTTTTTTTTTTTTTCAATATACAATGATTTAAATTTTTTTTTTTTTTTTTTTCATTTTCAATATACAATGATTTAAATTATTTTTGGATTGTAGTCAGGCAGATATGATTGATGAGAAATAACTTATAAGCTTTTGAACCTTTTTAAGATAGGTTATTGCATCAAACGTAGCCGGGGCGTTTGATACAATTTTTAAAATTATGATGAATTAACACTGCCGGCTAATGTAGACCAGCGTTTCTTATTTATTATTTTTTTTATTGTGGCCTACTTAAGCATTTTATTTACCTCTTCCTCGATATCAATTTATTAACAACGGCGCTTTTAAAGTTTTTCAATTTTAAAAAAAAAAATATTGCATTGTGGACGACATAAATCATAGTCTTTTTTTCAAAGTTTTCGGTGCGCCCCCAAGAAATATGAGACGATTTCCAATGGGCTATATATATTATATAGCTAAAGTTGAGAAATGCTGATGGCGACCACTTACAGGTCCACTTTCACTCACTGACTTATATGGTGGTGGAGGTAGTAGTAGTGCTAGTACTAGTAATAGCAGCAGACTGGGTAAGGGTAGCGTTAGACAGGAGCCTTGAAATGAAATATAGCCAATATAGGCATAGGCTTAACGAAACCAAATGCCAAATAATGTTTGAATTCACTTAGGAAAATACATTCTATTTTATTTATAGTTATTTAAAATTAATTGTTTCATTTTATTAGTTTAAATTATATTACGGTACTATCTTTCGATCTTTAAAAGTTATTGAATTGCAAACTAAACGTGTTTTGCGTCATCATTTTTTGTTTCTATTTTCTTAGAACTTTACCCGTTGCCTCGATTTGGCTTGTCACACGCTGTTTAACAATAACAACAACAAACCTATGGCCTAACATTTTGACGACTAGGTGAATTCAGTTCACACATAACAGAAGTTGAACACAGTCGCATTTTAGCTGAACTGAAGGGGGCATATTTTCAACAGTAGTGAAAACAAAATATCATAACTAGAAATATGAAGTTCAAATTCAAGGAAGAACACACATTGGGTATGCAAATCTGTCAAATCAACAATAATATAATTTATTTTAATTGATAACCACGATCGATTGTGTTAGTGATTTACTGTGTTAGGTTAGTGTTAGAGTTAAGTGGACTTGACTTAGACTTAGTGACATTTTGTTCTTAGTCTTACTACTTACTAAGACTAAGTTACTCTTGGTTTACAGTTACTGTACTTACTCTGTTGCTAATAGTACCTACATTACAGGGAGGGGGACATCCTACGTCTACATGAACATGGCACCAAAAGTAAAAGCTATTATTTTTATTAATAATAATAGTAATAGTATTAATTTTTAATAATATATATTTTTCAGTATAGTCAGTATAGACTAGTAAATTAAAAGAAAAAGTCTATAGCATAGTTTTTAAATAGAATAGACCTGGGCATAATAAGTAGCCATCCATAAATCTCGAATATCAAGAGGGGGAGGGAGGGTAACACATTTATTTATGGATATGTTAAGGTGTCTAAACTGTGTGACAATTTGTAACAATGAAAAAGTGGGGGGGGGGGTCCAAATTCTGCTAAAATAGTGTATCTTTTATAGATGGCCCCTTGTGATGGAGTGAAACTTTCAACATTAATATATTAGTAGCTACAGCTAGGGCTATACATACAATTATTAAAATGGATAGGCCTCAGTGGTGAAGCTAGGGCTAATGATTTTGGACACCTCCTTCAACAAAAAATCTCTGCAGTTGGCTGAAAATGTCACCCCTCCTAATAAAGGAAAAAAGTGCCACCTGGGGCGGACCGTGCCACCTGGGGCGGACCGTGCCACCTGGGGCGGACTGTGCCACCTGGGGCGGACCGCACCCCCTTCCTACACCACTGCTAGGCCAACGTGATACTATTTATGATTCATTGAAGTTGTCCAGTTAAGATTGTACCTGACTCACCTTAACGGATTTGTCTTTTGATAATTTAATTAATAAAGTTTTCATAAGTTTTTAATCGCTCTCTGAAGTCTTTTTCAAAACTACTTTTTAAGACCACTGTCAGTTAAGCCTATTTTGAGATATGCCTTTCTAAAACATTGAGTCTTAGTGGAGTGGAGAGAGAGGAGTTAAGTCACTCATTTCTTAGTGAATTTTATTGACAATTTGTCACTTATCTCCTGGACTGTTTCAGAATTGTAAATAGATGTAGGATTAAGAGAAAATCTTTCTGTTGTACAATATAAAACAGTTCATGTATGATAGGTCCTACTTTCATATTGCAATGTTTAATTGTAATTCTGATTTGATTTTTACATCTTTATGATGATTGTGACTTGAAATTTGTGTATAAAATTTCATTTATATTTCATTTAGGCCTATACAAGACCAAGCTATTTCTAAAAATAAGAGATGGGGATTAGGCTAATAAAAAATATTGAGGGAACTGCCCAGGTTCATATTGGCTCAATGTTTTGCTGAAGTGATAATTGTTTTGAGGCCAGCTCTATATTTTCTGCGGCGGTAAATCTAACCCACTAAAGGTTGCGTTTACTATGTTTGGTGCTCTACCAGCAGTTACAAAATCGAAATGATCACTCTTAAAATCAATATTGTCATTAAGATTAAGGGATTGACGTTATATAGGATGATGACTTATTTTTGCGATGAGAAATTCTTTGGATGTCTTATGTTTAAATTTTTCTAGTTTTAATCAATTTTTTTTGTAAGAAATACCCATGTTTTGAATTTATGTTCACTTAGAAAACTATTTGTAAAATTTAATTTTTAAGGACATCTTCACTTTAAGGTTTTATGGGCATTTAAGGAAAAGTTATTTTTGGTTATTTTTTAAAGTAAATTGTTTGGCAGCCCTTAGTTTAGTCTACCTTATTTGTAGTCTACTCAGTACTGAGTGGAGTAGGTCGTGGGTGGAGATGGGGCAGTCCACCCTGATATTTCTTTATATTGAGTGGTGCCATTTTCAGCCAACTGTTCCATTCTGTTCATGGAAGGGGATGACAAACATGTTGGCCCACCCCAGTCAGCAATAATCCTAGCTACGCCACTTTCATTACTTTCAAAATGCTCGAGATGCTGGTTATAATTAGAAGTACTAAAGAATCATAAGATTTCACCTATACCTGCCAGGTTATAAAAAATATTTTTAGGTTCAGGTCTATTCACTGAGTGAAAGTATAAGCATTAATTAAATGCTTACATACAAAGACTGCCATATTATTGATCTAACACTAATTATGTGTGTATACTAAAAAACAGGGTACAAGTACTTTAAATATGGTTTCAACCTGAATATTAAAATTACTTTGATAGTAATGCTGTTTACGTGGTCTTTTGTTGTAATATTATACTATTGCTTGAGTGTGTATGCTGATAGTCTCTTAAGTGTTTGGTACATGGCAGGGGTCGTGAATCTTTTTGTAAAATTGCGCCAAAGAAGGATTTCTTTTTCATTCAGCATGCCAAATTCCTGTCAGTCTGCCATATAAGAAACATTTTCATTTTTTTGGTCTTTCGCATGCCGTTGAAAATATCTCTGCGTGCCAAGCTTTGCATGTGTGCATAGGTTGTCCAAGGATTAGCTAAGTTTCCTGTAGTGGAAAAGGCAGCCACTTCATTTTTTTTTTAAAGCAGGATAGCCTTCCAAAATATATATTTACTATTAAAGTCTGGTGTGGAAGATGCATTAGCTGTCACACTTGAATGTGAGATTCTCAGTGAGCAGATGCTTGAGGAAGAAAAAAAAATGCAAGTAAAAGAAGCTAGAGAGTTCAAGTGCAAGATATGAGAAAAGTGTGCACATAGAGAGTTGAGGCGATAATGTCTGGTGCTGTTCTGTAGAGACTCTATGATATGTGGGTGTAAATCACTCTCTCTTGTTAATTGTTGGAGGCATGCACAAATCATAAGTCTGGTTGAAGAGTAACAAGTGTCTTACAAATGCACACATGTGACCTGTTTTTGGTACAGGGTTTAAACATTTTTCTAGTTGTACATGCTCACAGGATTCTGTAAGATTTTTCACCTGATTTAGAAAAGAAATATTTTTTCACATAGCAGTGACGACACACAGCTGAAAATCTTTTACTTGCTGCCCAATAAATTGTCAACAGGAAGCTGCAATTGTATAGGTCTGTTCAATATGAGCTTTGGCCAAAAGTCTGAGATTGGTAGGCTATATAAATTTAGAAACTGAGCTTGTTTTCATTGAGACCATTTGTTAATAGTACTATAGTGTTGTTCAGTAGTAACTCCTTGAGTGGTTAAACCAGTGGTTCTCAACCTTTCTAGTGCAGCGACCCCTTAATACAGTTTTTCGTGTCGTGGCGACCCCCAGCCACACAATTATTTTCGTTGCTACTTCATAGCTGTAAGGAATATATGTTTTCAGATGGTCTTAGGCGATCCCTGGAAAAGGGTCCCGCAACCCCCAAAAGGGTTGCGACCCACAGGTTGAGAACCGCTGAGTTAAACCATGATTACAAATTAATTTGTTTTGTACAGTTTTGGGGTACTTTTGTAAAATATTTGATCCCAACAGGTTGGCATGTACGCAAGTGTGTCTAATGAATGACTGTGTTACACAGATTAAAGAAATGTGTATGTACTGTGTTGAACTTATTAGAAATGTGTTTCTACTTTGAAAGATGATCAGACTTGTGAGATGGTGTAAATATTGAGTCAGCACAGCTAGACTGAATTTGGACAACAATCATACTCAAGTCTGTCACCACACCCTCGAAGATGGGGAACACTTTGTTATAATAGACATGTAGATTCAAATAGTATTAAGATGACATCCTAAAACTGAGATTTAACTTGTTGAATATCTGAAATTGTTGTGCTAAATAAAAATTACCTTTACTAATTCCAGAGCACAGGAGGCTTGAGTCAGGAAAAATTAGGACAAAATATCCAGAGAGAATTCCAGTGAGTATAGTAGAACAAACTATTGCATTTGGTTATTGAAACAAGTACCTAGTTATTGATAAGATGTTGTGTAAGTATTAAATGTTTTTGTGTTTTTTAATACTTTAACATGTTTAAGTCCTTTGCCTAGAAAGTTAGATTTTATTCTGAGCCAGCTTACTCACCTTTCTAATTACAGTGAGTTTAAAAATGAATTGTATTAGAAAGAAGTTAAACCTGTGTTAAAGGTGTCGTACAAAATTTTATTGTGTAATCAAAATAATGTATAATTAAGTAATGGGAAAAAATTTTAGATCACAATTTTTAACTATTGGACTGCTTTAAACACTGTCTCATTGAGGAATGGGTGACAATGAATCAGCCTTACTAAGACTAAGTTTTTCTGTCTCATTGAGGAATGAGTGATTATGAATCAGCAAAACTCAGTTTTTGTTTCAGTTGTTGACAGTTTTTTTTCCCTTGTACTATTCTTTTCCATTTCCATTGAGACAATATTTTTTAAATTGAAAATTATTGGATATCTGTCTGTCTGCATTATTTGTATTGTTTTTTTCTTAGATGATATCTGTACACTTTCACAGGGAAATAAAGAAATCTGCCAGATTATCTTGTTCTTAAAAAAAAAAACAATGCTAAATTTACTTTTCAACCTGCTCCTTTCATCAGTTTACACATTTTTACAAATTAAAAGGGTCTAATGTTTAAGTGCAGGGAAAAAATAAAAGATTTTCCATTCAAACTGAGCCACCTTTGTAATGACTGATGTCATTAGTACAGTAATAGTCAGTATTGTGGAGAACTCCAACACATTCCAGCATTTGCTTAGAGCAAGTGCTAAGTAAGGTAACGCTGACCAGGGAAAGAAGGAAACAAGTGGCGAAGCAAGTTGACTCTGTTGTGAGAGATAATTTAAGCTAGAAGCCAAGGGTACTTACTGAGTAACTATGTACCATTAGATTGTCATGCCAACTTATTCTGAGAATGCTTATGTGTTAAGACAGTGGGTGCTAGGGGTGAGTTTTTGATTGAAAGGGGTTGCCAGAAAATGTTTGAGAACCACTACTATAGGAGGTGTACCCATAATAAGACAGAAAGGTTATTATCCACCAAAATAGCAGCGACACAACAAATGCTCTTTACAATTTCATAACCATTTCATTTTGCACATTTGCTAACGCTACTTGCTTTAAGTAGGTGGTGGATATTCTTTGATAGGCAATTAGGCTAATCCCTTAACCACCAGTTTAAACAACTTTGACAGGCCACATGTAAATTTGAGTTAAACTTATATTTCATAATGTATACTGTATTTTTTTACCACTGCAACTATTGGATTAGACATTTAGTAGGAAATTAATTTTTTTTGCCACCTAAAATTATTCTTGACTTTTGTTACAGGTTATTGTTGAAAAAGACCCCAAGTCCCACATTGCATCTATTGACAAGAGGAAGTTTTTGGTTCCCAGTGACATTTCTGTAGCTCAATTTATGTGGATAATCCGTAAGCGTATCCAGCTGCCCTCAGAAAAAGCCATTTTTTTATTTGTCGGAAAAGTCTTACCGCAGTCTAGGTAAGTTATGCATCACGCCTTAACATACATCTCCTATTTTAACATGCAAATGGGTCATTTGCATCTCTGGCATGATGAAACCAGTTTCGCCTCTTGCTCTTGCCACAATTTACATCGCATAATTGTACAGGAGGGTTGTCAGTCTTGACCCACTTCACAAACAGTATATTTCCTATCAGTTGGGGAAGCTGGATGTCTCTCTTTTTGAATGAGATATGACAAAAATAGTTGCCTGTCTATTTTGACCTCTGCAGGATTTCAGAGAGGAGATGTAGCTATTAAATCAGACAGACTAATTAACCATAGGTCAGCCCTTTCAATAAAAAAAAGTATTTTTTTTCTATTTTCCAGTTAATCCCTTAACCCAATATTTTTACCCCCCCCCCCCCCCCCTGCAAACATATTTTTTTCCCCATTAGTTTTGTCTAACTTGGAGTGACCCAACTGATTTAATTAAGTAGTAGAAAATGTCATTATTTCAATAAAAAAAAGTATTTTTTTTCTATTTTCCAGTTAATCCCTTAACCCAATATTTTTACACACCCCCCCCCCCCCTGCAAACATATTTTTTTCCCCATTAGTTTTGTCTAACTTGGAGTGACCCAACTGATTTAATTAAGTAGTAGAAAATGTCATTACTAAAATATCAAAATAAATTATATTTTTCTTAATACGTTACATTGCCTTTTTTGCTGTATCATAACTTGATAATTGCATACACTATCAAATTTTACTATTGAAAGCTACTGTCAGAGATAATCATTTCATACTCTATATTTCCCAGTGCAAGCATGGGTCAGATTTATGAGGAACATAAAGATGAGGATGGATTTTTGTACATTGCATACAGTGGAGAGAACACATTTGGCGCCTCTTGGGATGTGGGCACCTTGTAGCAAAGGAGCTCTCCTAAATAATCAACAGTGTATGGCCAACCACTTTCAACATGTCAAGATACATTTTGCTATGCATGCTTTCACCACGGATAAGCTATTTTAATTTATGCTGAATTAATTTGAAATATGTTTTATTTTTTAAAAGTGTTGATATTGGATTGTTTTATGGACCAAAATAAAAAATTTTAGTAATAGGGAAACAAAATTATTCTTATAACTCAGTTGTCCCGTAATTTACTCAATTTCTTGTTTTTAAATCACTGCAGGACACTAATATTTTTTCTAGTTATTGTGGTGATTATCTTTTAACAAGTGGACGCAAGTGTTCAATTATATTGATTTAAAAATAAAAGTAAACTTATTATTGCAATTGAGAACATTATAAAGGAACAGATATTTATGGCCACTCAGTTAAAGCTGTGGAAAGGATAAAACATTCCATGTAAAAAAACATACTTGTGGATAAAGACTTGTGTCGTTGGGAGTATTTGAGTATTTTGTATAAACACCTCACAAATATTCCACATTTGTTTTAGATTTTGCCTACTTGTCACCAACTCTTTGAGGCTTCACACATCTTTATTCACAAATAGGTCACTTTTGTTTTTTTTTTCATCTAAATCTATCTTCTCTTAACTTCAAGTTTGCAGACCTGTTAAGCTTGGGTTAAATAAAACTGACCCTCCTATCTTCCTCATCATTTATTATCTATTTCACCCCATCTTGCAAACAACAACAACATCTTTTAATTAGCTTGACTTTTCACTGCAAAAATTGCTACCGGTAGCCATAGTTATTTCTCAAATCCTCTGCACACAAAAAATAAAAAAATCCTCGACACTTTGGAAAATCAACTGGGACCCAAGAGCATAGAAACCAAGAAATGGGCTCATGTTGTATTATTGTTTGGATTTGAACATATTAAATATTAACATCTTTTTACTACTTCCTTTATTTCTTCACGACCTGAAACCAAATGATAAATGGTTGAAATATAGCCTGTGATGAATAGCTTTAAAAAAAAAAAACAGTTTTTAAATTTGATAATTTTGTATGAAACATTAATTAAAGTTGAAATTGATTCCAGCAGAGGTCAATGAAACAATTTCAAGTTGTAAATAAATTGAATATAATGCATGACTTTTAATTAAAATAAGAAATAAACACATTTGTCAAGACTTTGTCACAATGGTTCGTTGAATTTATTGCATTTAACATTATTCAATAATTTAATTTAATGTTTTGTTAAATTGTTTTTGTTGGGGACTGTACCTGAGAATTGGAACTTAACAAACTTTGCAGGTTAAGATCAGGACCTAATTGAGAAAGAAAAGATGTGGTTGGGGATGTTGCTGTGCGGAGGGTTTTAAAACAGTCTTATAACCAGGGCTCCATAATATATATTATTATAATTATAATGCTAGATAATTGACCCGATGAACCTAACCATTTCATTCCCTAAATATTTCAAATTTTTACATTCTTTATAATAACTTGTTTGTGGGACGCTGGATGGCTGACTGACTGGCTGGGTGGAAAAATCTTTGGGCGGCTAATGGGCCCACTTCCTGTTTAGCTATCGAGCTGAAACTTGGCACAAAGACTCGTCAATGACAGCACATTATTTTTTAGAGCATAGAAGAAACCAACTGGATGGCCGATGTGACACAATTTTCAGCCCCTGTGCTTAATATTTTCTTATGTTTTTTTCCTGAAATAGTTTGTGAAATTTATCTGCTGTGTAAAAGGGGTGGGCCACTAAAATATTAATATAGTTCAGGGGCATGACCAAAATGTGGAGTTGCGAGCCAGTGGTGGAGGGGGCACTATTTGGGATTCTAATAAAGTACGTGCGTTACTTGAATGCATTTTTTGTCAAATTTTCAGCTTGTTACAATTTTCTCTATTTATCATTGATAGATTAGATTATGCCCTTATATAATCTACTGTGAAAATTGCTGTCATGTCAGTATGTGTTTATCATTTTATCAGCACAATATTATTTCAAAATTTTATCCGCAAGTTACTCTTCAGCAGCAATGATTGTCATTGTGTTATTTTGACCTTGTCAAAGTACAAATTAAAACATTTATAATTTTTATCTCCAAAATTTGATAGCAGTCATTGGACACGAAGCCTATGTTATGAAAAGAATTTGTGTGTGTAGCCTTAAGGAGTAACTATGTAATTTAAATAAAATAAAACGTTGACTGTCTTACCAGGCTAGTAAAAAATGTTAACAAACAACGGATGACCTTAGTGATATTCCTTCCCGTGATTGACGAAATTTTTTTTTTTTTTTTTATTTATTCCTACACCTGTGATGACGTCCCATTTCGACCATTAAGACTTTCCTTACCTATGTATATAATATCGGCCGGGGTATTTTATTTTAAAAAAAAAAAAGAGTTATTTTTCAAGGGAGATAACTACTTCTTCAGCTCAAAGAAATTATATTTGCTATATAACCTCCCTTTGATTATTTCCGAAATTCGTAAGAGAAAAGGAAAAGATAAATTTAAATCTACTGTGATTTATATCGCTGTACATTGTTTCTCAAGTGTGATTGAATGTTGCTGACACGAATGCAGACGCTTCTATTAAGTTGTTCAATATAGTTATTGTATGACACCACTTTATCAACACCAACCCGACACCACACTTTGATTCTCATCTCACACATTCAGCCAAAGAAATAACTACCGTTAATCAGTGCCTGGCACTAGCGAACCGGGTGACACTCCGCGCTTTTTGCCGCCTCTTCCATGAACAAAAAACAAAAAAGAACCCAACTCCGCAGAGTGCCAAAATAAAGGAAACCAAGTGCCACTCGGGGCGGGCCGCCCCCTCAGCACCCCCATTCCTACACCTGTGATGACGTCCCATTTCGACCATTAAGACTTTCCTTACCTATGTATATAATATCGGCCGGGGTATTTGAACGTCAATGGCGGACTCAAATGTAATTTTCCCCCATGGCCCCGCACCCCACTAGCGCCGGCCCTGCACTAATCATACCATCATTACCCCGGCAGCACAAGCCGTCTAGGCGTGAAGGGGATGGTTGACGGGGAAATATTCCAGCCATTTCGGCGATGGGGAGAAGATACTGTGACTCGAATTCACAAGCTACCCCATACGTTCGGCTTGCCGTATGATAGATGCACTCATGTCTGGCAAACCTTTCCTGTGGTATACGTTAACCCTTTGATGACGGCTGAACCATATCCCCCCCCCCCTCCAACACGCCCTCCCACGTTCGGCGTCAAGAATGTTCAGCTGGTATGTCCAGTGGTCACCCCCCCCCCCTCTAGCCTCCCGCCTTCCCTCCCACACGCCCCCCCACGTTCGGCGTCAAGAATGTTCAGCTGGTATGTCCAGTGGTCACCCCCCCCCCCTCTAGCCTCCCGCCTCACTGGCAATCTTCGTGCCACCTACGATGTAGTGAATAGTGTAGTGTTACGATGTAGTGAATAGTGTAGTGTTACGATGTAGTGCATAGTGTAGTGTTACGATGTAGTGAGTAATGTAGTGTTACGATGTAGTGAATAGTGTAGTGTTACGATGTAGTGCATAGTGTAGTGTTACGATGTAGTGCATAGTGTAGTGTTACGATGTAGTGCATAGTGTAGTGTTA
Source organism: Lymnaea stagnalis (assembly GCA_964033795.1). Classification (NCBI taxonomy): domain Eukaryota; kingdom Metazoa; phylum Mollusca; class Gastropoda; family Lymnaeidae; genus Lymnaea; species Lymnaea stagnalis. Next base: position 626,958 of record CAXITT010000445.1, on the reverse strand, counting down.
CGATGTAGTGCATAGTGTAGTGTTACGATGTAGTGCATAGTGTAGTGTTACGATGTAGTGTATAGTGTAGTGTTACGATGTAGTGAATAGTGTAGTGTTACGATGTAGTGTATAGTGTAGTGTTACGATGTAGTGGATAGTGTAGTGTTACGATGTAGTGCATAGTGTAGTGTTACGATGTAGTGAATAGTGTAGTGTTACGATGTAGTGAATAGTGTAGTGTTACGATGTAGTGAATAGTGTAGTGTTACGATGTAGTGCATAGTGTAGTGTTACGATGTAGTGTATAGTGTAGTGTTACGATGTAGTGAATAGTGTAGTGTTACGATGTAGTGTATAGTGTAGTCTACTCTAGAGCAGCGTTTCCCAAACTTTGAAGTGTGTGTGTGTGTGGGGGGGGCAGTGGACACGTTTCTAATTGCACCAGGGGCCAGTGCCAGATTGATTGATTATTACTATTTTTATTTGACCTTTAAAAGCATAACGATTTTTAAAATTACGTAATCAGCAAATTCAATATGACGCGATGAACAGTTATTACCTATTGCCTATTACCATGGAATTCCAACCGTCTATTCTAATTTATTGTTTGTTAGTGTGTTTTTGTGTGTTTTTTGTGTTAAAAAAACACCAAAAAAACAAAAAAAACAAAAAACAAAAAAAAAAAAGCAACTGGAGTCTAGGTCCTAGACCGGATAAAACTCA
>CAXITT010000445.1:526998-623469 GCA_964033795.1 Lymnaea stagnalis | reverse complement strand
ACAAAAAAAAAAGATCACACACCTCAAAGACAACAAACAAAAAAAAAAAAAAAAAAAAAATATCAAGTATTAAAAAAAAAATGCTGACAATTTGGTGGGGCGCACAGGCGCCTGAATACCTTGAGCTCACCTAAGACTTTCCGCGCCATTAGCAGTTAGTTCCAACACCTGATGAGCCGTGCAGTAACACACTATAGAGTACCGGCATAGACATATATATATAATATTTTTTTCCCCCCTTTCTAACCGGTGCCATTCGTGACGCCCCCAAGCTCGCTGGTGATTAAAGACCCATAAAAAGAAAGTAGAGCGTGCTGTTTAAATCTCGTTCTTATCACGGGAAAAATGTTTTCCTCCATGTGTTTATTAATCTTTATTAGCTTTCACGATCTGCGGCATGTGGGGGGTCGGGGGTGGGGTGGTGGGTTGGTTTGGTTTTGATAAGGGTTCGGGGGAGATGGTGTGCGGCCAGCTTTATCGGGGAGTCCCGTGGAGATGTGCTGTGTCGTCGGCAGAACTGTTTAGAAACCCGACAAGACATCAGCTGAGGGGGCATTCAAATCTAAATCATGCTGGCGTTTAGCAAAAAAAAAAAAAAAAAAAATAAATTGTTGGTGGGTTTAGAAAAAAAAAAAAAAAAAAAAAAAAGGAAGAAATCTCAGTTCAAAGGTATTTTGCAATACACATCATTTAAATGTGAGTCGGAGTCGGAGAATCGTTATACTAGAATGGAATCGTTCTGTTTGATTCGGATCTTTTTGTTTGAGTGGGCTTGTTCTACTTGGTTGGAATCGTTCTATACGATTGGAATCGTTCTATTTAATTGGAATAAAAGTTTGATTTCATTGGAATAGTTCGATTCGATCGGAATCGTTATTTTTAATTACTGTCGTCCTATTTCAACGGAATCTCTCTATTTGATTGGCATCTTCCTATTTGACTGGAATCTGACTTGTATAGATTATTTGAAACGAAAGCCATGGCTCTGTGACGCAATTCTGTTGAAGAGACGAAGTCATCTCATGCGATTCTTTTATTTGGGCTCATACCCTTGGGGGGATCTGCTCGGCATATCTGTAATGGGATGCTGAGTGAAGATGCGCTGCGGCCGACACCCTATAGCGCTACCCGGGGAACAGACCCACCAATATGCGTCATCCTGCGTGGACTGACAAAAGTGCATGCATGGGATCTGCCGAAATTGTATAGCAACCAAAGTGCGAACCGTAGCCGTTGCTATGATCATACGGTCACATCTGCAGTTGAAATAAAGGAAGCGATACAATGTTGCCTGTGGCGGAAATGAGGCGTGATGTGGCTAGTGGCAACCTCATGCTATTGATTCTATACACATCCATTTAGGTGACTGTTCCTAGACAACCGTTTCGCCCAAGCTACTTTAAGTAACTATTAACGGGGTAGAAACCCGCTTGTAGAAAACTTTGCCAGAGAGCGTCCGGCGCTTCCTCGGGGGGGGGGGGGGGGGGGAAGGGGGGGGGGGGGGGGGGGGGGGGGAAGGGGGGGTGATATATTAGGACGTAAATGCACCACCCCGACCTCTGGGTAAAGTCGATTGCTGGCGTTGTGGAAAAAAGCACCACTGACAGAATGGATGTCCTTAGGCTAGTCAATCGAGTTAAGTTACAAGCAGGAGGAGATCTCCAAAGTGCCGCTTCGTGATTCGTGGCCCGATAGGTAGAGGACTCTTCGGGCTTGAAAGGAAGGGTATTTAAGAGCTTTGGCTCAATGCCTCGCTGAAGTCACATTCCTAATATACACATTTGGGCTCATACGGCGATCAGCTACGATCAATAATCTTGAAAACCTCTATATGAATATATACACGATACGCCCATGATATTGTTACATGATAAATGAATATCCCATGTTAGAAACACCTATACGCCCATGATATTGTTACATGACAAATGAATATCCCATGTAAGAAACACCGATACGCCCATGATATTGATGCATGACAAAGGAATATACCATGTAAGAAACACCGATACGCCCATGATATTGTTACATGACAAATGAATATACCATGTAAGAAACACCGATACGCCCATGATATTGTTACATGACAAATGAATATCCCATGAAAGAAACACCGATACGCCCATGATAATGTTACATGACAAAGGAATCTACCATGTAAGAGACACCGATACTCCCATGATATTGTTACATGACAAATGAATATCCCATGTAAGAAACACCGATACGCCCATGATATTGTTACATGACAAATGAATATCCCATGTAAGAAACACCAATACGCCCATGATAATAGAACATGAAAAATGAGTATCCCTTGTAAGAAACACCGATACGCCCATGATATTGTTACATGACAAATGAATATCCCATGTAAGAAACACCGATACGCCCATGATATTGTTACATGACAAATGAATATCCCATGTAAGAAACACCAATACGCCCATGATAATAGAACATGACAAATGAATATCCCATGTAAGAAACACCGATACGCCCATGATATTGTTACATGACAAATGAATATCCCATGTACGAAACACCGATACGCCCATGATAATAGAACATGACAAATGAGTATCCCATGGAAGAAACACCGATACGCCCATTCCATTATAACACCAAGTGAATAGTTCCGCGTTCTTTACGGAAACTGCATTGTCTTTCTGGCACGAGACCCTTCTCAAGACGCGTAATCTGACGGTTTAGCAGGATTCTAGTGAGTACCTGCAAACGAGACCAATGATATGCCACAGGGGTTGTCGTAAGACTGACGGTTCCCTTCACGCTTGTACAGGTGAGCTCCAAATGCATCCTTGAAATCCCGTGGAATGATTGTATCATAACGTCACATGGATTGTATCATAACGTCACATGGATTGTACCACAGCGTCACATGGATTGTATCATAACGTCACATGGATTGTACCACAGCGTCACATGGATTGTATCATAACGTCACATGGATTGTATCATAACGTCACATGGATTGTATCATAACGTCACATGGATTGTATCATAATGTCTCCTTGATACTTTTATGGCGGGGCGCATGCTATTTCTAAATTTGTTATTTTTCTGAGCTTGTTATTACAACTGTTGGACAATTTTTACACATTAATTTACTCTGTCCTTATTAATTTTCAAAAGCTTTGACTAATAATCATTTAAAATTTGTACAATTTTGCAAAACATGAATCCAGATCCTAGAAAGTGTTGTGAGTCGCGATAATTGTTTCAGCGGGCCCCAACATGTAACCTGTGGGTCCTACGTTGCCTGAACCTGCTTATAAACCCTGCTAATAAGTTTGAACTTGGCGGAGAACTCAGGGCGACAGATATCCCCATGCACCATACTATCGGGACGCCAACAATGGGCTGTGATCAGAGGCGTAGCGAGGGGGTGCAGGAGGGGGTAGATGTCCCCGGGCGCCAGCTAATTAGGGGCGCCAAAATGTGGTTTGATATTATTTTATTGATGAAAATAATGGGCTTGAGAATTGAAAAAAAAAAAGAAAAAAGGGGCGCTTTAAAATAGATAATGTCCCCGGGCGCCAAACACCCTCGCTACGCCACTGGCTGTGATGGTATTTAATGCATCAAATTAATGGTTTCCAGAGTTAAGGAGGGGGGGGGGCGTGAAAGTGAATCAATGTCCCCTGGCGCCAAACACTCTAGTTACGCCTCTGCAGGTGAGGCGGGTTGGGTGGTCAGCCCAGATGTCAATTTTTATTTATGGAAGGTGGGGGGGGGATTTTATAATAAATGCAGAGTTTGTATCATTAATTTGAACGGGTCGTAAGTCTTGGCAAGTCTGGGTAGCACTAACACAGGCTACTCTCCACTAGGTAGCGTATCTCATCAACACTAACACTAGTAGCTACTCCACTAGGATGTGTATATATCAGCAGTAACACTGACTACTCCACAAGGTTGTGTATCTATCAGCTCTAACACTAGCTTGTGAATGTATCATCAACCAAAACTTATGACCAGCGCCAGCTGTACTGTCATTGCTTTAGGGATGATGGGCAGACAATGAGGGTGCCGTTGGCTCTTGAGTAAAAGGAGAGGGATCTAGGGAGCCTCCCCAGCAAATTTTTTATTATTTCAAAACCAAAAGGTGCATTTGGAGTTTACCTGAATTCAATGTTAAGGGGGGGGGGGGGAGGGGGGAGAGGAATTCTTCAATCGTCATAAGGACCCATTATAGCATTCAGTGCCATACATAAACTGAATTCACTCAGGGTGTGGCGTGCCCCAGGGTCATCATCTGGCACATGCTTATATTCAACCCTATACTGTATTGATCAGCGTGAGGGAAGGGGGTGTAGAATTTGAGGGTGCTGAAGACCGTCGCACATATTCAAAATGCAGAGGTGCAAGTAGCCATAATTAGGAATAGCTCTTACCTGACTTGCTTCAGCCCAACAAGAACTAAATACATTCCAATTGAGGCGTCCTTGCGGGTATGGATTCTAATTCAGGCGTCCTTGCGGGTATGCATTCTAATTCAGGCGTCCTTGCGGGTATGCATTCCGATTCAGGCATCCTTGCGGGTATAAATTCCAATTCAGGCGTCCTTGCGGGTGTGCATTCCAATTCAGGCGTCCTTGCGGGTATGCATTCTAATTCAGGCGTCCTTGCGGGTATGCATTCTAATTCAGGCGTCCTTGCGGGTATGCATTCCAATTCAGGCGTCCTTGCGGGTGTGCATTCCAATTCAGGCGTCCTTGCGGGTGTGCATTCCAATTCAGGCGTCCTTGCGGGTATGCATTCCAATTCAGGCGTCCTTGCGGGTATGCATTCCAATTCAGGCGTCCTTGCGGGTGTGCATTTTCCCTAGATTAAAATCGTCTTCATATCGCCCACATAGGGTGCTGGGTGGCCGAGTGGTCGCTGGGTGGCCGAGTGGTCGCTGGGTGGCCGAGTGGTCTACACTGAGCCAATCTCAATCTCTTGAGTTCAATTTCAGCCAAAAGCCCATTCAAGCATGGCCTCGTTAACCTTGGCTGGCAGCTCATCTAAGAGACCGAAACTTTGAATTCAAAACCGGAGATGGAGTCCCCTAGGCGGATATTCATTGGTGCAATGAAACATGACGTTCCCTTGGGTTATTCAAGGTCTTGTGGATTTCGTCCTGTCAGTCCTCACCATCGTCATATTGTGACGGTTGGATGCCAGCAAAAAAAAAATATAAATAAACAAAATAAACAAAATCGTCTATTACATCTTTATAGCCCCCAGTAAAGTTTTGATAAATTAAAAATAAAGTAATACATTTTAGCAAACAGTTCAAATTTTGCAACATTCTACAGCAACGGAAGAAATGCTAGTTTAAAAAATGTAGGTGCCACTTCAGCTTAACATGGTGTGAGCTCAGCAATCCCTCGGATATTTTAGGGCTTTAAGATGTGATATGGATATACCCAAGGTGGGGGGAGGACAAAACCCAAAAGGGGCCTCGAAAAGTCGAGTGACGACTCTGCTTAACGGAGCTGTGTTATGCAAATATTTTTTTTTAATATGACTAAATAGTATGTGGCTATCCTTTTAAAGAGAAATTAAAATCTCTTTGGGGGTTATCTACATTAGTTAATAAATGAAATTAAAAAATGAAATTAAATGAAATTAAAAAAAAGTTTCCATCACAAAAACATCATTGCTGACATCATTTTAAATTCTTAACATAAATGGAAAAAAAAAACAACCTACGTGAAATAATTAACTGTGCTAAAAATTTCCAACCATGTTTTACCACAGTCAAGAAAAAAAAAATGAAAAGAGGAAAAAAACCCACTTAAGTAGAAAGGTCTATGCATTTTTAAAGGTATTTAATCTGGACAAATTTTACACATCGTATATAAACAATATTATTATGTAAAGAAGACATGAGTTGTTTACAAAATAGTAGAAATTTCCCACTATTCAGTTGATTGAATATTTTTTTCATTTTAAACTAGGCTACTTTAACTTTTTTTATGAAGATAAATTGAACATTGCCACTTAGAAAAACCGGTACTTTAAAACATTCCCCCCCCCCCCATCCACAGAATTTATTTTTAAACAAGTATGTAACCAAAAAAAAAAGAAAGATGGAATTAGCATGATAATCGAAATGCCAGTTCATCATCTTTATTTTAGCTTTCTGATAGATTCCCATCTTGAAAAAATATTATTTTTAAAAACAATCCTTGCAAAGAGATGGGGCAGTTTGCTTATTATTCTAATATTAAAATGGTAAAGGCTGGTGGGAATTTAATAAATATGGGCTAAATATTTTTTAAACCTCTGTTATTCAGGAAACTTTGTTACAAACGTAGCACGTTTAAAGAAAACACGAAACTTTTCGATATAATAATTAATGAAATGTGCACTGTTTGTATGCGCCCATTAAATTATTAATTAAGAAAATATCTCTCAATTTTTAAAGTTTCCATTTTATTTAACTCAACATTCATGGAATCGAATACATTTATCGTTAGGCCTATAAAACTATTTTCTTAAAGGCTAATAAATCATAATACAATTTATAATTAACACCTATCCCTACTTTAAAAGTAATGCTTTTATTATAATGAAATATAATTAGAACATAGACTGCGTATGTATGATACTTGGCAAGAAATATTATTAGAATTGTATTCCTTGATCTTGATGCAGAGGAGTAGCGTGGTGGGGGCAGGGGGGACAGATGTCCCCGGGCACCAGCTAGTTAGGGGCGCCAAAATGTGCTTTGATATTATTTTATTGATGAAAATAATGGGTTTGAGAGATGAAAAAAAGAAAAAGGGGCGCTAAAAATGGATCTTGTCCCCGGGCGCCAAACACCCTCACTACGCCACTGTCTTGATGTAACGGTATTTTAATGCAGCATTATTAAAGTCTTAAACTTTGCGAATTCGAAAAAAAATAAAAATGAAATGAATAAAACTACCGATAAGTGTGAACAACGGGATGTAAGACTTAGGCCTAGAATCAGAAGCGGCCAGTACGATAATATTTTTTTAATCGAATACTATAAGCCTTTAACAAGATTAGCCTTAAATATACTGATCATCAAATATATCGAGCGTAGCGACATTTAATAGATTCCACTAATTGTAATCGGATAAAGCCACCCGTTGCTATTCTCTTTAAAACTGTTTAAAAATGACAATGCAGTCGTTTTTAATTTTAAAAAAATATAGAACCGTTCTGTTGTTTTTACCCATTTTGCTCCGGGGGGAGGGGGGGCGCCCACTTCTCTTTCCCGGGGGGTGGTGGGGGGGTGGGGGACAGTGCGCCCCCCCCCCTGGAGAGGTGCCAGAAAGAAACCCTGGCGGACACCTTGTTTAAACGAGATATTTAAAAATTAATTGTGCAGCTCAAGGGAGACCATCATTGATGACAAAAAAAGATAATCTTGATAATCCCCCCAGTTATCTGCCCTTTGTAACTGTGACCAAAGCCTCTCCCCTTTCAAAATGTTTTATTTTATTATTATTATTGTTTTATTTTTTTTTGGTAAGGAAAAGAAGATTGATCAACCAAATTGCCAGGAAGAAAAGAAAGAACGAAAGGGAAATAAAAAAAAAAAAAAAGACTTTTCTACGCTGGTTTAATAAACAGCCCACGATGAGCAATTAATGGTGGGGGAATTCAACTCACATGTGGCACAGCCTGATCACGTCAGCCTCATCAAAGTAAGGCGATCCTCTCCCCTCGCATGGAGCACGCCGGTTTTTTTAAGTCTAAGTAAGCATTAAACAGGCTAATCTTTACCAGTTTACCTCATGAGGGGCGCTCAGCGCGTCAATCAAAGTCATTAGGGAAGAGTTCTCTTCCCCTTCTCCCGTCCAGGTTGCTGTTATTCCTATTCGTCAATTAAAGCACACTGCAAGATGGCCGACCGTATAACTTGGGCGAGGGCATGGAAGGCATTGGTGCCTCTCATTGACCAGCGCCGGAAGTGATCTGTGGGAAATTCACGTCATGTTTTGTAAGCACGCTTGTCAATGCTAAGTGTTTGTGGGTCTCCTCCAACCCCCCCCCCTACCCCACCCCCTTTTTTCGGCCGCCCCAAAACCCCTTTTCGTCCCACCCTTGGACAAGAGGAACAAGAGAGATGAAGGAAGGTAGCAGGAGGAGGGAGGAGTGGGGGGGGGGAGGGCACGGGGGTTTATGGACACGACAACTTGTCTCAAATTAAAAGGTCTATATTTCTTACAGGCCAACTGAGGCGGAAATAAAATCTAAACTATACTATAAAACCAGGGACGTCATTTGTGTAGGAAAGGGTTAGGGAATTAGCCCCCCGCCCCCACCTTAAATTTGCAGTTTTCATTTAAAGTGTTAAGTGCTGTGGCGCCTTCAGTAATAAACAACTTAATAAGACCACCACGTTTTGGTTTTTTGCACACCNTCTCAAATTAAAAGGTCTATATTTCTTACAGGCCAACTGAGGCGGAAATAAAATCTAAACTATACTATAAAACCAGGGACGTCATTTGTTTAGGAAAGGGTTAGGGAATTAGCCCCCCGCCCCCACCTTAAATTTGCAGTTTTCATTTAAAGTGTTAAGTGCTGTGGCGCCTTCAGTAATAAACAACTTAATAAGCCCCCCCCGTTTTGGTTTTTTGCACCCCCTGGCCCCCCCCCCCCGCTTCCAAGCCCGAAAAAAAACCTGAAATGACGCCCCTTTATAAAACAATATTTCAGTAATTTATTAACCAATCATGTCCTTCGTTTTGTAATTAATTAACCACTTCTGTGTCTTAAAATTGGTTTCACCTGGTCATTGGATTTTACCTGGTCATTGGATTTTACCTGGTCATTGGGTTTTACCTGGTCATTGGGTTTTACCTGGTCATTGGATTTTATCTGGTCATTGGATTTTACCTGGTCATTGTATTTTACCTGGTCATGGGGTTTTACCTGGTCATGGGGTTTTACCTGGTCATTGGGTTTTACCTTGTCATGGGGTTTTACCTGGTCATTGGGTTTTACCTGGTCATTGGGTTTTACCTGGTCATTGGGCTTTATCTGGTCATTGGATTTTACCTGGTCATTGGATTTTACCTGGTCATTGGGTTTTACCTGGTCATTGGGTTTTACCTGGTCATTGGGCTTTATCTGGTCATTGGATTTTACCTGGTCATTGGGTTTTACCTGGTCATTGGATTTTACCTGGTCATGGGGTTTTACCTGGTCATTGGGTTTTAGCTGGTCATTGGGTTTTACCTGGTCATTGGGCTTTATCTGGTCATTGGGTTTTACCTGGTCATTTAGTTTTACCTGGACATTGGATTTTACCTTGTAGTTGTGTTTTACCTGGTCATTGGGTTTTATCTGGTCATTGGATTTTACCTGGTCATTTAATTTTATTTGGACATTGGATTTTACCTTGTCATTGGGTTTTAGCTGGTCATTGGGCTTTACCTGGTCATTGGGCTTTATCTGGTCATTGGGTTTTACCTGGTCATTTAATTTTATTTGGACATTGGATTTTACCTTGTCATGGGATTTTACCTTGTCATTGGGTTTTACCTGGTCATTGGGTTTTAGCTGGTCATTGGGTTTTACCTGGACGTTCATTAATACGGAGATGATGAACAGAAGGGCATGTGGGACACATATATCTGCGGACACAGATTTATGGTGAACATTCCAATTTGGAAGGGGTCATAGGTAGGAAACAAGATATCTGCAGATAGACGGTGAACACGGATGTACGGCGAACACAGATATATGAAGGGCACAGATGTATGGCAGAAACATATGATGATACTAGATATATGATTTGTACCTTTGTAATTTGCTGTGAAGTCATGCTTAAGCCAGCTTATCATTTTTACAGCAGTTCAAACATGTGATACGGCCGGCGTATCATATTCATAGTACCACAAATATATGATACAGTCGGATTATCATATTTATAGTTCTCAAAACATATGATACACCCCAGCTTATCATATTTATAGTACTCAAAACGGGAGACGTGAGTCCATGGCTTCGGTTTGTTCACAGACTTGATACGTGAGTATCAGAAACCAATAATTATTAATCAATAAGTGTGTGCGTGGACTCAAAAAAAAATTAAAAAAAAATGATTTTTTTTTATTTTGATAATGGCTTTTAAAAAAAATTACAACCTTGTAGTGAGAGTAAGTCTGTGGAGGAATGTTTAACAATTTTCCGTTCGAATTTATGACATCCGTACCCATAATAAGATAAGTGACTAACGCCCCTCAAACTATTTGATTCCGTACATACTTTCGAGACAAATGCAAAAAATTGGCGGCGGCCTATTTTTTTAAAAGATATTCATCTCCCCCCCCCACTTTTTTTTAATGGTCCAAAGCTGAGCTCTTAGTTCTTGGAGTACATGAATGGGGTAGAGAGGAGACTGTTTTTGGCATCTGCTCAAACTACGGTAGCTGTAGCACTTTGAAGGTCAATTACGTCACCAGAGAGCCTTTGGGGGGGGGGGTATGTGGCAAGAGGACAATATGAATCTTATGAAAGGGATCCTATGGAAGGGATCCTATGGAAGGGATCCTATGGAAGGGATCCTATGGAAGGGATCATATGGAAGGGATCCTATGGAAGGGATCCTATGGAAGGGATCCTATGGAAGGGATCATATGGAAGGGATCCCATGGAAGGGATCCTAAGAAAAAGATCACGTGAAATGACGTTGAACATGATTAATGAGAAGAAATAAATTGGAAAGGAGCATAGCTAAGGAATGAAATCGAAAGAGTCTTAAGGAGGGGATCAAAGGGAAGGAGTAATAGTTTAGAGATGAAATGGAAGGGATCATAGGGGAGGGATCAAAGGGAAGGGGGTCAAAAGAGTGGATAATCGAAGGGATCATAGGGGAGGGATCAAATGCAAGGGGTGGTAGGGGAGACATCAAACGAAAGTGGTAATATGGAAGAGATCGTAGGTAGGAATCAAATGGAAGGGCCCATCATGGAGATATTAAATGGAAGCGTCTTATGGGAGGAATCAAATGGGATGGGTCATAGGAGAGAGAACAATGGAGGGATGAAATAATGGAAGGGATCACAGGGGATAAATTAAATGGAAGGGGTCATATGGGAAGTAATTCTGTCGTGGTGTATTGCAGTTTACACTTGCATGTACTCTCGTATTGCCTCGCCATTCTAATAAGCTCCCTTAGAAAAAAGTAAAACGCCAAATATGAGGGTATCGAATTTCCTCATTTGGAGATTTAAAAAAAAAATGAAATACAGTTTCTCAACCTTGCCATAACTATATTAAAAAAAATTCATCCCATCTCTCTGGCAGTATCCCCCACCTTCCCTAGCCACCCCCGCCCCTCCAGTTTTTAGATAACGAAGCGAGACAGCTGCAAACGCCTCGCGTACTAGAACAAGACCCCCACTCCCATGCCCCCCCCCACCACCACCCTCAATATGAAAAAAAAGATGTATCCCCACCATCTGTGGTAGCTTAACGTAACACAAGACTTATCTCGTCATGAACAGCTAAAAATTCTGCGATATCGTTGACTTGCTCTCAACAGCACGGACATCCAAACGGCAAAATATACCTGCCACCTCCTCCCCCCATCTTTTTTTTTAATATTCCTTTGGTTCTGATTGAAATGCCTTAAATCACAGTTGGTGATGGGACATCTTAACACTTACAGGCATTTAACCTTGACCTTGACCCGACGAACGCCTGTCCATTAAAATTAAAACCGAATGCAATCGCGTCATCTGCATCTTAATACCATGAGCGTAGCTTGGATGTGCTTAGACTAATGGTGTTGGATGTGCTTAGACTAATGGTGTTGGATGTGATTAGACTAATGGTGTTGGATGTGCTTAGACTAATGGTGTTGGATGTGCTTAGACTAATGGTGTTGGATGTGCTTAGACTAATGATGTTGGATGTGCTTAGACTAATGGTGTTGGATGTGCTTAGACTAATGGTGTTGGATGTGCTTAGACTAATGGTGTTGGATGTGCTTAGACTAATGGTGTTGGATGTGCTTAGACTAATGGTGTTGGATGTGCTTAGACTAATGGTGTTGGATGTGCTTAGACTAATGGTGTTGGATGTGCTTAGACTAATGGTGTTGGATGTGCTTAGACTAATGGTGTTGGATGTGCTTAGACTAATGGTGTTGGATGTGCTTAGACTAATGGTGTTTGATGTGCTTAGACTAATGGTGTTGGATGTGCTTAGACTAATGATGTTGGATGTGCTTAGACTAATGGTGTTGGATGTGCTTAGACTAATGGTGTTTGATGTGCTTAGACTAATCGTGTTGGATGTGCTTAGACTAATGATGTTGGATGTGCTTAGACTAATGGTGTTGGATGTACTTAGACTAATGGTGTTGGATGTGCTTAGACTAATGGTGTTGGATGTGCTTAGACTAATGATGTTGGATGTGCTTAGACTAATGTTGTTGGATGTGCTTAGACTAATGGTGTTGGATGTGCTTAGACTTATGGTGTTGGATGTGCTTAGATTAATGGTGTTGGATGTGCTTAGACTTATGGTGTTGGATGTGCTTAGATTAATGGTGTTGGATGTGCTTAGACTAATGATGTTGGATGTGCTTAAACTAATGATGTTGGATGTGCTTAGACTAATGATGTTGGATGTGCTTAGACTAATGGTGTTGGATGTGCTTAGACTAATGATGTTGGATGTGCTTAGACTAATGGTGTTGGATGTGCTGACTCATTTTGTTGGATGTGCTTAGACTTATGATGTTAGATGTGCTGAGACTAATGATGTAGGATGTGCTTATACTAATATGATGTTGGATGTGCTGACTCATGATGTTGGATGTGCTGACTCATGATGTTGGATGTGCTGAGACTCATGATGTTGGATGTGCTGATTAATGATGTTGGATAAGCTGAGACTTATGATGTTGGATGTGCTTATACTAATGATGTTGGATGTGCTGACTCATTTTGTTGGATGTGCTTAGACTAATGATGTTGGATGTGCTGAGACTAATGATGTTGGATGTGATTGGACAGATTATGTTGGATGTGCTGCGACATCTCGTATGTAATCTAGAGATATGAATGAACCTTAAAGTTAATATTAAGCATTTGCACCAGTGTCCCTTGATCTGATTTGTGTCGTCATGAAACACGCAAAATTTCCAAATGTGTCTAAACGTAAAAGTGAAGGATAAAAAAAAAAAAAGAAGTCCTACGACAGGTCATTGTCGGTATCCAATTATCCCTCAGTCTACTATATAATAACACACGGATAAACCATCATGATCTTCATAGTCCGGATTTTTATGTGTGACGTCACAGCCCTGATTAACGAATAAAGAAAAAAAAACAACATACGGGTGTATAATGAATAAATGAATAATAAGCAGGTATTTGGGGATTGTCATGACAAAGTAAAAATCCACCTATTTATTTTAGGACCAGGAAACATTTCAAGGCAATGATCTGATCCAAGCACACAGCTTCAAATATATATATATATATATATATATATATATTTTTATCGGACCCCCGCGCCCCCCAGCGGAGCGCTCGTCCCTTTGTGTTTGTGTGCGATTCCTTTAGATTTATCATTACGATACCGCGATTATAAACAGATCATATCTGAAGCTTGCAGTCCTGGCCAGCGCGTTGGCCTCCCGCGAGTTTGAGCCGAGTGCCAGCACTAAGTGGCTCATTAAAAACTGTCTAAAGCTATTTAAACTTTGCCTACAAGGTGCCATGGCTTCCGCTGGAGGTCCCTGCTCTACGCCGGTGGCTAAAAGATGGAGTGTTCAGTTTAGCCCCATCTCGATGTTTCTCTTGTGTTATATTATTAGGCCAGTGGCTTTAATTGTCAAGGTCAGAGCAATGCTTACTTAGGTGGAAGCTCCCATTTTTAATATTCTACTCTTCTAAATGTAATCATATTGACTGCTTGATTTTTGCAAGTGAGTTTCGCACAACTAAGCTTCTAAAAAAAGATCCTTAAATCAATTTAACTTCATTTGTGCCGCGACAATGGCCGGCATCTCAAATTTCAGCTCCATTGAATAATGAGAAGCAGTACAGTGGCATAAACTAAGTCCATTTATTAAGCGTCTTCCTTAAGAATTTATCTACACGACTGCCAATAGACATAATATCTAGAAAATATTCCCGGGTCAGCAAAGAGCCAAGACAATGGCGTTGCTTTGCGATATCGACATTTTAATTTTAATTCAAGGTATGAAAGACATTCTTAATTTCGACCTCCGGCTGGGTAGAAGGCCCCCTGAACTCCCGTTGGATCGGCTCCCTGCCCCCACAGCTGTAATTAAATTGTCTTTCTAAGAGGTGGGGGATACATCTAAGGTTCCTTGTGATGTTACGACATTCCCCACCCAGATCTAATGGGAGTAACATCTCAGAATCCATTTATTTCTTTAAGTTCATAACTAGATCCAGGTTAATCTGTGTTTCCTATTTGTTTCTCTCTCATACATTAACCACTGCGAATGCTTTTTTTTTTTTTTTTGTGTTTTTTTTTTTTTTTTTTGGTCTTGTTTTTGGTTTGTTTGGACTTAACTGTAAACGTTTGTGCAACCACCACCCTCCCAAAAATATGCAGGGGCGTCTATCAGCGACCTGGTGGGGGCCGTGGAACAACCAAAGCTCTGACTGACTAGCGTGTTTTGTCATTAGGGCTTTTTATTGTGCCCCCTCTTTTGTCGGTTGGTATTTCCATTCCGTCCTCTGACGATAAGGGGGTAGGGGTACCGGTGATGAAACACGCAACTGGGGCGATTTGGGGGTAATAAAAAAAGTGGAAGGGGGGGTTGGGGTGGAGGAAATAGTGTGAAAGCAGAGTCTGGCCGTGGCGTCTCGGAACAGCTGATCTACACCTTGACTCCCACCGACTCCCCGCCAAACATTCCCTCCCAAAATGTCATGGCGGGGCCCCGGCGGATTGCGCACGTGCTACGCGTTAACAGCAAAAAACAAAAAAAAAAAAAAGGTCTCTCCTCCGAGTGTGATGTTCATTACGGTGCTCACAACTCCAGCAACTGCCTTTTGGCATTGTCATGTGTGCCGCCGGCTCATGTTCCGTGTTTGTACAGGTCTCCTCATTTATTGGATAAATAAAGTAAGTCAAACTGACAGGCGGGCACGGCATTGCTACAATTCTGCCATTTATTGATTCTGGTGGGGGCGCTCGCCACAACTTCTCTCCATTCTTCTCTCATAAGCTCGTCGTTTGTCGTGGCTGGCCGGGCGAAACAACACGGATGAGACAATGCCCGTGCCGAGATGTCTGCCTAAACCTTTCCAGCAGGATGGTCTATCAAAGGGGTTCCGTTTTTTTGTCTCCCCCGCGCGAGAGAGCTGCCGGAATGACGTCATCGCTTGCTGGAGGCGTGGAGGTGACATGTCAGAATGTCATAGTAAAACATGTCAGGGCATTGACAGATTAAGAACAGGAGGCCGCAGACGAGGAAACCATTCACTGGCATTGTGGGTTAATCCCCAGCTCAACCCTCGGGTCAGTTCTGCGAAATGAAGAGCTCGCTGGCATAGTTTCAACGATTTTATACAAATCGGAATTTTTTTCTCCACAAATTCCCCTTACTGTCAGGACAAACATTTTAAACTCTGGGTAAAATACTCCGCCAGAAGCAACCAGATAGTAGGCGAAATGGAACGGAGTCGCAAGTAGTATATGTAGACAACTGCAAAAGTCGTTGTTAAGAGTTAAATAACGGTACATAACGATTGAGAAAGAGATACAAACACAGGCCACACACACACACACACACATATATATATATATATGTAGAGAGAGAGAGCAAGAAAGAGAGAGAGAGGGAAAGAGAAGGAGAGAGAGAGACATATAGATGTCGACATCAAAAAACAAGAGAGAGAGAGAGAGAGAGAGAGAGAGAGAGAGAGAGAGAGAGAGACAGAAGAGCGACCAAGAGGATAAGAAGCGGTGATTTGGAAATGGACTTGAGCGCTGTGGGAGTGAGTGAGTGAGAACCATGGTCGCCATGGAAGTTATAGAGGGTAGTGGGGGTAGAAGAGGTAATGGAGATATATTGAATGGATGAAGAGGATAAAAAGGGATATACAATATATAAACATTTTGAAAAGAGTTTGCGTGCTTTCATATTTTGTCTTTATACAAACTCAACTAAACTATCTATATAAACTAAACTAAACTAAACTATATAAACTTAACTAACTAAACAAACTAAACTAACGGTATAAACTAAACTAACAGTATAAACTAAACTAACGGTATAAACTAAACTAACTATATAAACTAAACTAGCTGTAGTAACTAACATAAGTATATAAACTTAACTAACTATATAAACTAAACTAACGGTATAAACTAAACTAACGGTATAAACTAAACTAACGGTATAAACTAAACTAACGGTAAAAACTAAACTAACTATATAAACTAAACTAACAGTATAAACTAAACTAACGGTATAAACTAAACTAACTATATAAACTAAACTAACAGTATAAACTAAACTAACGGTATAACCTAAACGAACTATATAAACTAAACTAACGGTGTAAACTAAACTAACTATATAAACTAAACTAACGGCATAAACTAAACTAACGGTATAAACTAAACTAACTATATAAACTAAACTAACGGTATAAACTAAACTAACGGTATAAACTAAACTAACTATATAAACTAAACTAACTGTATTAACTAACATAACTATATAAACTTAACTAACTATATAAACTAAACTAACTATATAAACTAAACTAACTATATACACTAAACTAACGGTATCAACTAAACTAACGGTATAAACTAAACTAACTATATAAACTAAACTAACGGTATAAACTAAACTAACGGTATAAACTAAACTAACTATATAAACTAAACTAGCTGTAGTAACTAACATAAGTATATAAACTTAACTAACTATATAAACTAAACTAACGGTATAAACTAAACTAACGGTATAAACTAAACTAACGGTATAAACTAAACTAACGGTAAAAACTAAACTAACTATATAAACTAAACTAACTGTATTAACTAACATAACTATATAAACTTAACTAACTATATAAACTAAACTAACTATATAAACTAAACTAACGGTATAAACTAAACTAACGGTATAAACTAAACTAACTATATAAACTAAACTAACTGTATTAACTAACATAACTATATAAACTTAACTAACTATATAAACTAAACTAACTATATAAACTAAACTAACTATATACACTAAACTAACGGTATCAACTAAACTAACGGTATAAACTAAACTAACTATATAAACTAAACTAACGGTATAAACTAAACTAACGGTATAAACTAAACTAACTATATAAACTAAACTAGCTGTAGTAACTAACATAAGTATATAAACTAAACTAAATATATAAACTAAACTAACTATATAAACTAAACTAATGGTATAAACTAAACTAATGGTATAAACTAGACTAACTATATAAACTAAACTAACATTATTAACTAACATAACTATATAAACTTAACTAACTATATAAACTAAACTAACTATATAAACTAAACTAACTATATACACTAAATTAACGGTATAAACTAAACTAACGGTAAAAGCTAAACTAACTGTATAAACTAAACTAACTATATAAACTAAACTAACGGTATAAACTAAACTAACGGTATAAACTAAACTAACTTTATAAACTAAAATAGCTATATAAACTAAACTAGCTATATAAACTCAACTAAATAAATATACTAAACTAGCCAAATAAAATCAAATAATTGTATAAATTAAACTAACTATATACACTAAACCAACTATATACCTCTCTAGATGATCCACATATTTAAGCCAACTATTTTAACTGACTATACAAACTAAATGCATAATATTTTTTTTTATCGTACTATAAAGAATGGGATGGATGGGACTCGCTAGCTCTGGACGGCAACCCATCTAAGAGAAGGCAAACTCTGAATTTAAACCAGGAGCCAGAATGATCAACAAATTGATCGTGGGCCCCTCAAATATAATAATAAGAAGAAACTGTTACAAGCTTAACAAGTAATACAAGTTATAGCCTTTAGGATACCGACTTAATCCCGTCTTTACCTTGGGTCACTAGAGTTGTCTCAAAGATGCAAGGGAACCTTGCTCTCAATCATCTCCCTTTTATAGGTCAGCCCTTCAGACTTCTCGTGGCATCACATATTTAATGTTCCCCCTTCAGACTTCTCGTGGCATCACATATTTAGCTTTCTGCTTCACCATGGCTGGGCAAGGGTAGATGGACTTGGAGTGGTGACGTCAAGGTTTTCACCAATTGTTTTTAAATGTATATGTTTAAGTAATTGCTAATTTTTATGTGAAGTGCAGTGAGCCTCGCCCTGTGCTGGAGTATGCGCTATATAAAGCCACCTAAAAAAATAATGTATTGCATAACCAGGAAGTATCAAAGAAAAAAAATCGAATAACAATCGATCTAAACTGTTTCAAATCGTTCCCGATAAATTATGATGTCCAGCTTATGTCCACGTATGTTAAAAATTGTCCGGAGGGCGCTCAGAATGGGGTAGGCCACATAAGGGGAGCAGTGCAATCTATTACTGTTTAATACTGGTCAGGTTCGTGGACTTCGTTGATGAACATCAAAGCCCACCGTAACAAAATGGCCTGGAGTCTCCGGTTTTGTGCGGTGAATGGCTGAAGTTTAAGTTCCGGAACCAGCTTGGAGGAATCCCCCCCCCCCCCCCCCCGTTTCCATCAATTGTGTCGTCAAAATTGTGTACAAAACAGCTGTTCATGCCGCCAATATTCATGTTGAATGATACATTCATCATCACTTCACAACACTGGTCCAAAATAATATATGTAAATGTATCCGTCACCGAGTGACGATGTCTGCTCAGCTGAATTAAACGGATTAGTCTAATCCCACGTCATTTGTCATTTTTAAGGCCTTTCCTTCTCCGGTGTTCATGAACTACATTTACTAAGTATCGGATTAACCCCCCCAACCCCATTCCAACACATTGGTCTGTAGTGCCATGCTGAGAAGACACTTTAGTCATGTAAACAATTCTTGAACTTAATAAGTCAAATAGATGAGTTTGTCACAAGCTGGCGTTAGAACCCCCCCTCCTCCCCTACCCCCCTGCGTTGCCACCCAAGCTCCCCCTACCATTGAAGAAGATGAGAATGAAATGCTTGGAAACGTTGAGCCACAGAAAGCTTGACAACTTGTCGGCCCTGCCTGGCATGTATTCAGGGGGTCTCATGTGATTTGAAAATAACCAAAGCTGTTTTGAAGGTGGGCCCCCTTCGACGCGCGGCCATATTTCATTTCAAAACAAAACCCCCCACACCCCCCCCCCGTTCTCGCTGGCACCCTGAGAGGCTTCGGTGTTTGGCCATATTTCATTTCAAAACAAAACCCCCCACACCCCCCCCCCCCGTTCTCGCTGGCACCCTGAGAGGCTTCGGTGTTGGGGGGGGGGCGGACATCTCTTTCAGGTACTGTCGACTTGTCGTGGATTAGCTCCCCGCAATAGGTTGGGGAAACCGGAGTCGGGCTGCTGCTGTCGGGGGCTAATCGTTGGTGCCCGGGGAGTGCCGAGGCGGGGGTGGTAGGTAGTCACGGACCACACATTGGGGCTAACGTCTGTCATGGTGTGAATTCGAACATGAGCTACGTTAGCAATACCAATGAAACAGGTAGACAAAAAAGGGCGTGTACACTGTTACAAGTTGGCACCGGTCTACTTTAAAAGTCAACTTACTCTCAACAAGCGGGTCATTACGAAATAGTTGACGGTTTAGAAAAAAATATTTGACTTAACACAGCTTCTGTCCAGCCAACATCATTAACATCGTCATTTCTATTTTTCACACGCACACTTAAAAAACAACAATAACAAAAAAAAACAAAAAAAAAACAAACAAACAAACAAACAAAAAAACAAAAACAAACCCAAACATCAAGAAGATATAGAAACAAAATTAGAGATGAACCAACCATTTGGACTTGCGAAAGATGAAAGAGTTCGAGGCTCAGGACATTAGGTCAACTAAATCTATTGTCATCAATAATGTTAAAGTTTTCAGCTTATGGCAATGTCAGGTCTTAAAAGACGACAAGTCGAAATGAAACTTGAGAGTTCACGCTCAACAGTGGTAATCCACCAACTCCTCGTGCGTCCATCATTTTTGTGTGGTTGTTTTGACCCCGGTCATCTGGTGATGGGTAGGCAAAAAAAAATGTTTGGACATGTAAGGCCATTTAACGAACAAATCATGTTGACACAACAATATCGCTCGTCCGGGCCAACTCAACCCGCACTCACCCTCAACCCCCCCACCCCCCCCCCCCCCCCCCAAAACCACCGTTTTTTTTATTTTTCACTTCGCAACCTCCCCAAGTCCACTCCAATTGTCACTCAACACCACTTTCCATGCTGTGTTTTGAGTAAAATGAATGGAGGCAGCATCATATACAAAAAAAAAAAAACAAAAAAAACACGGGTTTTAATATTATAGACATACGACCGCCACCCACTGGCGAATCCCTGCAGANAACCACAAAAAAAAAATAAAAAAAACAAAAAAAATTAATTTAAAAAAAAACAAACCCCCCCCCCCCAAAAAAAAAAAAACAAACAACAAAAACCCAAACCAAACCAAACAAAACAAAGGAAAAAAACAAGCAATCCAGCGGTTCTTAGGCGGACAACAGTGTTGCTGTCATCACAATAAATTATATTATAATTTCGGTGCATACAATTGCAGAGATCATTGGCGCGAATGATTTATTTATCAGGCCATATCGTTTTTTTTTTGTTTTGTTGTTGACAAGTTGATTTAAAGTATCATCACATTTTAGTTTTAAGGACAGACCGCAACGAAACCAACACACGAGCTGTTCTGTCCCACAAAGGTAAGATGTTTCACCTGTCTATTTCAGGCCTGCAGCAGCCGCTTGCACGCCGTCAGAGAACCACCTGGACAGATTTGAAGAAGATAAGATTTGTTTAAAAAAGAAAAAAAAAGGATTTACTTTGTTTGTAACTGGTGACCTACTCAATGAGTTTTGACGTAAAAAGTAATGTTAGATAGACACCAAGTTTGAGAAGTCATATGACTGTGAGCTTATCGCTCATTGACTTCGAGAAAGTCAACACGGGATAAGGAATCATGGAAAGCCTTGTGCCCTAATGACGTCTTGCGTCCCAAAGACGTCTTGCGTCCTAATGACGTCTTGCTTCCCAAAGAGTCTTGCGTCCTAATGACGTCTTGCTTCCCAAAGAGTCTTGCGTCCTCATGACGCCTTGCGTACTAATGCCGTCTTGCTTCCAAATGACGTCTTGCGTCCAAATGACGTCTTGCGTCCTAATGACGTCTTGCGTCCTAATGGCGTCTTGCGTCCTAATGACGTCTTGCGTCCTAATGACGTCTTGCGTCCTAATGACGTCTTGCGTCCAAATGACGTCTTGCGTCCTAATGACGTTGTGCGTTCAAATGTTCGAGCCTAAATAAGCTTCAGACAAACGTTTTTAAAAAAAATAAAAATAATAAACAATATTAGTGAAGATATTTCATATCATTGATTAACGAAATTATTTAATTAATTTGTCATATTCGTTAGGGATTGTAACTCGTACAAGTTTGTAAAAATAAAAAAGTAGTCTACCCATTGTATGGGGTGACTATTACAAACAATTTGAATACCACTTGACAATCTGTTTTACTGTTACAGCAAGTCTGTTAGATCTAATTTAACGTGCAATGAGGCAAGAGATTTGTTTAATCAGAAAACGATTCACTGTCACCAAGTGTACACAAAATAAAGTCTCGTCAATTTGTATGATTAAAATACAAAAAATATCATAATGATTACGGTGCTAATCTCTTAAAATATAATCTGCACGCGTTGACGTGGTTTAGCGTTAGAGAATATCCGACCATGAGTGAATTATTCGGAGAGTCATGCAAGTGATGCAAAAGCCGAGATTAGTGTATGTGGATGGGGGTTTGGGGGGAGCGGGGGGGGGCGTTACCTCGTAAACTCTGCTGGAGTGACCAGGTTGTCGCCGTTGTGGTCAGCCACAGTGAACGCCCGGTTGTAATCTACGTTGTCCAGATGGTGGTCGTTGTTGACGTCCAGGCCGTCATAGAGGGAATGCAGGAGATGCCTCAGTTGGGGGTCATGGCCGTAATTGTCCAGGATGTGATTGGTGTATTCCTGTCTGGACACTCGGCCATCGTGATTCAAGTCATATGTCTGAGAATACGTGGCAGAAAGTGGGTCAGTCCTACACAGCTCTAAAACTAACTCATTTTCTCACAGTTCTATCAATATCTCCGTCTCTTAAAGTTCTAAAACTAACCCTGTCTCTTACAGTTCTATAGCTACTCAGCCTCTTACATTTCTATACCTAACCCTGTCTCTTACAGTTCTATAACTAACTCGATCTTTTACATTTCTACAACTAGCTCAGTCTCTTACAGTATTATATATAAAACACTATGTAATTAAAAATATCAATGAGACATCCAATAAATACAGTCTGTATATAACAATTATAAAAAAATAATTTCTTAGTCAGTTACAGTTGTACGAAGAGCACAGGTAATTTAAGTTAGACGTAGTCCAAAACGCTTGAGACATCGACAAAGTAATTAGCAGACATCACCCATATTAACACGCATCACCTCATCACCATCGGCTCGGGGAAGCTAACGTTTTGAGAGAATAGTTTTATATAAAAGTTTTTGTGTTTACTTTAAAAACAAAAAAAAAACAAAAACACCAACAACAAAAAAACAACAACTCTGACCACCTCCCTAGAGAAGGGTTAGAGTTTCTAAATCAGGCACGTCATTTTGGGTAGGGCAGGTTGGGTCATCCCCCCCCCCCTGAATTTGCAGGTTTTATTTAAATTGCTATGTACTGTGGAGCCTCCAGTAATAGCCAACTTTACAAGCCAACCAAGTTTTGGTTTTGCCCCNCCCCCCCCCCTTTTTTTTTTTTTTTGCTGTAAAAAAAAGTAAATGACGCCCCTGTTTTAAATCAAAGACGTTAACCTCGAACACGGTCTCGTTTTTAACAACTCAGGAGGACAGACTCACGGCAAAGTAATGGTTCAGTTCCCCTCTCACTATGTAACCATCCGCGTCAGTGTCCACTTGCTTGAATGCATCTGCAGCGACGGCATTGATATCCGGTATTTGACACTGGGTCAAGGCCGTAAGGCATATCAAGATGGTGACCAGATACAGCATTTTTTGTGTGTGTCCTAATTAAATAAATATTTTTTTTTTTTTACCAAAACGGTTTGTAAACCAAACATTTTCCCGTTAACTATACATTTTTCCAAATGTAAACTATTAGCATTAATTGTAAGGTCTCTGCACTGCACATTTAAAATCTATACGGTAGTCCTAAAATATACTAAATAATAATCAAATGCATTTCGCATGAACAAACCTGGAAAAGTGTTTGCCTCAGAGCAATCAATGTATAATAAATGGTTGCAGCAAAGTTAGCTTTTTTTTTTAACAATCTCAAAGAACCAGTACGATACGCATCACAGTGAAATCCACAGGTGGCTTTAAGAGTTCATCTCCGTGTGTCTTGAATAGAGATAAGAAACCACATTTTAATGTCAAGCACAAAGTACAGTTGTATTTCAGATGCACTTTGTACTTGTACAATGGCAGTAATTTGAACAACGATAGTGGATAAAATGCCTTCTTGGTAATTCGTTTTTGTACACTCAATTCCTTTACAATAAATAATGGGTTTCAGAGTTGAGGGCAGGGGGTGGGCGTAAAATTTATCTTTTCCCCTGACGCCAAACACTACAGCTATGCCTCTGTCATTGGCGTAGAAATGGGATGGATGGGGTATCTGTCCAGGTGTCACTTTTTTTTTTTATTATGGAGGGGTGGCATTTTCAGAAAACTAAAGAAGTAAGGCAGAAATCGAGGGTGCTGATGGCTCTTGATCGAAAGGGTTGCCTGGGGAGCCCACGCACCAGCATTTTGTGAATATTTCATTATAAAGAGGTGCATTTTGGAGTAAACCAAAATTCAGCATTTCTATTAGACTATTTAATCGGGGAAGGAGTTTTGAAGCGTCCATGAGAGTCGTTAGGGCGACCAGTGCAATACTCAAACTGAATTCACTCCAATTGTGGCGCGCCCCAGGGTAATCATTTAGCACAAGCTTAAATTTTAACACGCACTGTCACATTGATCAACCTGAGGGGAGATGGGTGCAGAAACTGAGAGCGCCGAAGACTCGAGCATATTCAATATGCAAGGATGCATTTTGGCGCAGACTTGAATTTGGCGTTTCTTTAAGACAATATTAATGGCGCATTTCAGACTTTGGGATGACAATCGCTTCCATTAGCATTAATAATTTAATAACGATCAAGGACTCCTCTAACTCTGCCGTAACATGAACTAAATTCATTCCAGTTGTGTCGCCCCTTAAATCTTTATTTTACCCAGAAAAGTTTTGATAAATTCAAAATGCAAGAATGAATTTTAGCACATTCTTGAATTTAGTTTCGCAACATTCTACACTTATTTGGAGTGTAACGGAAGAGATTTTGGTAAAAAAAAAAAGGTGTCACTTAAACCCAGATCCATTGAAGTGACCCCTATGGCTGCAGGGGGCCTCGGATATTTTAGGGGCTTAAAGATGTCATGTTGACAATTTTTTTTAATTATCAACGTTGAATAGCTATATTGTTCAAAGCGTGATGCCATCATACAATTAAAAATTAACACATAAATCTATCCCAACGTTAAAAAAATATTAATTTTATGATGAAATATTTTTTTTGAAAACCTTGAGCACGTTTGATACAAAAAGTATAGACCTTAAATACTACCGTATTTTGAAAGTTTTTACACTTGTGAAGATGCGAACAATAAAATAAATAAGAATACCAATATATGCGAACAATGGGAGGTAATCTGTGTGGCCAATTTTCGGAACAGTACGATATTTATAATCCATCAGTGTAAGCCAGGCCTGCACAACTTACGGCCGCAGTTTTTCGTTACCTCGCGGGCCACAAAGTGGGTGCTGTCGGGCCTCATGCAGCCCGCGGGCCGTATGTTGTGCAGGCTTGTTATAAAGTCTTTTAAAATTTATTTTAAAAAATATTTCTGAATTAATTTTAATGTTTGAAAAATAAATTAAAAGGTTTCAAAAAAAATCAACAACCGGTAATCGAATTTCATAACCGATAATCGTAAATCCAATCATTTAAAAAAATAAATAATTATATTTAAACTTTCCGAATCCTTGTTGAAAAGTCACACATTATATAGAGAAAAAGACACTTTGAAAGCATTGCATGACCGTACCGAAAGTCAATTCTTTGAAGAAATCTATAGTAATTTCTCCTAAATAAATATCAATACTTATGCATTTTTCCTTTGCCAAACAATATCTCTCTCTCTGGATTCTGTATAATATACACGTTCAACGTCGCCCGCAGGATAATTTGTCAAGAAGGGGTCTGGTCAGCCAGATGTAGCCGGTGAACTTAATTAGATAATACGTAATGTCATTAAAGACAAGAAGATTCATAAGCGCAATCTTGATATTCCCTGATAGTTTCAAAAGTCATAATTTATTATTAAGTTCACTTTGTGTTGCGTCGCGTTAGTATTTTCTCAGTAAAAGCATTTGATAAATTTTAATTTGACACCCCGGACACCCCCCCCCCTTTTTGACCTATTTAAAAATTGGGGCCGTGGAAAAACATTAGTCTACGTCATTATTTAATGAAATAACATGACGTTGCACGCTTGATTTTATCTTCATGATTTAAAAAAAAAAAAAAGTACTATTTTTGTTTGTTTAAGATACAAAAAAAAAATAAAATAAATAAATTAATCATGAAGCAATTCCAAAGATGAAATGGCAATATCACTGCTTCAACAATCTTGTAATTAAGAAATGCAACACAAAATAAATAAATCATGAAGCAATTCCAAAGATGAAAGGGCAATATCACTGCTTCAACAATCTTGTAATTAAGAAATGCAACACAAAATAAATAAATCATGAAGCAATTCCAAAGATGAAAGGGCTATACCACTGCTTCAACAATCTTGTAATTAAGAAATGCAACACAAAATAAATAAATCATGAAGCAATTCCAAAGATGAAAGGGCAATAGCACTGCTTCAACAATCTTGTAATTAAGAAATGCAACACAAAATAAATAAATCATGAAGCAATTCCAAAGATGAAAGGGCAATAGCACTGCTTCAACAATCTTGTAATTAAAAAATGCAACACAAACATCATAACATTTTAAATCAAGGCAGAAAAATCTTGATCTAAAAACTGCAGCCGGCTATTAAAAATCAAATGACAAATATTTGATTTCAAGAATTATTTTGAAAAAAAAAAATGAAAAAAATAACAACAAACTATTCTATTAAAACAATTTAGGCAAGATTAATTGCTCAGGTCTTAAAAGCCCCCATTAAGATCGTTCGGTTTGGATAACACAATTAGGCCATTAAACAATTATCAGCCGTTGTTATCGGACATCTCTCGTACGGTTATGCTTGGATAGTTTTTTTTTTGTTGAGATGACGTCAACAGTGGCTAGTGGTCCTGACAGACACGATGTTTTGAGATGATCGAAGCTGGGATGGAGAGTATTTCAACAGTCATCTGTTACACCTTACAACCCCCCCCCCACACACACACACATACATATACACAAGGAACATCCAGATAAAGTAAACAATGGCCTCCAGAAAATGAAAACACAATTTAAATAGCAGCACTTGTCCCTCTTCCAGGCAATCATTGATCATCAGATCCATGATTAAATTTTATTATTAGGGTTAATTTTTTTTATATATTAGTTTTTTTTTTTTTGTTTCCCACCAAATTTTCGCCATGCGAATATTGTTTCTGCAACGGATGATATTTTTGTATCTAAAATGTTTTCAGTTTAATGCAGAATGTTCCAAATAATGATGAGTTAGTTTGAAAATCCACACCCAGCAAAAGATAATTGATGGCATGAAATTTTTCTGGAACGTGTGTCTTGTGTTCTGTCAGTTGTTGATTAGATGGAATGTCTTCAAAAGAAGATACGGAATTATGTAAAACTAGTTATAGCATATCACGCGTGTAAAGACATCTGACCACAACACCCTAGTCCTTAAAGATCTCCAACGGCTTCCTGTGAGTAAGCGAATTGAACACAAAATTCTGTCGCTGGCGTATAGCTGTATAGAGGGCTCTGCACCTGTATATCTTCAAAAACTTATTTCTAAACATGTATTCATACAGAAACTGCACTCTTCAACACCCTTACTGAGGGTTACAAGTTTGGATGGACTCAGAAAGAAGTCACGTGGGGTGCGCTCTTTTGAAGCTATTGCGCCTAAATTGTGGAACAATATGGCTCAATCTTTGAGGGAGATTGCAAATGATACAAATTCATTTAAGAACCATTTAAAGACTTTTTTCTTGAAATAGATTTTAGGGCACCAGCGCGCCGCGAGCACGCTTAAACATCATGGACGCAAGCGCTACAAAGATACTCAATCATCATCATCATCACCCATGGGTTATGATCTGACTTGCCCCCAGGCGTAGTGCCGGCCATGCCATGGGCTAAGGTAGCACTCTCTACATAATATTGTGTCTTCTACAAGCATTTATCCAAACCAGGGAGACAACGCGGCACGATGTGTCACATGATAGTTTATTCTTATTAGAACTATGTATAATATAATGTACTTGAGCGTCAGCTATTAGATGGTACGGTTGTGGAAGAAGAACTGTATATAACATACTCGGGCGTCAGCGATTAGAGGGTAAGGCTGTGGAAGAAGCTGAAACAGAAATAGTAACATAGGATTAAAGCTGTGCATGAGTATTTGTTTATGTGAACTTAGCTCTAGTGAATCACGATGAAAACTAAACCTCTGTCATGGATTGGGCCGGGGGGGGGGGGATTTTTAATTGTGTAGTTCTCGTAAATATTTATTTACTTAAATCTCTGAATGAGTTCGCTAAGCGTTTTTAAATTAGAACTACCAGAGGTTTTCAAGAATTTATGGGGAATTTCGATCACAAGTCGAGATCCATTCTGAATAGATCCTTTTTCGTCATTTGTATAACTTCCTCGAACTACCTATATATTATTTATTCGGTCATTTAACTTTCTCTGTTTTACCACGACGGCTGCGTACAATACAGTTCTGATGTGTGCACCAATAAGCCTTGTTTAAAACTGAAAACTGTCTTTCTTTCGGAACTTGGGACTGATTTTTTGTTCAAGTAAAATGTTGAAAGTTTACTCGCAATAACCCCATGATATCAATTCCCTGAAATCTTGAACATTTTATTCTCATGTTTCCGGAGATCCTAGTGTCGCTAAACATCTTTACTTTTAACCTATCAGTCATTTTATTGTGAGCAACATTCTTAAATTGTTTGAACCGTAATTTAATTACAGTTTCTGGAGCCATACCCTTGAGTTTTTTTTGTTACCATGAAGCACAACGTATATTATTGAATGTAGGACTTTGTTAAAAATATAACATTTTTATTTTAAAACACCCGGGTATTCAGTGCAAAGTTGAGATCCACAAATAACATATGCTTTGGGGAATGAGGTACTCTAATGTGTCGAGGTGTGGGGACCACTGCTCTAGACCAGGGCTGCACAATTCAAAATGTAAGGTCGGCCGTAATACTTTATGAAAAAAACATGTGCGGGCCGAAGGAAAGTAGAACAGGAGGTAAAGGTTTTGAGAAAATTATAATAATAGCAAACGTTTCGTTACGTTGCAAGCCGCAAAATGAGTGCTGGCGGGCCGCATTCGGCCCGCGGGCCACATGTTGTGCAGCCTTGCTCTGGACGATCAAATACGACAACTTACTTGTAAAACTCCAGCTCGTTGACCAAGCTGTTGGCGTTGACATCAGCAGAGGAGAAGAGTCTGTCATAGTCGAGGACGTCAAGATGGTTGTCATTGTTGAAGTCCAGTCTGCCGAAGACATTATGGAGTATGCGTTGCCATTCGGGGTTATCGCCGTATTGGGCGTCTATAACGGTGACGTATTCTTGTTGGGACACTCTTGAATCCCCATTGCGGTCAAAGGTCTGATAGACAAAGTGTAAAAAATACCAAAACAAACATTATATTTTTTGACATATCAAATGAGAGTAAAACAGATGAATTTTCCACGACCCCCCCAAAACAGGCCATTACATGATCAAATCTGTGAACAAGCTGAGGCATCAATTTTAAGCACTTTTAAAATGGCTTCACAAACCTTAAAATAATCTCCTACTTCCGGTTTCTCGATATGGGCGTCATTGTCAAGATCTAATTTGACGAAGAGGGCGTCAGCTAGCGTCCTTATTTCATTCTGGCACAAGGCCAAAGCCAGAAGGCAGGGTAAAAGAGCGAATAGGTAAGACATGGTGCTGAAGTCAGTAGACCTTAGAAATTATGCATGGAAGAAAGAAATTATTGATGAAAATTGCAATATATTGAATGTAAAACAATTATTCCTAGACAGAAAGTTGTAAATAGAGACACACGCCTTGACAGAAAGGGGTAATTTGTTACACATAGCTAGACATAAAGTGGCAATTTGATATCCACACTTAGACAGAAAATGGTAATTATATACCCAAACTTAGACAGAAAGTGGTAATAAGAATTTAGATACACACAACTAGACAGAAAGTGGTGATTAAATACACACATCTAGAAATAAAGTGGTAATTAAATAAACACATATAGACAGAAAGTGGTAATTGGATACACACACCTAGACACATTACAAATAGTTTTTTTTTTTACCCTTGACCCTTTATGGCATTTCAATTTGAATTAATACTAAAGGCACTAAGATTTCCTCACCTGAGATGCCTTGATATCAAAAAATAAAAGTGTGCAAGATTTTAAAGATGGTTGCAGCTTTTATTGGCAGGTTACGATGGTGCTAAAACGTCACCTGTTGGTCATGTGACCTGTCCATGAAGTGACCTCATGCTGTTTTCCCAGGACTGGTGGTGTGGTCTTCTTATCTTTGTGACGGTCAGATTTCATTGAATGAAAAGTCTGAAAAAATAATCTATAAAAAATATATATAATATATATATATATATATATATATATATATATATATATATATATATATATATATATATATACATAGCATATATTTACATACAAAGTGAAACTTTTCTATTTTCAGTTGTAACTGTCTAAGTCACATAATATTACAAAGATTCATGTAAATGCGGGAGGCAGTTTTCCAGCTTGATTTGATTTTTGTTTCTTCAACCGTTCATCGCACATGTGATCCGTGGCCATTAATTCAGAAGTACAAGCGGTTTTACACATTTTCATTCACGAATCTTTATTCCTGAGTACAAAGCTCATTGGTTCAGTCACAGGATAAATCAAAACATACTAGAGAAGGAAAACCACATGGGTTAAATGTTAAGGGAGTGCAACATGCGGTCCGGTATTAAACTCAAATCACTCCTGCGACGACCCCCCCTCCCCGACACTGATGCCAAGATGTTTCGACATTTTGGCGTTTCTTTGGGTTAGCCAGCGGCGTGGAAGTGGGGGGACGGAGTGGGGGGACGGGGACGACACCGCTGAATCGGAAAGAGTGGATGCTCCATCCCCCGTCCAGACTTCGCGGTTTTTGCCCGTGACAAGTCCTGGAACCGACGGATAAACGTAAAGAAAAGAATATTAGGACACAAATAGGAACACGTCTCCAAATTAAATCAATAAAAATACTTGAGGGTGCGATTGATGCCGTTGAGCCTTGAGACTTTGGACCATATAATAACAGTTGGTGGGCCGGATTCAACATTCGAACCGTAGGTCCGAAGCTCCTGATCCACAACGCTAATAATATAGATAATATCAGTTGGTGGGCCGGATTCAACGTGTGTACCGTGGGTCCGCAGTTCCTGATTCCCAAAGCTAATCTTTATTATTATGTCCACGAGACCATTCACTTTTTATCCCAGTGACCCGTTTACCAGTCATGTCCTCGGCACAGTGACCATTCTTGCCAACCGCCAATCTTATCCGAGAGATAGCCACTTCAGCTTGTAAATCTGACATATTGTGGCTAATAGAGTTTGTTTTCTTTATCTCGTGTATAACAAGGATATTAAATTGCCATTAAACAAAAAAAAAAAAAAATCAGTTCAATATGTTTCAATCTGTGACGACGAAGATCCCCAAACACATGAACTGTCTCATGCAAATCTAGTGTGCATGGGGCACGCGAGTTCGTCCACTCTTCCCCCCCCCCCACACAAATATTTCAATGACAATGCGTCACAAAGAAGTACGCAGACGCGTCAGTGGGCGTCACCGGGGACTAGTACCTTACAGTGCAGTAAAGCCATGGTGCCATCATCGACCCTCCCACAATTCTTCACTCATGGACCTCCTTCGCGCCCACCTTTACCTGTAGCAGGGGGTCTCAAACTGGCGGCCCGCTACTTGACAGCAAAATTTGGTGTTAATACGGCAACGACTTGTCCCCATATCGATACTGTGACCCTCCGCGAAGGTTTCAGTCGAATGTCAGGGACTAGTCGAATTCTGATTATTTATTACGTTTGTAAAGATTTGGACGTTGATTACATGGTAAAAACCGTTTTAAAATCGGCAAAAAGTTTTTTATTGCCTTTTCTGAGACAAACATGGCGGCCAACGTGAGGTTTTGAGAAAAGTTTAAACAGTCAATTAGTGAGTGATGCACACACATAATTGTGTAAATCGTAGCAATCGGACACAATATCAAAGAATCTCTATTAATAAGTATTAAAATTGCCGCTAGTGTTTCAAAATAGGGTTAGTCAAAAGGCATTTTCTACGATAAAAATCAAAATTCATTCTTCCTACAATGGCTTTTTTCTTTGCATCAATAAGTCATAAACATTGCCTGTTCCTGCCTACTGTTTCAAAGCCTTCATGGAGAAGGATGGATTAGATGTTCCTGTACTAAGTCATCCCAAAATGGCCCATGGACTTAGCTTTACTTGTTGTCATTACACAGGAGCAAAATGTACTCAACAAGAAGTTACACGACCAGGGTCAGCTTGTCAGTTTTGCCTATGACAATGTCAGGGCATTCTGCACAAAAATTGTGTTATGGTTCTTAGAGAAACATCTTCCATTTCCCAACATGCAAAATACTCATGGACTTGGGCACACGATTCAGTAGTAAGTACATTGATGAAATTACAAAGCTACAGGAACAATTTGATCACATGTTTTTAGACTTTAAAACACTTTTCAAATGTTTGCTGACCCTTTCTCATTTGATGTGGAAGATGCCCCCCCCCCCCCTTTTTTTTTCCGAACCCCTCTTGCGCTTCAAAGTGAGCTTATTGATCTTCAGTGCAATTCTAAGTTCTGCGAGGGGAAAGTATTGATGAAATTACAAAGCTACATGAACAATTTGATCACATGTTTTTAGACTTTAAAACACTTTTCAAATGTTTGCTGACCCTTTCTCATTTGATGTGGAAGATGCCCCCCCCCCCCTTTTTTTTTCCGAACCCCTCTTGCGCTTCAAAGTGAGCTTATTGATCTTCAGTGCAATTCTAAGTTCTGCGAGGGGAAAGGAACAATAGACAAACTTGGAAAATTTTTAAGAGAATAGTCCTCCACCTTCCCTGAGATTTCCGATGTGTTCAAGCGGATCATTTGCCATTTTTTTTAGAGTACCTGTGTGAAAAGCTCTTTTCCACTATGAACTTAAACAAGTCAAAGTTCAGTCCCAAACTTTCTGATGAGCATCTTCGAGCTATACTGAGGGTCTCAGTTGCTTCCTCCCTCAAGCCAAATATTGCTCACCTGTGTAAAAAGAAGCACTGCCAAATCTCTGGCAACAAGGAGTAGAGGAAGAACGTGAAGCCTACTTTTTGAGAGCCCTGAATGTTTTTATTTGTTATTAATAAAGGTTGAGCATATTGTAACAGATGTACTTTAATGAATCTGCAATCAAAGCTTTTTGTGGAATACTTAATGCGGCCCTGTCTCATTCAGACTCTGCCTCCTGCGGGCCCCGGATGATTTGAGTTTGAGACCCTTAACCTATAGTAAAGTTTGTTAATTCAAGTAACAATTTTGCAAAAAAAAAAATAAAAAAAATAAGGTTAGGTCTAATTGAATCCGAGCTACCACTGTTTTAAGTAGCGCAACAAAGTTAAGTTGATTTTTATGATAACATTGAACCTTGCAGTTAAAATTTCCCTTTCCCGTTGATCAAAGCTGTACAGTTGCTAATTGAGATCAGCTTTCTTTCATCATAAAAAAAAAGTTCATTAGACGAAATCGAAAGGCACATGATGAATCATCAAGTCTCTTTTAAAATTGAAAAGCGCCTCTAAGATGAAGTCATAAACACACCGTTCGTAAGGCATTATTGCATGGTGGGTAAAAGGAATTGGAGACATACTAGGTAGCCTAATTATTCTATGACTTTTAGAACGTCAAATATCGACCAGTTTTTGTGTGTGTGTGTGTGTTATTTTGTCTCACTAATATCTGCTGTTGTCCGCCTTGGAATTTCACGAAAATTGACATCGTGCGTTAGATCACAATAGAAAGTACACGTTTTTGGGGAAATGAAAGCACTAAGTCTAATTCAGTGACCGACAGAAAACTCTTGCTTTGAAAAGCATCAAAGATATCTGCTAAAAATATAATTTATTGATGGCTCTTGTTCAGATCTTGAGGCAGCAATCAAAACTATAAATACACTCATTTATCGCCATGTTGTTCTCTTCGAGAGTGATTCCAGAGTCTGCTGATGCCCCTTTGCAACAACCCCCCCTCCCCTTTTTTTCTCTCCTCATTTTCTTCATTTCTATCTGATGCAAATTTATTATTGGCAAGATCAAAAAAATCTTTTTGTGTTGCGCTTGGAGCATGTTCTGTAACATTATCATTTTCAATTTTGTGTACCCCCCCCCCCTTTTTTTTAACCCTCGAACCACCCCCGTATTCCTTTAATGGCGCTACGGAGGCTGATCCATGCTTGAAAAGACGTTTTAATACGAAACAAGAAGTTTCTATTCCTCAAACCTTCGCTTATTCTGTAGAGAGTAGCGAGGACTTGTGGGGGTGGGGGGGGGGTGGCGGGACATGAGGCAGATATCACGGAGAGAACACAAACATAAAATTGGCTCTTGCTTTACGTATAGATATTTGTAACTCTCGGCAAACACAAAGAGAGAGAGAGAGAGAGAGAGAGAAAATAATTAGAATGTGGTTTACACAATATTATTTAAACGATGCATCAAATGCTATGGGGGAGAGACAGGCCAACGACCGGCTGATGTGTTCAGTGAGCAACTACGTAACATTGGTCAAGACAAGTCCCGTCTCTTCTCACTTCAAAAGGAATGACCAAAATGGCTCGATTAATGTGTCCATTATGACCACTGTGTCTTCTGCCAACACCCAAGCAAGGTTTATTTTGGAAAACAAACTGATACACACCTACGGGACCCTGACACCACATGGTATGAATGTCATACTCTCTTTTACTTGCCTACTCTCGCTATCTCCTTTTCGCTGCCCCCGTTTATTCCATGACTAGTTACCGCTAAGTTTCTTTTCCCCTCGTCCCTTATGAACAAACTATTTTCTTGTATTTTTGGGAAACAACCTGATGGTAAGGTTGCTATGTAGTCGACTATCCATGAATGTTTGACGTCTTTTCCAATGTGTCTGTACTGACCGCCATCCTTCTTAACCATACGAAAGTATAAACTTGACATAAAGCTTTCAAGTAGATTAATACGACACAAACAGTTGATCTACATAAAACAATATATGTTAAGCCTTAATTACGAGACCAATTCTGACTATCTGTCGGTCAAGCCCATTCGCCCTGTGGGTTCTTTCCATGATGTTTGCAACACCTAAAACATCTTTGTGTACTCACCCACGCAGCCGTCGATGTTTTATAGCAATCTTCGATTCCCCTCTTATCAAATCTTATTAATTTGATTTTACTTACTCATTTCGAATCTTTTACTATTCATTTTTAATCTCATACCTGCATTCTTTAAGTTCATGCGTCACTTCCGTAACTGAACATGTCTACCATTTCCTGTCAACAATATACCTGCAAGCTGAGTTTGTCTTTTTCTGCAAGTAGTTCTTCTTAAAATAAAATCTATTCTTTTTCAATTCAGTGATCAATTTGATTCATCGACAACCTCTTCTGAAAATTCATTTATTTCAATCATAAGCTGCAGTCCTATTCGTGTTATCAGAATATGAAAATAGTATTTCAAACACAATATCAACTCCTTATATAATGTTTTGGGCCAATTTACGTTCACTGCGTCACGGCTTGGGTCTGTATAGGATTCTCACCCTTTTGTTGATCTTGTTGTTACTAGCGTTAACTTTTCCTTAATACGACGAAGTAATCTTGTTTAAAATCACAATTTCATTGGTTGGTTAATAGTAGTATTTAAATTTTCCGGCATTCCGGAAAATGAGTGAAATTGTTATCTTGTATTTATTTTCTGACAATTTTTGCATTTTACTGCATTTTCTTTTTGGTGGAACCTGAAATACATTGTCTAAAAGTGTATTCTATGAAACTGTCAGTTGCTCTTTCATTATTCTACAACTATTTTGTTTAGCTTTTCTTACTGTTAGGTTTAGGGATAGATTTAGGGTTAGATCTAGGGATAGATTTAGGGTTCGGTTTAGGGATAGATTTAGGGTTTGGTTTAGGGATAGATTTAGGGTTCGGTTTAGGGATAGATTTAGGGTTAGGTTTAGGGATAGATTTAGGGTTAGGTTTAGTGATAGATTTAGGATTAGGTTTATGGATAGATTTAGGGTTCGGTTTAGGGATAGATTTAGGGTTAGGTTTAGGGATATATTTAGGGTTAGGTTTAGGGATAGATTTAGGGTTCGGTTTACGGATAGATTTAGGGTTAGGTTTAGGGATAGCTTTGGGGTTAGGTTTAAGGATAGATTTAGGGTTACGTTTAGGGATAGATTTAGGGTTAGGTTTAAGATTT
Source organism: Lymnaea stagnalis (assembly GCA_964033795.1). NCBI lineage: Eukaryota > Metazoa > Mollusca > Gastropoda > Lymnaeidae > Lymnaea > Lymnaea stagnalis. Next base: position 587,373 of record CAXITT010000445.1, on the reverse strand, counting down.
TTAGCTGAGTAGTTTAAGATCCATGCTAGAAGAAAAAATGCCCCGGTACACATTAACGCAATGAAAATGTACCACACGATGCGCCTGCAAGGCTTTAGATCAAGAGTTTTCAAAACACCAGGTAAAATAAAATACACGTATAAAAAATTAAAAGGAAGAAATTGATAGATGAAAAGTATTTGTTTAATATCCATATATTTAAATCTAGCTGTCAGAACTGAGAGCGCTTTTTCTTTGTCTTACGGTCTTCCATTCACAAGATTATGAAAAAATCTGAAAGAAAGGAGTGAAACAAAAGGAATCAAAACTTTATATCATAAGATCTTGTTATTTGATTTAAGCTACACACGTGCTACTCTTGGCACTTACTTTAGACATAGGCACCTGTTCGACACTCTATATATATGAACCTAATTCACACGTGACCTCTTTATTATACCCAACGCCTGTTTTTACGCCTGGAACTTTATCTATCTACTTACTGAAGTTAAAAAACCAAAAAATGCTCTGATCTGTGACCTAGCTTAAAACTGACAACTATTTCCCCCCTGAGTTCTACCATACACCTACGTCATATTGAGATTAATACAAAATTTTAACGGTACGGGTTATATCGCCAGGTATGCTAAATGCATATTTGCTTCTGTTCGTCATGTCTACCTATGCTAACAGTTTTTAAAGTTATATTCATCGTCACGTTAAAGCCACCCACTCACGTGTTAAATTCATTCTCAGCCACTAGACCGTTGGCGTTGGCGTCGGCAGAGGAGAAGATCCTGTCGTAGTCCAGCACGTCGAGGTGGATGTCGTTGTTGTAGTCCAACTTGTTGAAGAGACCGTGGGTTATGCGTTGCCACTCGGGGTTACTCGCGTAGATGGAGTCGATCACGGTGACGTACTCTTGTTGGGAGACTCTTCCGTCTCCATTACGGTCGTAGGTCTTTTTATACAGACATCAAGAAGACAACTTCAGATTTTTTTTTTTATAATAAGAATGCGATAATTTCATATTTAAAAGGGGTATTTGAACTTTTACCATGGTCCATGCCCCGACAACCTCGGGTGAAATTTGAATGATTAAAAAAAAAAATCATATAATTTTGAATCAAGATATTTTGTAATTCCTTTTAAAACTATTAGAATTGGTGTTTTAAGTATCGATCCAATCCACAGTTTTTTAAAACTAATATCAATATTAATAATAATAGGCAATAAGATAAGGGGATATAAAGGTAAAAAGAAAAGGAAAAAAAAATAACAGCAGAGAACTAAAGGATGCAAAGTCAGCTATAATAAAAAAAGAAGAAAGAAATCAAGAAAGCTATAAGAATTCTTAACCTAATTGATTACTACAGATTAAAATCTGAACGCTGATGTTTAAAATTGGGATTAACTATCTTTAGTCATCATGCTTGCGCTAGAAAAATTATGATTTTCTTTAGTACACGTAACAACACTTTACTCATCTCGTTATTTCAATAAAAAGAAAAAAGTTTGGAGGCCTAGCATTTTAAAAACCATATAGATTTGTATCAACTACCATAAAAAAAAATCAAGAAGCTCTGTTATAACTTAAGCCTAAAACGGGGTCAGAGACTAACCTTAAAATAATCGACAAGTTCCTGTTTTTCAACATGGACATCGCCATCAAGGTCAAGTCTACGGAAGACATCATCCGCAAGTGTATGTACTTCATCTACTTGGCACAAGGTCAGGGCCGGAAGGCAAAGGAAAATGGCGACTAAGAAGGACATGTTGCCGGACTTACCTATGAAAATAAAAAAAAAAGAAAACTAGGATTAAAGACAACATTAAAAAAAAAAATAATTACATTCCATACCTCCGACGAGAAGAGATGGACAACTTTATTTGGTCTTCAAACGAGAAAACAGAAAAGAAATACTACTTTTTTATATATATATACAAATGAAAGGCGAAAAAGGACACAGTTGACACCAATGTGTCACAAACCATTGACGTTCTAAGCGATGTTGATTAGTGTTTTGGAGAATATTGCCAAGTTGGCTTTCTGTGCGTTTTTGCTATTTTTTATTTACTCTTTCTCTGGGGAATGCAAGGTCTTTCTCCGTCTCTTGGAACACTTGGGTACAGTATGATGAATATGTAGTTCTTTGTCCTTTGGATCAGGATGGGACCGCGATTATTTTTCTATTCTGTGACAACTCCAGGGGGCACCTCTAGTTACAAATCTAGGTACGCCTCTAGGGACACCTCTACGGACACCTCTAGTGACACCTCTAGTGACACCTCTAGTTAAAAATCTAGTGACGCCTCTAGTGAAACCACTAGTGGAAAATCTAGGTACACCTCTAGGGATACCTCTACGGACACCTCTAGTGATACCTCTAGTTACAAATCTAGTGAAGCCTCTAGTGAAACCACTAGTGGAAAATCTAGGTACATCTCTAGGGACACCTCTACGGACACCTCTAGTGACACCTCTATGGACCCCTCTAGTGACACCTCTAGTTACAAATCTAGTGACGCCTCTAGTGAAACCACTAGTGGAAAATCTAGGTTCGCCTCTAGGGACACCTCTACGGACACCTCTAGTGACACCTCTAGTTACAAATCTAGTGACGCTCTAGTGAAACCACTAGTGGAAAATCTAGGTACATCTCTAGAGACACCTCTACGGACACCTCTAGTGACACCTCTACGGACCCCTCTAGTGCCACCTCTAGTTACAAATCTAGTGACGCCTCTAGTGAAACCACTAGTGGAAAATCTAGGTACGCCTCTAGGGACACCTTTACGGACACCTCTAGTGACACCTCTAGTTAAAAATCTAGTGACGCCTCTAGTGAAACTTCTTTTTGCTATTGACTGATGTTGCAGGGCATGCTGCTGTCCATTGTGGATTAGGAAGTATGATGCATATTTTAAACGTGAATTTTTAAAGAAGGCTTAACTGATTAAAATAAAACAACAACTTTTATTTCTGAAATTTAAACTATTGATAGCGATTTCTGAATGGATTGCGCAATAGAAAACAAAACAAAGCAATGTCAGGTGATCTCAAAACGTATCAAATGGCATCGAGTATTTGATGTAACTCAAAGTTCAACACGACTACTAGCTTCTACGTCATTCGTTTGCAGAGGGTACACAAACACCATTCAGAGATCGTTTTTTGGTCAAGTGGAGCATGTTTCACCAATATTTGACAGCATGTTAAAGTGGAGCATGTTTCACCAATATTTGACAGCATCTTAAAGTGGATCATGTTTCACCAATATTTGACAGCATCTTAAAGTGGAGCATGTTTCCCCAATATTTGACAGCATCTTAAAGTGGAGCATGTTTCCCCAATATTTGACAGCATCTTAAAGTGGAGCATGTTTCACCAATATTTGACAGCATGTTAAAGTGGAGCATGTTTCACCAATATTTGACAGCATCTTAAAGTGGATCATGTTTCACCAATATTTGACAGCATGTTAAAGTGGAGCATGTTTCCCCAATATTTGACAGCATCTTAAAGTGGATCATGTTTCCCCAATATTTGACAGCATCTTAAAGTGGAGCATGTTTCACCAATATTTGACAGCATGTTAAAGTGGAGCATGTTTCACCAATATTTGACAGCATCTTAAAGTGGATCATGTTTCACCAATATTTGACAGCATGTTAAAGTGGAGCATGTTTCACCAATATTTGACAGCATGCTAAAGTGGAGCATGTTTCACCAATATTTGCCAGCAAGTTAAAGTGGAGCATGTTGTCACCAATATTTGACAGCATCTTAAAGTGGAGCATGTTTCACCAATATTTGACAGCATGTTAAAGTGGAGCATGTTTCACCAATATTTGAGAGCATGTTAAAGTGGAGCATTTTTCACCAATATTTGACAGCATCTTAAAGTGGAGCATGTTTCATTAATATTTGACAGCATGTTAAAGTGGAGCATGTTTCACCAATATTTGACATCATGTTAAAGTGGAGCATGTTTCACCAATATTTGACAGCATCTTAAAGTGGAGCATATTTCACCAATATTTGACAGCATGTTAAAGTGGAGCATGTTTCACCAATAAATGACAGCATGTTAAAGTGGAGCCCACTTCACCAACAGTTGATAGCACTAGACAGTATTAATGTTGCCGAAACACATTAAAAAATTTTTTTTGTATTTCCATAAAAAATGTCTTACCTGAGATGATTTGTGAATGGTTTGTGAAATGCTTGCCAACCCAACCCCAGCTGGTTTTAACGGTTGGAGTTTTGAGTGCAACGATGCCATCTTAGTCACATGATCTGTCCACGCCATGACTGCGTGTGGCTTCTCACGAGCAGATAAGTCTTATCTTATACATTCATACTGAATGACAACTATTAAAACAAACCCCAACAAACAACATGATTCACAAAGAGTTGGTATATATTTTTTGCTCACATGATGTTGTGAAAATTCTTAAACTCTAAGATCTAAAAAGACTGGTCAACCGTTTTGTTTTTATTCTAAATGAATGACAATTAAAAAAAAATCCTCTCATAGTATTCTTAGAATTTATTCAATAAGGGAAAATTATTATTATTATATGTCACGGGCCATGTTTTTAGCAACGTACTTATGTAACTGACGTCATGACGATAACATTCCCATTGGGGCTCCACTGTCAAGCAAAACACAGTTTTGGTCTTGACCTCCCCATAATCTGGGTTCGATGACGTCAAAAAATATGTGTTTACATTTTTGGGATTAATGTGTCAGACACTAGACTGACACCAAATTATCTACAAAAAAAAAAAAATTGTATATTTCCCGTTTCTAATCTCTGGGCTTAAAATTGACGTTGACTCCCAAGCAAAGAACAGACGATTTAAATGAGGCGTGACGCACTTCAGCAACCCGGTCTCATAACATCTAAATACTTACACAAAAGGGTTCTCTGGTTGCAAGGACTTACCCAATAGTAGATGTTACCTATACCCCCCCCCACCTTTCCTTTCTTGTCCCGACAGCTCTGTGCCCGACCACATGCTCCACTGCCACGTCAATAGAGGAATATTTCAGCAATTATGAAACTACAGAGGTGAACGACGATTGTCTGAATTTAAATGAAAATGAAGATAAAAGACTCAAGACAGCAGATTATAATTAAGATTGTAGAAGACTTAGTATAAATAAGTTTTAAATACTTTAAAAGCCCCCCCCCCCCCCCCCCCAAAAAAAAAAAAAAAAAAAAAAAAAAATAAGTTTTAAATACTTTAAAAGCCCCCCCCCCCCCACCCACAAAAAAAAACAACAAAAAAAAAACAACAAACAAACTCTGGCGATTTCCTTGACCTGGGATTCAATTATGTCCATCTTAACCTTATCGTAGAGATAAGCGGTGCACGGGATAAACTTGCTAGATTTAGACCGTAGAGACTTTTGCTTAATCATGTATTACTTAGATACCATATAGCGAGATTGTACGATCTAAATCTATTTGGGGCGGGTCACCTTTTTCTTTCTCGGATAGCCTATTCCGACAAAGCTGTGTTAGAAAGTTAGTTCACATAATAATAGTATTTCTTAACCTCTACACAAATGGTGTTTTATTGTACAGTTAAATGTACAGTGTTAAATGTACAGTGTTAAATGCATAGTGTGAATGTACAGTTTTATATGTACAGAAGTCATAGACGGGATACCGTTGTCAGCTGATATAATAATAGTTCAGTTACATTTTATTTTGCTGATGAAGGCGTATAGCCCAAAATTCGTTAGGCTGCTTGTAATTTTCATTTGCAGTTTATACGTACACAAAATGTTTGTGCCTTTAATCTACCACCAGACACAAAATATAATCATTCTCACCACACCCCTGCACCGCCCGCTTTGCACCCAGTCTAGTCATTTGACGTTCACTGAAATCAGTCAAATCCAAATCACCTCTGCCCTTTATTCCTACACCATTTGGTCACATCATTTTCCAGCTCCCATCTCACCCCGAACCACTCCCCAACTCACCCCCCCCCAACCCCTGTCTGCAATTTCCAACGTACCTCCACAAACTAGCCCTATTCAAGAGAATAAGTGAGTGAAAGCTCGATTAATTAATTATAAAAGTTCTAGAAATTACAACAAAAAAATAATAATTTGAATGTCTACAATACCAGGATTATTTTATTTCCAAAAAATTAAGTATTATACTACTTTTTAAAAATAAACTAATTTTAATTTCTGACATTCGAAGGACTGTGCTCACTTTAAGGAAAGAAAACATAAAAAGACTCTTTCGACGCCCAGTTTTGTGAATTTTAGACTTTTTTCCTTTATACTTTTTAATGCGCATAAAAAATCTTCAAAATTAAGAGAACAAAAGTTTTAAGCATTTAAAAAAATGAACTACTTTCAATCAAGAAAATTTTAATCCGTAAATTATCCAATAAATAAAAATTTAAAATTAAAGAAACATCAACGAATGCTTACAAAATCTCTGCTAGAGTGACTCAGCTTTTTACTCAGGCATGAAAGAAATTAATCCCCTTTTCTTATTTCCCCCATAACCAGCATACTGGAGCCGTGTCATCAACCTAGTCGACCTTACAGGTCAGCACGAGGAAGACTCAGTCGACCGAACAAAAGTGACTTGTGTTTCAAACAGAACATTTACGCTTTACAAGATGAACATTTCGAGTGGAGAGCAAGCCCTTGATCAAAAAGGAAACAACATTAACATTTTTCAACACTCACGCTAACAATTCATTACTTTTTAAAATTAAAATTCGTATAGGGAAAAGTAAACAACATGCAACATCAACCACCTATCATTACCACGTGGGAAATTTTAAAATCCTGCTCGATTCATACTTTTAATGATAGATATAGTAAACCGTCATTCAGAAGTCTCAAAAGAAGTTGGTTATTAATTAATTAATTTAATGGAATCTAAACTTTAATTAAAAAAAAAGAAAAAAAAAAACAAACAACTAAAGATAACAGGTGGCATTTAAATGTATATTTAAAAAAAAATGCTTAGTCTTGGGTCGCGTATTCTGGGCCAATAATCACTTGATCACTTTCATAAAAAAAAAAATAATTCATTAATTGCTTATTAAGTTTAAAACTTATTACAACGCTTGTTGTTTAAGAAATCATTATCCCATAAAATCAGAAAAAAAAATAATAAAGGCGTTTCCGATAGGGAATTAGAAAGCAAGAAATATAGACATTTACCGTAAACGGAAATGTCATCCAAGTTTTTTAAAATTCCGCTGATAATAAATAAATAATTTTAACTTTTAATATTAAAAAATAAAAAAAATAAAGTTATCTATTAGTGTTCTTATCTTCGATGTAGCAAATGTAACGGAAACGATTTACAGTGAAATTAATATGTAATATTTAAAGTGTGAGCTTCCTTGTTCAGTACTCTAATATTTATAACTAATTGTATGTATTTTTAAAAAAAGGTTTCAAGTTCAAGAGATTAACTACTAAAGTACCAGACGAAATCTGAATGGATTCATATAGATATCATGCACGGAGTGCTGGCTTTGTTTTAAATTTTTTTTTTATATGCTTATTGGGTTTGATTCCGTGGAACTCGCAACTTTATAATTCAGTGGGGCTCATCCTTTCTGTGGATGTCACAATGCTAAGTAAGAATTTTACCACGGAGACCGCTACTTCTTAAGCAAATCCTTTTCGAAAAGCCCCCGCGTGCCCCAAAATGATCCCCACACTAGGGAATCGGTGTAAGACGTATCTTAGCAAAGACCAACAGGCGCCAATACATTCGAACATTTAAATACAATATTCAAAATAAGAGAGTGGTATTTTTAAAAATCCTTTATATTAACTTCGCTATTTTTGTGTGTGGCTGACTGGTCAAATCTTCTGACGGCTAATTGACCCACTTCCCGTCAAGCTATCGAGCTGAAACTTGCCACATAGACTCGGTGCCAATGGCAACACATTCGATCAAGTTTTCAACCCCATTCCGCAAACCCCCAAAATCAGTTTTTCTATATATTGATATATATTTTTTTCCCCTGAAATAGTTAGTGAAATTAATCTGCTGTGTAAAAGCGGGTAGGTTTTTAAAATATTAATATTATTCAGGGGTAAACAAAATATGTGCGGCTGCAAGCCTTGGGAGGGGAGAACTAGAGTCTAATTGGGATTCTTACAAAGTGAGTTACTGGAGTGCATGTTATGTCAAATTTTCAGCCCCAACCCCCCATTGTTCAATATCATATTTTATAAAGTATTTATACAAAAAGCAGCTTATTCTTTATATAATGTTAACAATAACATATTGGAACTTCAAGTCAAAATATTACAACTCCAGCCTGCTCAAAGTCTATATACGGAAGAACTGTTGTCCTTGGATCTAATTAGATTAAACTAAACACGTATGCTAACACAACCAACAACAGTAGTGAAGCAGGTCAGGTTAATGAGTTATCGAGGATTAATATTGAAACCACAAGGACTAGGTTAAAATACATGTTTTTTTTCCCTCACTTCTTAACTCCCTGCTGCTTAAAAAAGCATATTGATGCCATCTCTAATTATTAAGTTTGTCGTTGAAAGAGTTGTTTCACTTTGTTAACATTATAAAAATGTATTCATTAAACAGTGGGTTATAATTAGAACTTGTCATAATGATCCCTTTAATTATTTGCCAAATCTTATTAGTCATCATCATCAGTGGCACCACGGCTCATGTAGGGCCCTGGCCTGCTCCACCACATCATTCCATTCGGATCAATCCATGGCTTTCCACCCCCATGCGTGAACCCCCCAACTGGTGTAAGTCCTCCTCTACATCGTCGATCCATCTCAGTCTTGGACGACCGGTAAGCCCTCAGCTCCTAGGCTTTTGCCTGTATATCACTTTTGCTGCTCTACAATCCGACATCCTTTCAATATGTCCCGCCCAGCGTGGTCTGCCTTTTAAATTTTTTGTGTGACTTTGGTTGGGTCTTTGTACAATTGGTATAGCTCTTGGTGTGTACGGATTCTCTAAACCTCATTTTCACATGGCCCAGTGATAAACATTACATGAGAGAGGAAAATCCTCAGGAAAATATATGTCCCAGTGATAGTTTTCCTGATGATTTTTCTCTTCCATGTATTGAGCAAGTTCTCTGTTTTTCTAGTAAGGGACCAAGTCTCACTAGCGTAAGTAACTACTTTAAAAAAAAGAACATTAATGTTTAAGTTTTTCGTTGAAAGGCTTGTTTCATTTTGTTAACATTATAAGAAAGTATTCTTTCAAAATGGGAAATCAATAGATCTTGATCCCTTTTATTATTTGCCAAATCTTTTCAGAGGTCAATAAATTAGGACTCACTTTTTAATAACAGAGAAAATAAAACTGATACTATGACATTTGTATAAGTTAAGTAGCCTATTACCACATTTGGGACCTTTAAAAAAAACCCTATCATCATAACATATGCAGTGGTTATCTAGATTTAATTCAGTTTATGTCTTTAAAGAATTTCTGTTAACTGTATTTTAAATTGAAGATGCGAACACAATAGCCATCAATAGGAAGTTTTCAAGTTTAAGAAATATTCATCTGATTAATTAGATAATTGTAACACTAATGGAATCCTGGTTTTTATGTTCAATCCGGGGATGGAAAATTGTACACTTGGTTATCGGTCGTTAATCTGATCTGGTCACTGGACTTACGAAGGAAGGGGCACGGAAAGAACGCCTGAAATGAAGGAGGAGTCACTTTCCACAAGATGTGCCAATGATGTGTCTTTGATAGCTGTTGTGTGGACGAAGACTTACTTGCGGTGCGTAACATACTTGAAAGGCATTTGTTACATTTTTAAGCTAGGATTACATGTATAGCTTTAAAAATCAATTTCGGAAAGCAACTTGTAATGAAATATTTTTAATCTTGCTTTTGGGGTTTAATTCATAATTTCTAACTAGGTTTCTTGATTTAATGTCACAACTTTTGGGCCTGCTTTGTAAACTATTTTCGGCCGATTCCAGACATTGACAAAACTCAAATCTATAGTTTAAAGAAAGCCTTAGTAAATAAGCTGTATCTCAACATAACAAAATGGAATAAAAAACAAGCATACCAAAGAATAACACACACACACACTGAACGAAAGGACATAAATATCACAACTATTTTATTGGGAAATGTTTTTTTTGTGACTTTGGGCTGGTGTGACGGGTTAAAATGTCCACGCACTTGTTAAATTCAAATGTAAAGGAAACCCTTCAAACTCATTACAGTTGATTGTCAACTTCGTGTATAACGTGTCAACATGTTTTAAAATTTAACATATTTCATTACGTGTTCTTAACATTATTTGGTGGACCCCAACAACGTATCAAGTTAGTTGAACGGTGAGGGAGGCAGCTGAAAACTCCTTTCTTTCACATGCTATATCTATCTTTAAATAATGCAACGTTGTCTAGGGGTTGTAATAAATAACTCGACGTAACGCTCGATATAAAGTCTTATTTGAAAATGTAATTACAACCCAACTTGCTTGGACTCAAAACGACGATGTCCTTCCAGCGTGTATATTTTAGGTTGCAGGTGGACGAGCCGTCTTGCCGAGTCAAACCCAAAAAAGCTGGTGATCTGGAGTTCAATCCCCACCAAAGCCTTGACAAGCGAAGGCAACCTCGGTACCTGGGACTTATTCACCTTGGATAGGCTAATCTAAGAGACGGCAAACTCTAAATTCAAACCCGGAGATGGAGTCCCGCAGGCGGATAACATTGACACAATGAATATTCCGGCCACTCCTGCGATGCTACTGGTGCCAAGCTGTATCATCCGCATATGATGTTTCCTGGGGTTATCCAGCGGCTTGGGGGAGATGCCATATACGGTATAGGGACCCAGCTTATACTCATAAAGAAAGACCCCGGGCCTTGTGATTTCGTCCTGCAAAGTTTAGACCACCGTCACGTAGCGACGGACGGATGCCAGAGTAAACTATTCAAAAATGCTTGACAAAGTCAACGAAAACTCTCCGCTAGCCAACCCCCACTTCCATCTTGTTTCAGAAACGTGCATCGTTAAAAAAACAAACAAAGAACCAAAATTATATAAGACCTATTTATTTATCAATTAGATAAATTGCTTACAGTTGACAACACCGTGACGATGTGAGATGGGCATAGGTGGTGAGGGCGGGCTGTACGCCGCAGTAGTATGATGATTCTGATTCTGTATGATAGACAACAAACCAGGATGCTCGCAATAGAACACAAATAAGAAACATGTTATAAAGCACCCGTTTTGTGTGTTGTTTAAGGGCGTGCCTTCATTGTTAAAAAAAACAACACAAAAAAAAAACAACAAAAAACAAACAAACTCAAAACCGGTGTTAAAAACGGAACTCTTAAACCGATAACCGGTTTGACGAAAAAAAAAAAGAAAAAGGTATTACATCCCTATAGTCATTACCGAATCGAATCCGAGCTTACGCTTTTACCGAAACGAGCCGAACCCGAACTTAAGTTAAAAAAAACAACAAAAAAAAAAAACAACAAAAAACAAACAAACTCAAAACCGGTGTTAAAAACGGAACTCTTAAACCGATAACCGGTTTGACGAAAAAAAAAAAAGAAAAAGGTATTACATCCCTATAGTCATTACCGAATCGAATCCGAGCTTACGCTTTTACCGAAACGAGCCGAACCCGAACTTAAGTTGTTTAACGAACCGAAGCTAACCCGAACTTCTCAAAGAGGGTTCGATTCCCATCTCTGGTGTTTACCTCAAGTGGCTCGTGTTTACCTGTAGAAGTAATGGATGATGTCGATGGAAACATGTTCTATTCACAAATACCATGTAGGTTACAGACAAAGATGCTGGCTATCCACAAGGTTCATGTTGAGCAATGACCTCGCTCTGGTCACGGTACAATTTACTGTGTTACAATCCTTGCATTAGTCCGTGGGACGTGGTTTGCAAACCTCTGCACTAGACCGCGGGGCATGATCTGCTAATCATTGCATTAGATCGTGGGATGTAGTTTGCAAACCTCAGCACTAGACCGCGGGACATGATTTGCTAATCCTTGCATTAGACCGTGGGATGTGGTTTGCAAACCTCTGCACTAGACCGCGGGGCATGATCTGCTAATCATTGCATTAGATCGTGGGATGTAGTTTGCAAACCTCAGCACTAGACCGCGGGGCATGATTTGCTAATTCTTGCATTAGTCCGTGGGATGTGGTTTGCAAACCTCTGCACTAGACCGCGGGGCATGATTTGCTAATCCTTGCATTAGTCCGTGGGATGTGGTTTGCAAACCTCTGCACTAGACCGCGGGGCATGATTTGCTAATCCTTGCATTAGTCCGTGGGATGTGGTTTGCAAACCTCTGCACTAGACCGCGGGGCATGATTTGCTAATCCTTGCATTAGTCCGTGGGATGTGGTTTGCAAACCTCTGCACTAGACCGCGGGGCATGATTTGCTAATCCTTGCATTAGTCCGTGGGATGTGGTTTGCAAACCTCTGCACTAGACCGCGGGGCATGATTTGCTAATCCTTGCATTAGTCCGTGGGATGTGGTTTGCAAACCTCTGCACTAGACCGTGGGACATGATTTGCTAAACCTTGCATTAGTCCGTGGGATGTGGTTTGCAAACCTCTGCACTAGACCGCGGGGCATGATTTGCTAATCCTTGCATTAGTCCGTGGGATGTGGTTTGCAAACCTCTGCACTAGACCACGGGGCATGATTTGCTAATCCTTGCATTAGTCCGTGGGATGTGGTTTGCAAACCTCTGCACTAGACCGCGGGGCATGATTTGCTAATCCTTGCATTAGTCCGTGGGATGTGGTTTGCAAACCTCAGCACTAGACCGCGGGGCATGATTTGCTAATCTTTGCATTAGACCGTGGGATGTGGTTTGCATTCGATGGTAAAAGCTAGAATGTGATGGTAGTTTTGAACCTTCCTTTTTTGACAAAGATATGAAGCTCAAAATTACATGTAACTAAAAAAATAAATAAAAAACGACAAAAAAACAACAACAACCTAGGAAAGGAAATGATTTTTAATTCATGTTTATTCTTAAAGACATCATTTTCTTACATTTCTTTAATCGGTAACAACATCTCAACCTAAGATAGCAGTGTGATTTCTAACGAACGCGATGGAATCAAAGAAGAACCTGAAAAATAGAAGTTTAAACAAATGCTTGAGCTATTCATAGTCTTCTTTTTTCAAAGACAACATTTCATGGCTGTCCGCACCAAGGGAGCGTTCATCACGCGGTTTTCATTGGATTGGCAGTTGGGTTCCTTCATCAACTTTGATAGAATTTGGTACCAGAGAACTTCGATCCATCTCTATTTGGGTTTGGTTTTAGCACCAACGAAAAATTTTACTTGGCAAACAACAATTACTCTTGGGGCACAGTGACATTAGATGTCAAGTCGACATAAATGATAAGAAATATTATGTTTACGGTCATATATCCTGGTCAACATTAGTAAGCATCGGGTGAATTCAGGTGAGATAAACAAACTAATAAGTGTCCTTAGATGTTTAAAAATAAGCCCCCCCCCCCAAAAAAAAAAAAAAAAAAAATCAAGATGGGAAATGTACTCTTGAATTTGAAATGACTGTCTCATTAAAAAAAACAACGTTTATTTAATACAGTTTTTAATGTGACGCCTCTTGAGGAAAGGATTTCTATGAAGTTGTTTTAGAATTACCTGTACTTTATTCTTTCATTCAGGTGAAGCTAAAATAAAAATCATTTAGGCTTCACATTTATTTCGCCAACTCTATCTGATAAAACTCGAAGTAAAAAACCCTTTCTTACAAGGGCGTCACGGAAAAATAATGTGTTAGGTATGAAATCCAGGGCATGCCCTTACCACGAAATACACCCTAAATAAAAGTAGGAATTATTCCTAAATATACCTTATCGAAACTAAGAGCACCGGACGTGAGAACTTGCCTGCTAAATTCCAACGGAGTAATAAGCCCGTTGCCATCACTATCCGTGTCCGTGAACAGTCTGTCAAAATCGATATCGTCCAGAAAGCTGTTCTTATCGAAGTTCAGGTGATTGTAGAGGTTTCTGAGGATCTGCAGCTGCACGAGATCGGTGCTGTGAAGGAGGCCCAGGGCCTTGACGTACTCGGCGTCGGAGAGTTTGCCATCGTAATCACCGTCTATGGTCTTAATATTTAGAGGTAAGAAAATACAACATTGCATTTTATCAGATTTAGCAAGACTTATCCTAAAAGACTTACATAAATACAAATTATTTTTGTTTTTGTTTTGATTTACTTTTTTAATTGTTTTTTTTTATATATATTACTGTTCCTGCGATACATTTTAGTCTCGTATTTAAGTCCTAGCTTGCACCTTACTATATGTAATACTTACCAAAATTAAAGTTAAATTTGATACAACCGGTGCTATAAATATGGATGGAGAATAGGAACCAACCAGGAGTGGTATATACTATGTTAGGATACCAAGCTAGTAGCAGAAATATCTATATAAAAAAAAGGCAGGACTACTCTGTGTGGGACACTTAGAAAGAATGCCGGAATGACGGAGGAGTGAAGAGGGTGCACCACCAAAACCCCAGGGGAAAACGGCTCAAAGGCTGAGATGGATGGAAGACGTGGAAAAGATCTACAGCTGCTGGGAATCCAAGCTTGTAAAAGAAAAGCGTTAGTTAGTTCTTAGTGGAAGGAAGTGGTGAGGCAGGCCAAAGCCTTAAATAGACTGTAGCGCCTTCAGGGATGGATGGATGGTTGCTATGAAAAAGAGTCTCGTATTCGGCTGATCAATAAATTAAATTGCTTAAATTTCTCTTCACTTGGTTAAGACATTAATGCTTAACTAACCTTAATATATTCGTTCACTTCATATCGTTCAATGTGCCCGTCATGATCAATATCCAGACCGCCAAATGTGTTGGCCTCGAGTCTGTTCAGATCAAGGACTTCACTGGTAGTAAAAGCCAGAACACTCAGTAGTACGATGAACACGTAAGCCATCTCACTGTCAGTGTAAAAAAAATATAAGATCACAACAGACCAGGACATTTAAAATATAAAACAGACTTATGACGAACATAATAGAAACACAATTTCTTAATTCTTAAAAAACCAATATATGATCAGATTTATTTTAGAACTAAATCATTCAGATGCGTCAAATCGACTAACAGATCCATTACTTTGTGGACATCACTTAGCAGAGCAAATTTATATCGAGTCTCAGCTTTCTTAGTATCATTCTCTCATCCGATCTCCCCCTACCATCTGCCCCTCCCCATCCCGCTCATTCTGGTTCAAATTCTCGACTTTGTTATGAAAGCCGGTCAGCAACACTTGACATCACAACAAAAACTTACCTAAATGTCTACTGCCCAAAATTTACCTAAAATGTCTACTGCCCAAAACTTACCTAGATGTCTACTGCCGAAAACTTACCTAAATGTCTACTGTCCAAAACTTACCTAAATGTCCACTGCCCAAAACTTACCTAGATATCTACTGCCCAAAACTTACCTAGATGTCTACTGCCCAAAACTTACCTAGATGTCTACTGCCCAAAACTTACCTAGATGTCTACTGCCCAAAACTTACCTAAATGTCCACTGCCCAAAACTTACCTAGATGTCTACTGCCCAAAACTTACCTAGATGTCTACTGCCCAAAACTTACCTAGATGTCTACTGCCCAAAACTTACCTAGATGTCTACTGCCCAAAACTTACCTAAATGTCCACTGCCCAAAACTTACCTAAATTTCCACTGCCCAAAACTTAGAGAGTAACCAACTTGCCAGTGGATTTGTTTATTACGACTGGACACTCGTGCGAAAATGTCACATGTCGAAGATGAACGGATGTTTTCTTATCTTGGAATTGTAATCAGATATTTTTTTTTTTAAAAATTAACAAAGCATATAAAAAGTAACCCTGAATTTTATGAATGCAAATAATAAAAATGAGTTTTGCATTCTCGTATGCATTTTATTTTAACGGAGATGTAACAGACACGAGTCTTGAATTAGTTTCTTTAAGTCTTGACAACTGTCTTTCGTTGTGAAAATAGACAACTGGCTAACACTCTAAAGTTTTTTTTTTTTTTTCAAGTATTTTATTTTGTCACTGTTCCAAAAATACCGATTATCCTAAAATAAGAATTTGAGTTCACGTGTAAAATCTACAGCGATCTCAACCAATTTTCTTTACAGTGGACATGTATACGAACGGTAAAGGTAATTGTCTGTAACAGACACGAGTCTTGAATTAGTTTCTTTAAGTCTTGACAACTGTCTTTCGTTGTGAAAATAGACAACTGGCTAACACTCTAAAGTTTTTTTTTTTTTTTTCAAGTATTTTATTTTGTCACTGTTCCAAAAATACCGATTATCCTAAAATAAGAATTTGAGTGCACGTGTAAAATCTACAGCGATCTCAACGAATTTTCTTTACAGTGGACATGTATACGAACGGTAAAGGTAATTGGCCAAAAAGTATTCCTGGCAATGCTTACGAAATAAATGTTTTATTTTTATAAGGAGAAATAAAAAATCGCATTGATCTGATGACAGCCGTCACAGACGACATAAATATATGGGTAAAAATTAATTCGATGCGTGCTCTCATTGTCCTGGTCGGCGTCATAACAATAAGAAAATGAAGGATGCAATCTTAGTCCTTCATCAAATGTGTGAGCAACCTTATAAATATAAACAACAGCCTCAACTCGTTCTCGCCCAGGAAAAGTAGCTTTAGTCATGGTGGGCAGGAAGACGTTAGTTAGGGTGGACATGAAGACGTTTGACAGGGTGGACAGGACGATGTTCGTCAGGGTGGAGAGGAAGACGTTCGTTAGGGTGGACAGGAAGACGTTCGTCAGGGTGGACAGGAAGATGTTCGTCAAGGTGGACAGGAATACATTCTTGGAGCTGCTTGAAATGTACGCACGGAGTTAAAGGATAATATAATGACGCTATATTCAAGCAGGTTAAGTGATGTTGCTTAGGCCCAAATGGACTCACCCGGTGATCTGAAGCAAAGTCCGGAGTTAGGAAAGAAAAAAAAAAGAAGAAAAAAGCCAACGCGAATCCCGAGCCAATCAACAAATGATCTACTCGCAAATGACGAACGCACCCTGAACGATAACGCAAACAGTTGCAGAGCCATGTTGGTAGCCTGAGCAGTACCTGAGAGTTTTATGCGATGAAAATCAACAACGATGAGACGATGGTTAGTGCCCCAAGAAAAATTGGATAAAATATTGTCGGTCGGCAGGTAAACGCCAGGAGTTTAGATATCTGCGTAGCAATTTTCGCTGAAGACTGAAAAATGTACAGAGAGATAGAGACAACAGGGGAAAAGGGGAAAACGCAGTCAGATTAGCTAACATCCCCAAAAGATAAAGAACAAAGACTGGCTAATTAAAACCGTCTTTATTCCAACCCTAATTTACCATTGACAAACCTAAAACTCTCGAGAGAAACGTCTTCACCCGCGAGATGAAATTTTTGAGCCGAGGAGCTGGTGAAACGATACTGGACCATATTTGGAATCAGGAAATAAGAAAAAGTGTTTTTTCTTTCACACCAATCATCCAGTGTATGGCCAGAAGGCAACTTATTGGCTTGACCATCAATCAAAATGCCTATCAGTCAGCCTGTGTCGCAACATTCTCCTAGCAGGCACTCAGTTTTCAGGGCTAGGAAATACCACGCTGGCGAAAGATCGACTGTGGGAGCACTTCTTCTAAGTCCACAACATTAACCTCCAGCAGCTCTCATACATTGCGGCGGAGCGCTTTCTGTACCTACCCGCGACTCCCCCCCCCCCACCCTCCACCCGTTGGATGCGGACAGAAGAATAAGAATGTGTATCCTCCATGTTAAAATAGGATAATCAGGAAACAATGGCATGAAAATTCTCATGAAATAAGGGATCATTAACCCCCAGCAGCTCACATACATTGCGGCGGAGCGCTTTCTGTACCCCCCCGCCACCCCCCCCCCCCACCCTCCACCCGTTGGATGCGGACAGAAGAATAAGAATGTGTATCCTCCATGTTAAAATAGGATAATCAGGAAACAATGGCATGAAAATTCTCATGAAATAAGGGAAAAAAAAAAGTCAATTATAAACGTTAAAACATTGTTTTTGTCTAATAGATGACAGCTTGCTTTGTAAAAAAAAAATACTTACAATAAACTCAACGGAACAAAGTATTATTATTATACTTAAACAGAGCCTACCAAAGCTACCAATTGCATGCTGTCATATATATATCTCATAGTGAATGCCGCAATGTATTCTTGTTTATTTTGTTCTTAAAATCAGAATGACCATTGACATCGAGGTGCAACAATGACCCAATTTAACCTGATGCCCGAACACACAACTGCTATGAGGCGAAATATGTTGAAAACAATATCACAGTCTGCGCACTGCGTCTTCACAATTTAAAGCCGGATAAAAAAAAAATGCCTAACTTTAAAGTCATAGCTTTAAAAACTTTTATCATATATTGGATAATTTGAAATTTAAGGTAGAGCTATAGCGTCCACCAAATATCTCCCCCCTCCCCTCCCCCCAGTTGTTGCTTTGTTTTGAAATTGTTAAATGTGTTGTGCTTTCCCATAACCCTCCCCTCCCTTGATTTGGAAAAGTTTGTTTACATTCTAATTTGTTGTAATGCGAAGGTAGCTTTCTTAGCCGAAGGAGATTTGCTAGTTTTCCTAGACATGAGATTTACGAGACTTAATTTACAGTATTTATCGGCATTTAACACGCACTTTTTCTCCCTGAAAATAGCGGGCAAATGACGTGTGCGCGTTATACGCCGACATAATGTTAAGGACCCATAGTACATACCGCATAGCGGCGCGAATGGTGCGTCTATACGCCTGTGCGTATTATACGCCGATAAATGCGGTACTTATAGCAGCCTTACCAGTTTCGAATCTACTTACAAGTAGTTGTGATTGCCCACATGCTGTAAACGTTTGTTTACATTCTAATTTGTTCTGAAGAATGCTATCGGTGGGATTCCATTTATATAATTTTGTTCTGGAGGGTTTTAACTCTCTCCATTTAAATGCGAATTAGTCCATGCGTCGGCAGCTTTCTTAACCGAAAGAGATTTTCTAGTTTTACTAGACATGAGATTTACGAGACTTAATATATACTTATAGCAGCCTTACCAGATTTTACTCTTTGTTTGTGTGTGTGTGCATTCATCTTTAAATCAATAAAGAAAAACATATTTTCCTCTTGTTGTAAGTTAATTGTCCATGTCAAAATACATTTTAATAATTCAATATAAATAATAATAAACGTATAATTCAATTGCATTTCGTTAATTTCATACATTTTGGTTTTGTTCTTCTTTGTATACTAGTGTTGAGTAATTTTTCAAATGGTATTGTTCATCTAACGAGCCCAATCTTAAAATCGAATCGATCAAATTTGCACAAATTCACCATGTTACCATTTGACGGTACGTAACAATCCAATATTTATTAAGTTCAGAGAAAAAAAAAAGAAAGAAAGAAACCTAAAAAATCTCAATTTCTCCACACACACACGAAAGGAAAAAAAACATGATTTATTCCGGCGTCATGATACAACAATTATCAAGACGAATAAAATAAATACACATTTTCAGGTGTAGAATAATAACGCATTGTCCTGGTCAAATAGAATCATTCATCATTGTCCAAGTCAAATAGAATCATTAATCATTGTTCAGGTCAAATAGAATCATTAAGCATTGTCCAGATTAAATAGAATCATTAAGCATTGTCCAGATTAAATAGAATCATTAAGCATTGTCCAGATTAAATATAATCATTAAGCATTGTCCAGATTACCAGATTAAATAGAATCATTAAGCATTGTCCAGATTAAATAGAATCATTAAGCATTGTCCAGATTAAATTGAATCATTAAGCATTGTCCAGATTACCAGATTAAATTGAATCATTAAGCATTGTCCAGATTAAATAGAATCATTAAGCATTGTCCAGATTAAATAGAATCATTAAGCATTGTCCAGATTAAATTGAATCATTAAGCATTGTCCAGATTACCAGATTAAATAGAATCATTAAGCATTGTCCAGATTAAATAGAATCATTAAGCATTGTCCAGATTAAATAGAACCATTAAGCATTGTCCAGATGAAATTGCATCATTAAGCATTGTCCAGATTACCAGATTAAATTCAATCATTAAGCATTGTCCAGATTAAATAGAATCATTAAGCATTTTCCAGATTACCAGATTAAATTGAATTATTAAGCATTGTCCAGATTAAATAGAATCATTAAGCATTGTCCAGATTAAATAGAATCATTAAGCATTGTCCAGATTAAATAGAATCATTAAGCATTGTCAAGATTAAATTGAATTATTAAGCATTGTCCAGGTCAAATGGAAATGTAAGCATTTTTAATGTCAAAGAGAGTCATAAAGTTTATTTCAGGTCAAAACTGAGTTTATTTCAAGTCAAAACTGAGTTTATTTCAGGTCAAAACTGAGTTTATTTCAGGTCAAAACTGAGTTCATTTCAGGTCAAAACTGAGTTTATTTCAGGTCAAAACTGAGTTTATTTCAGGTCAAAACTGAGTTTTTACTCAGGTCAAAACTTAGTTTATTTCAGGTCAAAACTGAGTTTATTTCAGGTCAAAACTGAGTTTATTTCAAGTCCAAACTGAGTTTATTTCAGGTCAAAACTGAGTTTATTTCAGGTCAAAACTGAGTTTATTTCAAGTCAAAACTGAGTTTATTTCAGGTCAAAACTGAGTTTATTTCAGGTCAAAACTGAGTTCATTTCAGGTCAAAACTGAGTTTATTTCAGGTCAAAACTGAGTTTATTTCAGGTCAAAACTGAGTTTTTACTCAGGTCAAAACTTAGTTTATTTCAGGTCAAAACTGAGTTTATTTCAGGTCAAAACTGAGTTTATTTCAAGTCCAAACTGAGTTTATTTCAGGTCAAAACTGAGTTTATTTCAGGTCAAAACTGAGTTCATTTCAGGTCAAAACTGAGTTTATTTCAGGTCAAAACTAAGTTTATTTCAGGTCAAAACTAAGTTTATTTCAGGTCAAAACTGAGTTTATTTCAGGTGAAAGCTGAGTTTATTTGAGGTCAAAACTGAGTTCATTTCAGGTCAAAACTAAGTTTATTTCAGGTCAAAACTGAGTTTATTTCAGGTCAAAACTGAGTTTATTTCATGATGTTTTGCAGATTCTTTATCCGAACATTCCTCTAGCGACCTGCTGCGACGCCATCCTGGTAATATCTGCAATTTAAAAAAAAAACACAAAAGCTCAAAAGAAAGACTCACAAGACGGAAAAAACAAAATATACGTGCAATTTATCCAGATAAATGTCCAATTATTTGGATTAATAAAACATCTTATATTCGAGTATGGATATTGTCATGTCATTGTTTCGCAACATGTGTCGTGTTGTATTGTGTGAGGTGCGTCTTAACGTACAGTGTTTCCTTCATGGATGTCTCTTGTCGCCATAACGCTTGTGACGTATTGTGGTAGAGATAACTGTTTGTGTGACGTGGTAGCAAGACCGTTGGTGCTTGCTCATTTGGTAATTTGCTGTCTGCTCTTTGAATTTTAAGCTTGTGATTGTGTTTCCTGCTGCGCCATATGTTTGACTAATTTTGGGACCAGATGATGAATTCGAATTGAATGTGCTTCCTAGGTGTACAAATGTATTGTCGAGAAAAACTCATTCTTACGGACTTACCACTTATCTTATCTAGCTTATCTTATCTAACCTTATCTTATCTTCAGACGAGGAGACATAATAATGACCACAATGACTGTTCAATGAATCGTGTAAATGGGTATGTTATTTCATACGTATTTGAGTCTACCTCTTAAAAGCTATGGCATTGTGAGCACTAAGCTATTTAAGATGTCGGTATGGAAGAGCTATTTACGATATTTTGTCATTCTCCTATGCCCAGAGCCACTCATTCCAGCATAATTCACTACGTGCAACATCTCTCTATCTTTGTCGTGATCCATTTGACGGGCATTTCAAGTTCCGTTTCTGCATCTATTTTGGTTTTAGAAAAGACGTCACAGTAACATTTGATTCTGGAGTTTACTTTTTCCACAATTTCTTTACGGCACACCGTTAACGCCATCGTCCATTCTCATTTCTTTCCCCCTTATGATCCAGATCTCAGTATCTCTTGTCGACTGACGTCTTGCTCCTTAGCTCGGTTATCTACCTTTCACAAATACACAGACTGTACTGGAATGAATCAAGTTTTATTTGTATCATTCTTCACTATTTTAAGTCCATTTTCTTGTCTTATAACTTTTGAGGTAATTCACCATAAAATATCTCTCTTCCCTTTCTGCTGTATGAAATCTTTTTAAAAAGTAAGGAATTTTTAAACTCTCTTCTTCCACTTACTTTTTTTTTTTGTTGTTGTCATCACGGGGAAACTGATTATGTCACCAAAATAACAAGACAGTCATTTATAAAAAAAAAACAAAAAAAACCAGTTGAAAATAGTTTTATTCAGCATATCATCATCTGTCGAGATTTAAAGAATCGCCAGGCCAAATTGACTGTTACTGTCCAACCTTGGTAGCTGATTGTTTAACCCAGGGAGTTCCTCATGCTTTGAAGTAGGCGTTTTTAGAATGGCAAGCGATTATTTTATATTATACTTATTTAAAGGAACGTCTCCATTAGCTGCAGAAAACACTAGTTGACATGTCTTTCGTATGGTTATCGTAAATTTGATCGAAAGAAATTTTGTAGGCGGAAAATTGATCGACGGAAATTTGATCGAACGGAAATTTGGTCGATCCTTTTTTTCAGCTCACATGTTAAAATTTACGACTAATTTTATTTTGAACCCACTATACTATAAAGAAAAAACAAAAAAATGCGTTCAAAAATAATTGTAAAGCAAATTTTGAACGTCTAAACTGAAAAAAAAAAAATTTTTTTTGACCAAACTTCCGTTCGATCAAATTTTCGTCGACGAAATTTCATTCGATCAAATTTCTGGATATGCTTTCGTATAGATCTGAAGGGGCCTATACGTTTTCGTAAAACGTATGATTGTTCCCTTTACAGAAGGAATTCACATCATTTTCTTGATACGATTTCAAGTTAGGAGAGTTACCGCACTCACTTGGCAAACTCCTGTTGAGTGATTAGCCCGTTCTTGTCGGCGTCAGCTGTGGTGAAAAGATTGTCGTAGTCTGGTGCGTCCAGGTGGTTGTCGTTGTTGAAGTCCACGTAAGAAAACAGATTTTTGAGCACATTGACCAGCTCTGGGCTGCTGGCGTACCTCGCCTCTACTGTGCTGGTGTACTCCTGCTTGGACACTCTTCCATCTTTGTTGGAGTCATAAACTGTCTGTAAGCAAAGTATTGTTAGGTGTAATAAACATGCTGGAAGGAGTGTTTTTTTGTGAAACTAACAGTTATTAAGTAGAAGAATTACAAAGAATCTGTTACATAAACAGCGTGCGAGCCAAGTTGTTGTCTTTGCCCACGTTATGTTTATAGCAGTAGTTTCTTTAAAAGTAGCAATGTTGTGTTGAAAAACTCATGTAAGCAATTTAATCTCACCATAACCAGTATGTAGGGGAAGTGGTGATGTCATGAACAGCCCGAAAGCCATGTGGTGCCTCACACGATAGAGTCAAACAGGAACACTTATCACAATAATACAAATGCAAGAAACTGTTTTTTTTATTTTTTAAAAAGGTCAAGTTAAGTCCCAGCATAAATGCAAGGCTCAGTCAGTATAGTAATGAAACAGATGCATCCTTAAAGCAAGGATCAAAATATTAATGACACAAATGCAGCACAAATGCAAGGCTCAGTATGGTAATGAAACGAATGCAGTTGCCAACCAACCGAAAAGTACTGGCTGATCTCCGGCTTTTCGAGGTTTCTGTCCCCGTCAGCATCAAAATTCTTGAAGGAGATTGCAGCAGCTGCGTTGAGGTCAAGCGGTTGACAGATGGTCAAGGCCGGAAGGCAAAGGGACAGTGTTAGCCAATGGATCATTTTTCTGTAAGAGACAGAATAAAATTTGACATAATTGCATGAGATTTAAATTATATTCTAAAAAGAAATGTTTTAAGAAAATGTACACTTGAGACAATGATCAAAGACTATAAATTACAAAGATCAAAGACTATAAATTACAATGATCAAAGACTATAAATTACAATGATCAAAGACTATAAATTACAATGATCAAAGACTATAAATTACAATGATCAAAGACTATAAATTACAATGATCAAAGACTATAAATTTGCATCATAATTAAAAAAAACAACCCTATGTTTATAAAAGCGAAATACCACTGACTGGCTGACTGATTACGAGATCTCAAGAGCAATAAGCCCTATCAAGCTCAACATTTCCATGGTAATTCCTCTTTAACTATAAGCGTGCACTGACGTGTTTAATTAAAATAATCAGCTTTTAAGTTGCCGTAAATGACCAAATGTCGATTTTAAAAAAAAATTAATAATGATTTGTTTCATTGTTTTTTTAAAAAAAAGGTTTATGCCTTGTAATGGTTGCTCTATTTAGTGAACTAGTTTTTTTCTATACTTTTTAATGGTGAGATTCTTATAACTTACTGCTTTTAGGAAAAAAAATAAATATAAGCCATATGCCATTCACTCACTGACTCACTGATCACGAAATCTTAAGAACAAACAGCGATATGGAGTAAAAACTTTGCGCGTTGATTCCTCTTATTACTCTTACAGTCTAAGTGGTCTAAAATGACCAAAGTCCGAAACATAAAAAATATTTTTTTTTTCTCTTTTCTTGAGGTTATTTTCCGTTTGCTTTTCGACATATCGTTTTATGAGTTCTC
The DNA here is from genome assembly GCA_964033795.1 of Lymnaea stagnalis. Lineage (NCBI taxonomy): Eukaryota > Metazoa > Mollusca > Gastropoda > Lymnaeidae > Lymnaea > Lymnaea stagnalis. The sequence goes on along the minus strand of CAXITT010000445.1, from coordinate 562,499 downwards.
TCACTGCGCTTTAACAGGCGCTATTTTATTTTTGCGAATAATGCGCACCGGACAAGACTTAATACATTTTAGTTCTCACACCATTTATTTAATGGTGGATAATCACCAAATGATGTCAGCCCCTCTATCTTTCAATAAAGTTTGATTATTGTGCTGAAATCGAAATCATTATTTCTTTTAACAGTAAAAAAAAAAATTGGCGATATCTCCGTATTAATTGCCCATTTGTTTCGTAGGATTGATGTGGATTATTGTGTATGTTTTTGCTTTTTCATGGGCTTGTTGTACAAAAAAAAAAAGGGCAAGGAGCATCGGAATAAAAATTTGAACGGGGCGAGGGGGGCATTTTGAAGCGCGGAAAAAGCGTGAAAACTTCTTAGAGGAAGCTTGACGGCTAAAATGAAGAGTGGCTTTTGTTTCTTTGGTGAGTGCCATTGAAACGTTCAATACTAGACCACGTGACCCGATTATAATAACCGCGATAATAATGGCAGGCACTTAAAAAAAAAATATTTTCTACCTGCTATAGCAAAAACTCATCAGAATTCATCAAAAAAAAAAAAAAAAAAAAAAAAAAAAAAAAAAAAAATAAAAAAATAGCAGGAAATAAAAAAAAAAAAATTTTTTACCCCCAATAAAAAAAAACAAACAAAATTAAAAAAAAAAAAAAAAAAAAGGAAAAAAAAAAAAAAGAAGTTTACTGTAATGATGTTTACGTTTCCAACATCATTTAGTTTTGAGAAGTACTTATCTGCTATTTTTGGCCCCTGAACTCCATTTTCTTTTAAAAATTTTAAAACATGAATTTAAACTTACGCCAAAAAAATGTATACCCCATTTTTACATATATTTTGAATGATCGAATTTGCTCTATGTGTATCTTCATTAAACAAAAAATTAAAAAAACCGTTTACGTTGTTTTCCTATTATATAACAGACCGCGGCGAGGCCATGACGTGCAGTTCTGGCACATAACAGCAAGGACACAGTACGGGAACTGCTCATTTCTACCATAGACAATCAGGGGCTGGAACACGCTTCCAAAAGGAACAGTTGTGGCGACAACATTGGACACATTTGCGTCTACTGCCTCCTGCCTTCTAGCTCCCAGTACATAATACCAGCGTTGAGTAGCCCTTGCAACCAGTGGAATATCCATTTTAAAAACCATGCACAGTTACATCGCGAACCCTCTCTACATACATAGGAGCCAGAATGATCAATACGTTGATCGCGAGCCTTCAAAATATAGAAGAAGAAAAATCGTAAAACAAACAATTATAATTTTTTTATTTTTGAAAAAAGCCTTGCACGTGGGCGCCATTTAATAACAAATAATTTTAATTGCCAAATGTTTGTCTGCCACACTATATAAAAGTGGTACGTTGGTGCATAGGAAGTGGTGTCAAAAGTTGCTGCTGACAAAAGCATGAAGTATTCTTAGGCAATTTTATCCCTAGTAAATGATATTGCACAGAGTATAAATATATAAAGTGCAATAAAATATTTGCTAATCTAAAGACTAGGAGAAAAATATCCTAGGTAGGCTAATTATTTATACTGTCCAAATACAAGTTAAGAAAAACAAAAGTATTCTTCATTGTTTGTTAAAAAAACCAACAAACAAAACAAACTAGATAGTAAACTCATGACCTAACCCTTAGTTTTTGCCTTGCAAAATGTTTTATTACTATACTTAAAAGGGGCGCAAAAGATAAGCTTGCCCCGGGCGCCAGCAAACGTTTGGCCGCCCCTGACTGCAATCCAAAGCATCTATCTCAGTCTATCTGAGACAGAGTGAAAATCGTAGTTAAGCTAGGAGTCATAACATGTCGGACTGACTTTTAGAGGTACTTATTAAAAAACAACACATTCTTTTGGTAAATGTGTTAGAACACTCAAAATTATACTTTGAATATTGAAATTGATAGGAATCAGAATAAAATCTTTTGAAAAAAACAACAACAACATTTGTTGGTCTTAAATTTCGTTTTCTTCCCAAGACCCGAAAAGGAGATCTTAAAAAATCTGTACCATCATAAAACACAACACTACAACATACCGTGTTTCCTCGATCATGCCTTAGTTGTTTACTTTATACAGCTGTATTATTCCAGACAATGCAGTTAAAAAAAAATAATTCAACTCTGATTAACCTAGACTAGCGTGTGAACACAGCAGCTGGAGTTGCTTCAACATTTTTTGGATCCATGGTCGTACGTACGAGAGCTGACGAGCATATTAGGAGTTTTAAAGTTGTGATCGGTGTTTTCAAGTCAATTGTCTTTTTATGAGATAATAAAAAAAAAAAGCCCCGAATTTAAAATAAGGGACTTAACTTGCCCGACTTTTTAAAATCCTTAACGTAAATGAACGCTTCATACCTTCTGATATATTTTTTTTTTAACAGAATATAATCACTGGGCGTAGAACGGGACTTCAGGTGGATGGGGAAGAGGTCCACCCCGAGCTCTTTCGACCGCTCGCCTACTTCTTCATTATCCAACGATGAATTTTTTGTCCCATAAAGTAATATAAAACCAAGAGAAAATCTTAAAATCTGTCAGGCATGTTTTATGCAGCAGAATAAAAATACATCAATGTCTACTTGCATCAATCGCGACGGAAACGTTATAAGATGCGATTCTCAATGTATATGTTCTTCTCAATCTTGAAAGACTTTGAGCTTTTGCTTTCACAAAAAAGTCGGTTTATGGCAAGGCGTTGGGTTAGGGTTACTAGTAAGTGATCATAGTCCTCCAAGGGGGAAAAGTGAACTGATTTTTTCTTCAAAGGAAATACCGAGAGTTCGATCTTGGCGTATTGGATAGTGTAGGGCAAACCTTTTCAGCAGGCGGGCCAAATTTCAGAAATAATATTTCCTGCCGGGCTACGCACTAAATTTTTTGGGGGGTTAATTTTACTAAAGAAGCCAGCGCGTTACAGCTTTGACCACATCGTCGCTTCCCAGTAGGTGATATCGTGTTAAAACGTTTGCCAGGTTTAATGTAAAAAAAAAAAAAAAAGAAGAAGAAAGAGATATGTTTTTTTTGTTGAAGAAAATAAAACATCTTTATTAGACAATTTGTTACAGCTTTGACCACATCGTCGCTTCCCAGTAGGTGATATCGTGTTCAAACGTTTGCCAGGTTTAATGTAAAAAAAAAAAAAAAGAAGAAGAAAGAGATATGTTTTTTTTGTTGAAGAAAATAAAACATCTTTATTAGACAATTATAAAAAAATATTTAAAAGTGAGACTCTGGCTTTGTTTTGCATAGCAAGCACATCGCATCAAAATTGATCTCGACTGATGTTGTCGCCCCGAGCGCAAAATGTTTTCCAAAATGAACATCAATAGTTCGTGTTCTCGCTTGTGATTTGATGTGCTTCATACGAGACTAAAAATCTGTTCACACGCATAAGTGTTTCCAAATAGCGAGACCATCGAACAGAGCATGTTTGTCAAACGCAGGATGTGTATCCTTGTCCAAATACGTTTTATAGAACTCTTCCAAAACCAACTCGATGGAACGTCTCCTTTAATTGTGTATCACAACACATTTCACAATGTTCCATTTGTAATCTTTCTAGCAATTAATTCACGTCTAATGCTAATCGCGTTGCAAATGCAAATGCAAATGCAAAAAAAAAAAAAAAAAAAAAAAAAAAAAAGAAGGAGGGCAATAAAAAAAAAAAAAAAAAAAAAAAAAAAAAAACAAAAAAAAAAAAAAAAAAAAAAAAAAAAAAAAAAAAAAAAAAAAAAAAAAAAAGTATGTTAGCTATTTAAAAAAAATTACTGAAATCGGTTTTCAAATTCGAGGTTTAAGTCAGATATCAAAGAGGCGTATTTATCCGCCGCTCAGATATCAAAGAGGCGTATTTATCCGCCGCCTCCTGTGTGACGTCAGGTTGCTATGACAAGTTAGGAAAGTGAGAAGAGTTGTTTTGCCCTCCTCACCTGTTGTTCCCAAAGTCCAAGTTATATTAAAAAAATGGAGAACTATGATCATACATCTGATTAATTAATTGATCTTTCCCAATGTAGACGAGTATGCCCTTTAGGTGGCTAATTATATCAACCAGAAACGCAAAGTCGCAAACCCGCTCTTATTCTTCAAACTCTGGGATACTTATTGAATGGTTTGCAAAGAATCATTGTATCGCTTGCTGCAAAATCAAATAATCTTTTCAATATTTTGGCACGGGTCAGCCATCTTACTTCTGCATACAATGTAACGTCATGATAATCTGAGTCCGAAGACTTTAGACATTCTTGGAACACACGGTGATTCGACCCGATCTCGGTAATGAAGATCACCATTTTGACGTCTTTCACGACATCGTCCATTTTGACATCGTTCACGACATCGTCCATTTTGACATCTTTCACGACATCGTCCATTTTGACATCTTTCACGACATCGTCCATTTTGACGTCTTTCACGACACCGTCCATTTTGAGTGACTTCGAACATACATTCTCCTGACAACTGATGAAATGAAAATTTAGCATAGAAGTATTACCGACTTTGGAGGCCTCATTTTCAAACAGTTTTACCAAACCTTCGTGTCTCCCAAACATTGCCGGAGCACCATCCGTTGTAAAGCCCGATAAGTTGTTAAGTTGTAACGAAAAACGATTCAATGTCAATGTGACGGCCTCCAACAAATCTCGTGACTTAGTTGTGTCCTCAAGTGGATACAGTGCCGATAATTCTTCTGTCTTTTTAAAATGGACATCAAAATCCTTGATACAAATTGCCAGTTGGGCAGTGTCTGTCATATCTGTGCTTTCATCCAATGCTAGAGCATAAAGTATAAACTCGGATGCTTGACTTTTCCAATTGTCTTAAATATGTTTCCAATGTCGCCCACACGCCTAGTGAAAGTCTGACGAGACTGACTTATTTTTGAGAAATCCTTCTTCTTTTATGGACACAGAATTTCAACGACGCTCTCAAACATTCCTTTACCATTTCACGACTTGAATATGGCTTCGATTTTTTTGCTGGTATCATGACTACTGCATAACTAGCTTTTATACGCCATGTCAACTCTAAACCCACTCTAGTAAATATATTTTGTTGTGCAGAATTTTTTTGTTAAAAGTCATTTACTTGTTCTTGTCGAAATTGCCCTTTGTACTTACCAAACTTATTTGCATGTTTAGTCTCGTAGTGTCGTTTGATGTTATAATCTTTCAAAACAGAAAACAGATTCGTTGCATATCAAGCATATGGACTTTGTTTTAATTTCCACGAAAAAAATAATTTATAGTCCACCTGTCTTGAAAACTTCTTATTTCTTAAAATGAAAGGAGATGAATGGAACAACAATGAAGCATAAAGGATTTTCTAACAATCTATGACCATCTCTGCATAATTTTAAATGAGTTAAATCAACAGAGAAAATCAAGTCCCGTGCAAGGAATAAAACGACGGGGATTTCAATCAGAAATTAAATCAGTTATGTCGATATGTACTTTGTTTTGTTTTAAAGTAACGTATGTAGAAATAAACCCCCAACAAAGGAAGAATTAAGAAAATACTCCAACATTGCAAACACTTGCTTAACTTTATAGTTAGTGTAAATTTTCCTTATTGTGGTCAGTTGTTCCAAAAGAACCAAATACTTCCTTTAACTCTACACGCAGGACAACCATATTGACCACGATGTGAACAGACCTTAAAACGTGAAGCCATAACCAAATAGGTTACTAGCTAGTAATAATTTTTCATTTTTAGACTAGTTGTAATTGTCTAGTGAATTATTATTCATCATCATCAATGGCACTGCATCCCATGGAGGCATTCATAACAACATCCTTCCACTCAGATCAATTCGTGGCGCCTCGTCTCCATGCATGGACTCCCATCTAACGTATATCCGACTCCACATGAAGTGATAGTCTATACTTTTTAGTGGTAGTCTGTCATTTTTTTAGGTGACCGTTTTGAATAGTTAAGTTACGTTATGTATTTTTTTTTTCAGTGATAGTCGGTAATTGTTAGACGACCGTTTCTAAATCTTACTTTACACTATGTAATTATTAAGTGAAAGTCTGTTACCTTAACAAATCGTTAGACGACAGTAGGTAACCGTGTTGGTAATTACGGACGACAAAAACCCAAAACAACACATTCTTTTAAGAGACAATATTTTTTTTATTGTTCCGTATATGATTTAAAGATCTGTAACCCATACATTACTTTAAGATACACAACATAAAAAACATGGATCAACTTCTCGACTCTAGCCAAGAACGGACCCTCCTACAGCTGCGTGAAACCATCTGAAAACATATGCAAAAAGGTCAAAGGTTATTTAAGAAGCATATCATATCATATCATATCATACCATATCAATATTAACATCTTTTTTTTATTTAACTTTTCCTTCTTCGACGCTGGTGTCTGACCTCCCAGTTAGATGGTAAATTATCTGAACTCGAGTTCAAAGGTCTCGTGTTGAAGCCCCGACACCTACCTTGAAAACTCCTGCTGTGTGGCCTGGCCGTTGTTGTCGGCGTCCACCACGTTGAACAGATGGTCGTAGTCTGTGCGGTCAAGATGGTTGTCGTTGTTGGAGTCCAAGTCGTCGAACAGCTGGCGGAGAGCTCTCAGCGTCTCGGCGTCATCCCCGAACTGTGCGTCGATGGCGGCGACGTACTCCGGTCTGGTGACTATGTGGTCGTTATTGGCATCCAGCGTCTATTGGCAGAAGCACACACAATATTAATAGAGCTCAAAGATGTTAGTGAATACATTTGAAAGCGATTATCTCCCTCTTGACTCCACCCCCAAAAATATCTAAAATATGAAATATATATATATATATATATATATATATATATATATATATATATATATATATATATATATATATATATATATATATATTCACGGGGGTGGGATGTGAAGGAAATGTTTGAAGTAAAGAAAACTTAACAAATATAAATAGAACTAAACAAACTTCCAGAGGCGATAAATATTTTTAGTAATTTTGGCTTACACGTTCTTCAAAGTCCCGTACGCTATGGTCATTTTCACAGCCTTCATGATCCTCTTCGTTGTGATTGCTCATTAAATAGAATGTGTTTTATGCATCATGATTTATTGTAATCCTATTGCAACATTGGAGAAATTACCCTGAAGTAGTGGTCAACATCGGATCTGCTGAAGTGTCCGTCTCCGTTACTGTCCAACTTGTTGAAGGCAGCCACCGCCAGGGCGTTGACGTTCAACTGACACGTGATCAAGGCCGGAAGGGCAATTAAAAGGGCGACCGAATAAATCATGTTCTGAGGCTAGAAGAAAACCCAACTCAAAATTGTTCATTTAAAAAAACAAAAAAACAAAGTGTAAATGCAAAGACAACATCATGAACATTTGCTGATGAATGTCCGGAAGCTTGTCGGGAAGCTACATTTTCACAAAATTTTCGGACAGCATAATGTTTCACATACATGTCGAACATAATAATCAGATACAGATAAGTCTCGGTCAGCATAATCTTACAAAGACACGACTGATAGTGCAATCTTACAAAGGTACGCCTGGCAGTATAATCCAACAAAGATACCTCTGATAGTATAATCTTACAAAGACACGTCTGACATTATAATCTTACAAAGATACGTCTGATAGTATAATCTTACAAAGACACGTCTGATAGTATAATCTTACAAAGACACGTCTGATAGTATAATCTTACAAAGACACGTCTGATAGTATAATCTTGCAAAGACACGTCTGATTAGTATAATCTTACAAAGACACGTCTGATAGTATGATCTTACAAAGACACGTCTGACATTATAATCTTACAACGACACGTCTGATAGTATAATCTTACAAAGATTCGCCTGACTGTAAAATCTTATAAGATACGTCTGACAGTATAATCTTACAAAGACACGTCTCACAGTACAATCTTACATATACACGTGTGACAGTATAATCTTACAAGATACTTCTGATAGAATAAGCCTACGCAGGTATGTCGGACAGCAGGGTCTTCTATCCCCAACCTCCTTCACACTAGACCTTCCTTGGACTGTGTAAATTGTGTACCGTGACATGTATATCTATCTATGTATATATGATTTTTATGATTGCAACCTCTTGTTTAAATAATCTATAGGACGGCTGGCTAGGGTTGACGCTCCACAACAGCAAGGTTTGTGCCTCAACTTACCTGAGTGGCTTTGCTAGATTTCAACAACTGTACGTGGATAGCGACTGCGTCTACCTTTTGGTATTTATGGACCATGTCCAAGTGTCCATAAATAGGACACCTGTGAGAACATGTCATCTGGCCAAGCATGAAAGTCATGATGACAGTGCTAGTGTCTTAATACGCGCATAAAGGTCAGTGTATCCTTATCTCTGCATTGACACGTTCCAGGGAGGCTGCAATGAACAAAGCACATTTATATTGCGTGGCCTCTTGCATCATATTTGAAATCAAGTGGGTGCATGATTGAGTCTTGGAATAGCCCGATCACAGGTCAACTGCGTGGACTGTTGCATCACATTTGAAATCAAGTGGGTGCATGCTTAAGTCTTGGAATAGCTCGATCACAGGTCAACTGCGTGGACTGTTGCATCACATTTGAAATCAAGTGGGTGCATGATTGAGTCTTGGAATAGCCCGATCACAGGTCAACTGCGTGGCCTCTTGCATCATATTTGAAATCAAGTGGGTGCATGATTGAGTTTTGGAATAGCCCGATGACAGGTCAACTGCGTGGACTGTTGCATCACATTTGAAATCAAGTGGGTGCATGCTTAAGTCTTGGAATAGCTCGATCACAGGTCAACTGCGTGGACTGTTGCATCACATTTGAAATCAAGTGGGTGCATGCTTAAGTCTTGGAATAGCTCGATCACAGGTCAACTGCGTGGACTGTTGCATCACATTTGAAATCAAATGGGTGCGTGCTTTAGTCTTGGAATAGCTCCATCACAGGTCAACTGCGTGGAATGTTGCATTACATTTGAAATCAAGTGGGTGTATGTTTAAGACTTGGAATAGCTCGATCACAGGTCTGCTGCGTGAACTGTCGAATTTGTCTTCAACTGATATGTGTGTCATGAATTAAGATTGTATTTTGTAATAATATCTAATAAATGGGCTAACGGTAAATGTTTCTATGGCAGTAAGTCTGAAATTCTGTAAGTCTGCCCATCTGTTGGCTGTATGTCTGAAATTCTGCAAGGTTTCCGATCTGTTTGCTATATATTTGAAATTCTGTAAGCCTACCCGACTATACATTGGTGGTAAGTTTTTCTGACTTAATGTATGCCTTTCTGAACGCAGTTCTGTAACGCAGTCAATCTATATCTCTTTATGTTAAGTAACGACCGGGTGCGGGTATCAAAACTCAAGGCACGCCTCTGATTTTATGGAGAAAAAACAAAAACTCACGATACGGTGGCTACCTTTTCAGGCGACGCCATGCTGTTGTATTTAACCGTGACGGGCGTGTCAAAGCCGTACACCCCCTAGTGGTCAAAGCCGTACACCCCCTAGTGGTCAAAGCTGTACACCCCCTAGTGGTCAAAGCCGTACACCCCCTAGTGGTCAAAGCCGTACACCCCCTAGTGTTCAAAGCCGTACACCCCCCTAGTGGTCAAAGCCGTACACCCCCTAGTGGTCAAAGCCGTACACCCCCTAGTGGTCAAAGCCGTACACCCCCCAGTGGTCAAAGCCGTACACCCCCTAGTGATGCCGATGTACGTGGATTTTAAGGACACACATGTGTACGAATGATTAAAATAACGAGTGCTTGGCGGGCAAACGGCTTTGATCGAAGATATTGACCAACTATACCACGTCTATTGACCAACTATTCCACGTCTATTGACCAACTATACCACGTCTATTGACCAACTATACCACGTCTATTGACCAACTACACAACGTCTATTGACCAACTATACCACGTCTATTGACCAACTATACCACGTCTATTGACCAACTACACCACGTCTATTGACCAACTATACCACGTCAATTGACCAACTATACCACGTCTATTGACCAACTATACCACGTCTATTGACCAACTATACCACGTCTATTGACCAACAATACCACGTCTTCAGTGTGTGCTCTTTATGTTACGGCCAACCTGTACCACGTGTTCTGAACGTTACCGATGCCAAGTCACGGTCACCCACTTTCCATTACAAAGGACGTCACATTGGCGTGACAACAAGGAGGGAAAGAACTTTTCTCAGCCACCAAGGACGTCGCGTCGACGTCATATCCCAGTGCTGTATATTTCTTTATTGGTTCATCTATAGAGAAAGTCGGATAGAGAAAGTCGGATAGAGAAAGTCGGATAGAGAAAGTCGGATAGAGAATGAAAAATAAAGGAAGCTTCTTCTTTAAAGTTTTTTTTTTTATTGCTGATCAGTAAAAATCGATGCCAAAACCAGCAGTAATTAAATGGTTAATAGGTTTCATTACAAACTGTCTAACAGTCCGTCATTGGAGTAATTTTCCGATATTTTAAACACACGATTTATCCGTTACATCCACCAGATTACAAGTGGTTCTATCAGATTACAAGTGGTTCTATCAGATTACAAGTGGTTCTATCAGATTACAAGTGGTTCTATCAGATTACAAGTGGTTCTATCAGATTACAAGTGGTTCTATCAGATTACAAGTGGTTCTATCAGATTACAAGTGGTTCTATCAGATTACAAGTGGTTCTATCAGATTACAAGTGGTTCTATCAGATTACAAGTGGTTCTATCAGATTACAAGTGGTTCTACCAGATTACAAGTGGTTCTACCAGATTATAAGTGGTGCTATTGTTATTTAAAAAACAACAACAACGAAGTCAATGGAGGAATGTCTTCTATTGTCGACAGCGGAATGTCCTCTATTGTACAGAGGAATGTCTTCTATTGTCGACAGCGGAATGTCCTCTAATGTCGACAACGGAATTTCCTCTATTGTTTGGGTCTTTAAAAAAGGGGTTATATGGTTTTGTGTGGCTTTGGTTTAATTTCAATACATTGAATCTTGTGCACTCAATGCGACAGTTCAGTTTCATACCACCTTTAATCTCATCATCGTGCAGTCAGTGTGACAGTTCAGTTTCATACCACCGTTAATCTCATCATCGTGCAGTCAATGTGACAGTTCAGTTTCATACCACCTTTAATCTCAGCACCGTACAGATATGGAATGCCAATGTACTCTAATTATTTACAATTAAATGATACCCAAAAATTCAGTAGTGATTGACATTTTTGTTGAGGTCATGTTGACCACCGTTGCTTTCTTAGAGTTTGTGGCCGCAAAGAGGGATGGGAGGGGGATGGTGTTTGTATTTAGAGTTTTCCTTTTTTTGTGTGTGGCTAAGCCACCATGAACCCGTGGAACCTTGAGTGCTGTACTGATTCCAATTCTACGTATCGTGTGTACTAGGGCAATGCTAATGTTCCTTGCTGTGTAATATATTTGACGCTACATGGCACTACACTGGATGTGTTTTATATGTTTCAAACATTTTGTTTGACGTCCCTGTGTTTCAGACAAATATAGTAGTTATAATTTTTTTTATTTTATTTCCGAAAGCTACATTGGATTTGTCTGGTTGATATACAAGATGTTTGTGTATATGCGTTTCCGACACAATGATATATACGCATTTTGTTTTGGATACTATGTACAATAAATTGTTATGACTACCCACTTGTACCATTGTTACGACTACCCACTTGTACAATTGTTACGACTGTCCCTTGTACAATAATTGTTACGACTGCCCACTTGTACAATTGTTTACGATTGCGCACTTGTACAATTGTTACGACTGTCCACTTGAATAATTGTTACGACTGCCCACTTGTACAATAATTGTTACGACTGCCCACTTGTACAATTGTTTGACTGTGCACTTGTACAACTGTTGGACGATGTTTTAGCCAAACTAATCGCAGAAGACTGTAGTGTCGTTCTTACGTACGCTTCCATGGTAACCTACTTCGTGTGCTCTTTCTTTTTCGGAAAGCAGAAATTGTTTTTTTTTTATCTACGAATGGGACTGTTGCGTGAAAATAACTTTGCCTGACAAACATATTCCTGGTTTTGGTAGTAGGCAGTAGGCAGTAGACAGTAGGCAGTAGGCCTAAGAGGGACGTTTAAATACGCTTTAACATTATTAAGGCTATTTTTAATTCAGAAATTTGATTATTTTGAACGAGGATTTTAAAGTCATGAATGTCCATAGAAAATTTCAGATTTTTCTATATAGTTATCTACTATATACAGCTCAGTGTGACTTTTTTGGTCCTAAGTCCAGACCTGTGTACCCTTACGCTTTTGCCGTCGTGACAACGTTTTTTAAACCTTAGACTACGGCACTACGATGAGCTTGAAAAAAAACTACTGTTTCCTGACACAACTTGTTTTTTGACCGTAAACGTTTGCAAGGTGAATATGAGGGAAGCTGACCTAGAAATCAACGAATGGGAGACGACCGCCGAGCATCGTTTCAGCACGGGGAACAGCAGCTTATATGTGAGGCAAAACGGGCAGAAGATGCATGAAACGAAGCTTTTTGCAACAAAAAGATCATAACGGAGGGTCACATTTAAGCAGGAGTCGAGGTCTTCCTACGTGAAGTGCAGGCGAGACTGCCATTAAAGGCATCAGTAAGCCACTTGATGAAGATTTCATTGCTACTCCATTGTCAAGGGTATGAGAATCACTGTTTTTTTATGTTTGGTACGGAAACGATGTTTCGTGTAGAGATTATGTCTGTGGCTGCGTCTATTGTGTGAGATATTTGTGACGCATTTGGGTAGGGGGAAATGACGCGTTAGTTGTACTGTTGTTATTGCAAACGGATGACCGTTCTAGGATGTTCACGGTGGCTTGTTTTGCGTGTTGAGGATCTCGGCTGGATATATCGTTAAGGAACTACTTTGATTCGTTTAACGAATTGAATTACTAATGATAAACTTAAAGCGTGCAACAAGATATCCAGTGTTTGCTGTGTTGGTATCAGCTGCACCAGTTCGTGTGATGAAGTGAGGGACAATAATATCCAACAAGTAGGCATCTGACATCAGAGGTTAGATGAAAACTAGATAATTAAGATCTACTTCTCGTCATCCATCTTCTCATGAAGCTGGAAGGATGATATATATATATATATATATATATATATATATATATATATATATATATATAAACGTATTAAAATAAACTGTTCTATTTTAGAGGTTAGATGAAAACTAGATAAATAAGATCTACTTCTCTTCATCCATCTTCTCATGAAGCTGGAAGGATGATATATATATATATATATATATATATATATATATATATATATATATATATAAACGTATTAAAATAACCTGTTCTATTTAAAGCATTGCTCAAATTGAAATAGCCTTGTATGCAGCAAGTTCATTCTAAACCTAATTACATAATTAGTCCAATGATAAAAATTAAACAAAAATCACATGCAAGAAAACATCATTCATTTCACTCAAAATCATTTTTATGCCATAATTTATGAAAACCTCCAAGGGACAAAGTTCGACTAAACTTCATTTCTTTGGTTCCTTTTTATTCAGGAGGCCTGGCCAGTGGCTGTTTGGAACCATCTGAAATTAAACATTGCAAGACATTTCAAGCACGATTCAGTAAAAGGCAGTTATAATCAGTCCCAGTTGTGCGACCAGAAGATACATAGAACTGCTTCCAGGACAGCCATGACCTCAAACTCATAGCAGACCAGAACAAAATGCTTTTAAAGTAGGTATGAACATGTTGTCTAGTCAGTGTTATCTTATCTGGTCTTTGATTGACACTTGAAACTCTTTACTGTCTAATCTAGACATTCGTTTACCTGTTTAAGTCTTGACTATACAATCTAGGCATTAGTTTATCTGTAAAACTCTTGGTTATCTAATCTAAGCACGAGTTTACCTGTTAAACTCTTGACTCTCAAATAGAGGCATTCGTTTATCTGTTAAACTCTTGGTTATCCTATCTAGGCATGGGCTTACCTGTGGAACTCTTGGGCTGAGACTTGGTTGTCGCCATTGGTGTCCGCCAGACTGTAAAGGGCGGTGTAGTCACCATTGTTCAGACGGTTGTCGTTGTTGGCGTCCAGTTCGTCGAAGAGGTCGCGGAGCGCTGACTGGGTTAAGGGGTCATGACTGTACTGGGCGTCGATGTGGACGTAGTATTCTTGTCTCGAGATGTTCCCATCACTGTTGGTGTCGAAGGTCTAATAGAAAGATTTTACTTCAACTAAAACCATGCACACATAAGATATTCCAATCACTGTTGGTGTCGAATGTCTAATGGAAAGATTTTACTTCAACTAAAACCATGTACACATAAGATATTCACATCACTGTTTGTGTCAAAGGTCTAACAAGGAGATTTTTTAAATAGGCCAACAGGTTTTGTTATTATTTTTTAACTTTTAGAGCATTAAGACAGCTAACGATGGTCTTCAACTAAAACCATGTACATGCAATATGTTAAAAACAAGACACATTACAATGAACAAATCATATACATCGAAACACTTTTTATGATATGATTATAACATATACTTAAGATGTTTCATCTGACAAAGTAATGAAACATAAAGTTGAATTAAAAACTTTAATTTGACAAAGGAATGAAACAAAAAGATGAATTTAAACATTAACTTTGCGAAATGAATGCAACGAAAAGATGAATTTAAACATTAACTTTGCGAAAGGAATGCAACAAAAAGTTGAAATTTAAACATTGAAATTGAGAAGGGAATGAAACAAAAAGATGAATTTAAACAGTTAATTAAAATGGTTTAAAACCATGTGCGTGTGGGGGTGGGGACGGTATGACGGGGAGTCATTTGCATTTTTCTTAACATATAAATGATGCTGTGGGGTGGTATGGGATAGCAAAGAGCATAGTGTGGGCCTTATAAAATAACAAAGAGCATAGTGTGAGGCCGTATGAGATCCCAAAGAGCTCAGTGAGGGGCGTATGAGATCCCAAAGAGCATAGTATGGGGGGGGGGCGTATGAGATAGCAAAGAGCTGGAGCCAACATTATAAAACGTGTTCAGTTAGGTTTTTAAAAACACGATCTGTGTTTGGTTGTCGAGGTGTCAGCGGGTAAATTTGATGATCAATAAGTCCGCCGGATAACACACAGGAAACAAAAACACACACAAAAAAAGAGGTTAAATAACGTACGTTGAGGTAAGATCTAATTTCACCGAGTGTCAGACTCCCATCGTTATCACTGTCGAAATGTCGGAAGAGGGCCAGTTCAATTGCAAGCCAGTTTGGTTGGCACAGGGCGAGGACCGGAAGGCAAATGAGGATGGCGAATACGCAGTTCATTTTTCTGGAATATTGATAGAAAAGTTACTGTGAACTACATACGTCATAACCAACATAATTTTAGAGACCATACTGCGATAAAAACTGAGGACTGCGATGAAGTTTACGAAAAAAGCGACAACAAGGAACGCGAGGTCTGACACAGGTTATTTTTCGAATACCTTACCTCATCATACATGTGCTTTTGTCAGCAGGTATTTGAAACAAGTCAAGGGTCCGGCGATCACTGAGCATTTAAATGTGTTAAAATAAAAGGCAATCACGAGAACACAACACCTGTCACCTGCAGGTCAGCATGTCAGGAAATGCCCTGGCATATTTGCGAATATTGCAGGGATTCTAAAAAAAAAAAATCTTGTCACAATGAATTGGACTCGTTTGCTGGTGACAGGATCGAATCCACTAATTTGGACAGGATCGAATCCACTCATTTGAATATTACTGAAATTTATAGATTTTTTGTTATCTAAATGGTGGCAATGGAAGAGTGACAGTAAGAGAAAAAATTAACTCAATTTATTCTTTAAGGTCAAGGTTCATAGATACACCGGAATCACTTAATTTTAAAAAAAATTTACACTAAACAAATCTATCGGTTGGAGACATGAACACAAAAAGGGCTTTCAGATAAGATAAGATAAGATAAGATAACATTGTTTTCATATTTACAATAAATGGAAATGTTTTTGATAAACTGTACTTATTAATTGTCAGAATACAAATAAGTAACTATTCTAACAAAGAATTTTTTTACAACTACAACAATTTGAGGATAAGAAAAATTAATTTGTTTCTCTATCGTAAAAATCATCCATTGTATACCATAAAACCAAACTTACTCAGTGGACAATAAGGACTTAATTGGTGATCATTTAGATTTTTTAAATCGTTGGGGAGCACTCTGATAAATTCTGAAACCCTGCTTGTAACAAACGAATTTTTAAAAAGATCTTTCGGTCCTAACTTTAAGAGATCGAGCTGATCTTAGGTATCTGTGATGAAGTGGATTGGGGTGTGATCTTAGGTATCTGTAATGAAGTGGGTGGGGTGTGATCTTAGGTATCTGTAATGAAGTGGGTGGGGTGTGATCTTAGGTATCGGTATAGATGTGGGAGGGATGTGATCTTAGGTATCTGTAATGAAGTGGGTGGGGTGTGATCTTAGGTATCTGTAATGAAGTGGGTGGGGTGTGATCTTAGGTACCTGTAATGAAGTGGGTGGGGTGTGATCTTAGGTATCGGTATAGATGTGGGAGGGATGTGATCTTAGGTATCTGTAATGAAGTGGGTGGGGTGTGATCTTAGGTACCTGTAATGAAGTGGGTGGGGTGTGATCTTAGGTATATCTGTGATGGAGTGGGTGGGATGTGATCTTAGGTATATCTGTGATGGAGTGGGTGGGATGTGATCTTAGGTATATCTGTGATGGAGTGGGTGGGATGTGATCTTAGGTATATCTGTGATGGAGTGGGTGGGATGTGAACTTAGGTATCGGTATAGATGTGGGAGGGATGTGATCTTAGGTATCTGTAATGAAGTGGATGGGGTGTGATCTTAGGTACCTGTAATGAAGTGGGAGGGATGAATCATCCACATTTTAAAAAATAGTTTTACAACAGCACTTTTCTTCAAACAATTCTGCACGTGAAGGATGTTTAGTTTGTAGGCCATTACTCTATTTTTTGATTAGTCTTTTTAATAATGTTGCTTGATATCAGATGACGAATTCCCAAACCAGCAGGGTATGGCTGAAGTTTAGTAAGGTTCCAATTGTTGCACTACTGAACAACTTAATTACTGATTTGTTTACGCCGAAATAATTTTGCACATTTTTAAAGGTAGAAAAGTCTTTGGTACGTTTGCTTAAATCGGCTCACCGAATGCAAGCTGGAAATCCTCGGCACAAACAATACGTTCTTATCTTGTGAACCCTTGAAATTTGCCCAGACAAAACACGACGACGAATCACAAGATTGGCGTGGAGCGTTTCATCATGAGCGCATGGTACGTATTTTAAGAACCGTACACCATAGAGACTCCGGCGCCAGGTACGAATTTGATCCAGATTAAAATACTCATTTAAATGATTCAAAGAGAGGGTTCTGTAAAGAAATTTAATATAGTTTTATTTTTAGTCCTTTTTTCTTTTTTTTTTTAAACTGCTTATCGGTTTCACGAATCGTGGTTTGAAATTGTTTTTTTTACCCGAAACAATGCACGCCGAACTGTTTTACGCAAAAAAGGTCAGATTGACATATTTCTTGAATTCTATGACAGAGCTTACAAATAATACACACACACAGACATTTGTCTCCACTAAAAGTTTCATTTATGGCCAGGGTAACCTCTTATAATTTCTGCACCACTATAGGTGAAAGATAAACACCCTATGATAATGAAAAATAACTTTTATTATACACTTATTAATCAAGTTAAGTTAATTTTGCACTTGACAGAAAAGAGTTAGTTACAATTTCTGTTTCTAATCTGAAAATGACAAAGGCAAATTGCAAGGCATGACAACGAGCATATGGCAAAAAATACACGAAGATTAGGAAACATAGGAAAAGTATATAAATGAGAAATAGTTCACGTAATTATGGTGAACAAAATAGGATATAAACAGGTCCTGAGAATATACACAAATATTAAGAATTATCCTTGATATCCCGATGGGGACGTAGTCATCTGCACGTTGTTTCATGCTCGTCATACCCTTGGAGCCTTTTAATAAATACAAATACATAACTTACGTCTCATCTCATCTTTCCCCTCTTTTTGCCTGTATTTAATCTCTCACCTAAGTTTTTTTTTTCTGTCACAATGCTTTGGCTTGCCGCCTCCTCTGATGCTGCTTTTCAGATAAGTGCTATTTAAAAAAAAAATTAAATCTGTTTTTACTGTTGTTTGTTTGCTGACGAAGGCTTCATGCCGAAACGCTCGATATTTTGTTGCGTTCCCTTTTCAGGTTTTGTCATACTTTGTTTCAGTAAATTCTTTTTCATTTTTTGCTAACCTGATTTCAGTCTCTTCCCCTTATTACCATCATTTACATAAACTGATCATGTTAAGATCTGTTTTAATTCAATTACTTTATAAGGTTATCGCCTTAGTGAAACATACTGGCATGTGTTATGTTTTGTGTAGACTCTACGTGTGCTTGTGTTTACATCCAACAACTCAGCTAAAAGTTATGTCGGTTCTATTTACAGATGCTGAAATGTGCCATGTCTCAATGAGATTTATCGTATAAACACCAGTATCCAACCAATGCTTAAATTATATAGTGCTCAAGCTAAACATACTGCCGCGTGCAGTGTCCTGCATGGACCACAAGTGTGCGTGCGTTTACAGCTAATCGCTATAGCTTTTATCGGTACTTAACATGTGCTGAAATGGGGCACTGTCTGAGACAGATTTAGCGTGTAGAGCATAATCCAACTAAGGATTAAACTATATAGTGTTCGAGCTGAACGCACTGCCATGTGTTAAAAATATTACATAGACCCACTTGGGTGAAATTTTCATTGTTAATAGCCAAGTATCTAGAGTTGTAGGTTTTCTCAGTCATCGAAAATCTCAGAGCTTTTAAAGTGGGTTTGGAATATTTTCTATTAAAAAATATGTTGATATTGTACCAGTCTCACTCACATCTCAAGTAAATTCGGAGCGCAAAACTGCGCACCTCTCATTTAGGCTAAACGCCACAGCATTGCATCTGTATTGATTAGATATTATTTGTGGATTATTTTATGTGCCCTTATGATACCCATGACGCGTCTACTTTTCTAGTTAATCATCGTTGCTGTTCCACTACATTGTCCAACAGGAGAAAAAGATCTTTATAGCTTGATGTATGTTGGTCATACTTTGAATAAAGGATGATATCGTGTTCCGCTTTTTATTTACTTTGAATAACCTGTTTTATCCAGTGCTATCCCCCATGTTCATTGAATGATGGTCACACTTTGTATTACTTGTAAAGTATTTGTTATCCACAGCTATCCACAATGTTTACTCCTAGTTCTATATACTTAAATGATTGTCCTTAAAAAAGCCATGTTCACTATATGTATCTTTTCAGATATTTTCCGTTTAATTTTGCTCTTTTTGTTTCTGAAAATCACAATCTAAGAACAGCAATCTGGTTAAACCACATCCAACTTAACCAACAATCTAATTGAACCACTATCTTTGATAACCAACATTCTGGTTAATCTACATCGCTGTTATCCAACGATCTGGTTTTGAGCTACATCCATGTTTACCTATTTTCTACTTAATGCACATAAAAGAATTGCTTTTTAAAAAAAAAAAATTATCATCGTATAGTCTCCACTGTTTTCGTTTACAAAGACAACTTACTCATCTACATTTGTAGTTCACAGATGACCAATTTATAACTTCAGCACCTTATCGACGCTATTATTTGTGTATGAAAAAATATTTCAAAATCAAATAAAAAAAAAAAAATAATAATACTAATTTTAAAAAATTATTTAAAAAACAACTTACATACAAATGGCAATACATGATGAGTTTTAAGCTGCGAAAACAATTTTTTTTATGTAGAAAGAATCAAGAACTCTGAGCAGTGTGCAAGCGAATTCAATATTGAATTTATTATATGAAATTATGAACACATCTGTTTAGACGTCCAAAAAGTCAAGTTTTATGTTCGAGATATCTTCAACCGATGAAACCTGAGCCAACGGCCTGATGAAACCACCTGAAATGAAATGATACAGTAATCATTATCTAGAATTCTCTCAAATATGAATACCTTTCCTGATTTAAATTTTAAAAAGTGGAAACAACAGTTTTTTCAACACAAATTTTTGTTACGGGTAATCTTCGCTCAAAGACTCTAATATTTTATTTTAAAAAAAATAAGCATATAATTATTATAGATCAGACAATTAATAAAAATTATTACGATCTCAAAAGACACACTGCTGTTCAAAATATATTGACCTACATTTTAGACTTAATCGATTATAGCATATTTTAATTTAAATGCTCTCAGTTCGATGACGGCTTACCTGTTGAATTCCAAAGCGGACACCTGGTTGTTGGCGTTGGCGTCAGCGTCGTCGAAGAGAGCCGTGTAGTCTGCTGTGCTCAGATTGTTGTTGTTGTTGGTGTCCAGGTCGTCGAAGAGGGCGTGGAGCTCACGCTGGGTGGTTGGGTCGTGGCTGTACTGGGCGTTGATGTGGGCGTTGTACTCTTGTCTGGACACTTGGCCGTCACCGTCGGTGTCGAAGGTCTGATGGAAAGATTGAAGAAAACAAACAAAATCAATAAAAAAAAATTAAAAAAAACAACGACCCTTAGTTGATGTCTTTCCAGCGTTTAGGATGTACCTTGCAGTGTCGCCCTTCAGTCGTCTAGACAATCTCAAGTCATGACTTCGATGGACGACTTCAAAATTTTCAATGTTACATGTCGATATGCATTTTCATATGCAAAAAGGGTAAGTAAATATGGCATATTCTATAACGAATAAAAGAAATTTACTTTTTTTAATAACTTAAAATATATCGATGGAGTTTTAAAATATCTAAACAAGTCTTTCAATTTACTTACGGTCTACTATGTCAGCTAAGATATAATTAATTTCTCCACATACGATCAACTTATTGTTCGAGGATAGTTAAGCTCTTCATTAAACAAATAATTATCCTTAGACCATAAAATCCAAATAAATAGTGTAATTAAAAAAAGAAAAAAAAAGCAACACCAACAACTCACATTGAGGTAAGAGCTAACTTCAACCCTTGTCAGATGTCCGTCAGCATTGCTGTCGAAATGACGGAAGAGGGCCAGTTCAACGGCAACCCAGTTGGGTTGGCACAGGGTGAAGACCGGAAGGCAAACGAGAATGGCGAATAGGCAGTTCATTTTGCTGCAATAATGAAGCAATTGGTGAATTGAGAGAAAACAATACATCGTAAATAATTATGAGGATTAAAAAAAAAATCATACATTTGAAAAAATCAATGTTAAAGTCTGTCTCACAAGTTATTTTAAATTCTTCAACTTACATGCGCCTGGTTTGGACGATGTACACAACTGGTGGACAGTCCAGCAATTTCTTGGGTATTTATTGATCGTGAGTGCGTCCAAAAAAATGAGACACGCGTGAGATTATGTCACATGGTAGACAGAGGTCATCATCTAGAGCAGCGGCTCTAAATCTGTGGGTCGCGACCCCTTTGGGGGTCAAAAGTCACTTTCACAAGGTCGCCTAAGACAATCGCAAAACACATATACTCCACAGTTACGAAGTATCAACGAAAAATTTGTTGGGGTTAGGGGTCGCCACAAGATGAGGAGCTGTATAAAAGCGTCACATTAGGAAGGTTGGGAACCACTGATCTAGAGAATGCGGTTGATTCTTTTTTTTAAATAGCTCAGCGATCCCCATTATTTTGTTAAATGTACACAAAACATATTAACACTGACATCAAGAATACATTATTTTGTTATAGTTAAAACACGTGGTAAAATTTTAACTGTTATGTGTATTTCCCCGAATTAAAGAAAACAATATTTTATATATTGTACCTGGCGATTAGGGTTTTATTTTGTGTGATCCAAAAATTAAATAGTCGTATAATTTTTTTTATTTTTTTTTTTTTATTTAGATTTAAAGTTATATTTTTCATTTTTAAAATAGATTAAAAATAATAATTTCTAAAGACAGATGTAAACAACTTTAAATCAATTTTTGTTTTTTAAAAAATGACCAATGTTTTTCATACAATATCTGGAGTTAAGTGGTTTACTAAGTACAACCTGGAGCCGAACCCACATTTATACTCTCTTTATAAGGAAATTTGGGATGGCCAGCAATCAAACAAAGTTTTCAAGTTTCAAAAAAAAAAAAAGTGATTTAAGTACTAAGATCAAAATAGAAAACTGTACGAAGAGGAACACCGTTTAAACATTTGATGGAACGTGCGTTTAGTTTTTAAAGGGGATTGAAATCATTTCACACGACAGGAGCCGTGTTGTCCAGCGGGGCTCTGTCGTGAAAACCTTTGACGTCAAGGCAAGGCGTGCATGCTTCGTTAAGAACTAAACGAATGCCTTGCACGTTGACCTAAATTAACGCCAGACTATCTGCTGATCGGAACGCTTTCTTGTAATACAATCACTGTATGCAGCTATGTTTCGTTTTGATAAGGCTTTAAAAAATTCATTCGAGCCCCCCGAGTTTCTGAACTTTCTGGGACCGGACGCGGTTCGGATTCCGCATATATCTGATAACACAGCGGTTCTCTCCTTTCCCAGGGGTCGCCTAACACAATCTGAAAAACACATATGCTCTTCAGTTATGAAGTAGCAACGAAAGTAATTTTTGTGGCTGGGGGGGGGGGGGTCGTCGCAACATTAGGAACTGTATTAAAGGGTCGGGGCATTAGGAAGGTTGAGAACCACTGTTATAACCGATCTCTCCCGACGGAAAGGTGGCGCCAAAGAAGTTTGTAACGAAAGTAATTTTTGTGGCTGGGGGGGGGGGTCGTCGCAACATTAGGAACTGTATTAAAGGGTCGCGGCATTAGGAAGGTTGAGAACCACTGTTATAACCGATCTCTCCCGACGGAAAGGTTGCGCCAAAGAAGTTTGCGCATAGATCACAATGTATTCCCGACTTGTAGACGCGTTTGATGCTATATCATGTAATATATTGACTTTAAAGTGTTGGTTTTTTTTGTTTTTTTTGGTCAGCTGATTGATGTAAAGAAACAAAAGACAAGTATAGGACTTAAAAAAATTCGCGAAATGTTGTCGTCTATAGGAATAGGTGGCTGACTGACTGTGATAAAGTTAGAGTTTACTTGGTCTTTGCAGTTTTCAGACGTGTGTCCTTCTATGAAATGACAACACCATGCATCTTCCGGCAATTCCTGCAACGCTGCTGACCCCAAGCTGTATCCTGCTTCACACAAGATATTTCCATGGGTTACCCAGATGCTTGGAGAGACGGGATTGGCAGAAGGGGCTGGACCTTGACTTGCTGAGCTCAGCCCTAAGCTATACAAATATAGAAAATATCTTCGACCCCCCCCCCCCCCCAATCGCTTTAAATTACATCAGCTTGTGAAAGAGAAAAAATATGTAGCTTGCAGATTGTGTGAGACCCCTAAGCTGTATCGTATTTAGATAACTCGTAGATCCGTTACTGACTTGCTGTCTAGGGCACCAGCTTATGCTCTAAAAAGAAAATAACAAAATCCCCAGGCCTTTTGGCTTGTCTGTAGGACTCTGCGTAAAGCTGTCGTGAGAATTATCTGTAGGCCTATTGTTTAAAAGCCGGCATAAATAAAATGAGAAGTTTACTTTTTTGTAACGGCCCAAAGAGTGAAAAAAAAAACAACAACCCCGCACCATGTTAAGAAATGGTTTCTTATACTTAACATATTTCATAAATATTTGTGTCCATTAAAATCTCATTTTTCCCAGTAATAATAATTCATACATTATCTTACTTTCTGCAATCTTTGTTTTGATAAAAAAGAACAATTTCCGGCAATAACATTAATAGCGACCACTTAGTTTTGTTTAAATACTTTCTATTTCTTGTTATTTGTTTCATTTGTCCTTGTCAAGGGTATGAGAATCACTGCTGTTATGTGTAGATGATTCTTTTCATGTTTGATAGGGAAAGATGTTGAGTTAGAGATTTTACGTGTATCTGTATCGTTTGTGTGAGAGTGTTGTGACGTTGTTGTGTAAGGGGATATGAAGCGTCAGTGTTAGTTGTTGTTATGGAAGGATCGAGATGGGCATGGTGTGCCGTTCATGTAGACTAGTTGTTGGCGATGGAAGATTGTTGGCGGATAGAATATTTTGACTGTTGGACTTGTGTTACTGTGTGTTGGGCTGAACCGATTGGATTAGTAATCTGCCATTATATCACAACCCTAGTTAAAGGAATTGTTCTTAAACAAATTCATATATTGCAACAAACCGTAAAGTGTTTGTTGAATTAGAAACTGTTGCTATTGGTTATACTGTTCGTGGGATCAAGTGAGAGACTTGGCCAGATAAGTAGACACTCATTGCCATGAGTGGATATATTGCAACTCAATAGATTCAACGGTTCGACTGTACTACATGCCCCCCCCCCTACTTCTTTTTTTTTGTTGACTGGTGTCGGGCTAAATTCATGCAAAATATTCCCTAGGGTGCTCTTTGCTTTTATGATATAATTACCACGTTACCGAGACATATTTGGTATTGATCGAAAGCTTATATATATTGTTTAAAACTGCGACCCTCTAAAATTTTCACGCATAAGGACTGTAGGGAATTCTTTGTTCCGCTAAACCAAACCTTTTCGTTGACACACATTTTTTTTATTGGTTGACATTTTAATGTTTCGCTTGTCCTCAAGTGTCATTCTATGATGGTTCATTGGTAAGCTAATTTTAGATTTTACCCAGGTTAAAATTAAAAAAAAATATGAACGAATTTTGAGGTACTACATATATATTTAACGAAACTATGCTATACGCAGTCGTGTGTGTAGTCTTATGATTAAAGTTAAAGGCTATTTTATGCTTCTGTATAGAAAACTGAAATAAATAATTATGTTTCTTGACGCTTAAAGATTTTATTATTTTCTTTCTTTACACATGACTAATTTTATGGGATGTTTCAACATTTTCTTTCTTTCTCATTGAAGCGTTTATCAGCATGTTAATGATGAATGCCAATGAATGAATGAATTAAAAAAAATATAGTTTCCAAAATTAAAAAAAAAAAAAAAAAAAACACACAAAAAACAACACAATTTTAATTTTACCATTACCAAGGATTTTTTTTTTAAATTCACAGTACTATTCAATTTTGCATATGACATTTTTGAGCATAATAAAGATATATTGAAATGAATGTCACAATTGAATGAATTGAATAACTGCCTTTAGCATTGAGACATAAAGGAGTGAATTAGTGATGTCAAGTCATGGATGACTCTCAGCAAGTTGAAGTTGAACGATGACAAAACTGAAGCACTCCTCATTCACAATCACGAATCATCCTTTAACTCAGCTCTCCCCATCTCTTTTCAAGTAGGTCGCTCCGATATTGAGTTCACATCCTCTGCTGGGAATCTTAGAAACATTCTTTCTGACAACATTATCAATAATAATAATACTCACATCTGTCGCTCTGCGTACACCGCTATCCGTCAGATCGGCTCCATACGCCACTGCCTCACAGTTAGCGCAACAAAAACATTAGTCTGGGCTCTTGTACTCTCTCGTCTTGACTATTGTAAGTGTCTTCTGTCAGGTTCACCAAAACAGTTCATAGAAAAACTGAAGAAATTTCAAAACTGAGCTGCTAGGTTAGTTCTAAATACAAGGAAACGTGATCACGTCACTCCACTTATACTTTAATCACTCCATTGGCTCCCTTTACACGGACGCATTGACTACAAGCTGTCTGTTCTCTGTCACAGCTTTTCTCTGGTTCCTGCCCTTCTTCTCTTACTCAACTTCTTTCTGTTTATTCACCCATTCGAAAGTTTCATTCCTCCGCAGACACGCGTATTCTTTCTGTTCCCAGAACACGCACTAAAACGTACGGTGAACATTCTTTATTTTTCTGTGCCCCCAAAACAATGGCATTCTCTCCTATTACACATCCGCAATATACCGACCATCCCAGCCTTCAAAACTGCCCGCAAGACCCATCGCTTCAAACTCTTCCATACCGACTCATTCTCACCCCCTTCTAACTGATAAACGACGCTCGATGCTGCTGGGTGCTGTCCATGGCAAGACAGGGGTAGATGGTACTTGGATTTGTGCTGTCCATGGCAAGACAGGGGTAGATGGTACTTGGATGGTTGATGCTAAGCTTTTTACCAATTGTTTTTAAATGTTTAATTTTCTGTAAGTGCTAATTTTTATGTAAAGCACAGTGAGCCTAACCCTAGGCTGGGGTCCTGCGCTATAGAACACCACGTTAATAATAATAATGAATGAGGTGAGCTATTTCTTAGTCATTTCACTGGCCACACTTAGCTGCTTCCAACGCAGAACGCAAGCTATATCCTTACTATCTAGTGTAAATATTATTATGTGTTGTGATGAGCGATTACTGTTCACTACTGATCAAGTAAAGTATTGTTTTAATTTAATTGTTTTAATTTAATTACTTAAAAATGATACCGCCCTAGCTAAATGTGCCGCCTCGTGCTATGTGTTGTATAGACCACAAGTGTGCGTGCGTTTGCATCTAACAACTATACCTTACATCTCGTTACATCTCCTGAAAGTATGCTATGTCTTGTATAGACCACAAGTGTGCGTGCGTTTGCATCTAACAACTATACCTTATATCTCGTTCCATCTCCTGAAAGTATGCTATGTCTTGTATAGACCACATGTGTGCGTGCGTTTGCATCTAACAACTATACCTTATATCTCGTTCCATCTCCTGAACGTATGCTATGTCTTGTATAGACCACAAGTGTGCGTGCGTTTGCATCTAACAACTATACCTTATATCTCGTTCCATCTCCTGAAAGTATGCTATGTCTTGTATAGACCACATGTGTGCGTGCGTTTGCATCTAACAACTATACCTTACATCTCGTTACATCTCCTGAAAGTATGCTATGTCTGAGACAGACTTTGCGTGAATACCGTTATCCAACTGATGATAAACTATGTGATGCTCGATCCGAACTTAGAGCCAATTTTTAAAAATAGGACATTGACCCACGTGGGTGACATCATCACTGTAATGGCCAGGAGTCTAGAAATGTTTGTTAACTCAATCATCGAGTACCTGAGGTCTTCTTGTTTAAAATAGGTAAGGGATATTTGATAAAATAAATATATTAAGTTTTTACTGGAATCCCCTGTGTCTCAGATAGATGCAGAGCGCCAAACTGCGGACACCTGATTTAGTTTAAAGCCGACATCACAACCTCTGTTAGAATTAAATATTTCTATCGGATTATTTCATGTCTCCTTTGGATACACATGATGCGTTTACAATTTTAATTAATCATCTCTGCTGTTCAACTTGATTATCTAACATGATTATTGCTCGTTAGGGTAAAGATAGGATATTTATGGCTATTTATTTTTGTTATAGATACTTTGTATAAGGATAATATCTTGTTCCGCTTGTTATTTACTTTGAATGCCCTGCATAATCAAGAGTTATCCCCATGTTTATTGAATTATTTTTTTGTACTTTGGGTAGCCTGTAAAACGTTTGTTATCAAGCGGTATCGTCCGTGTTTATTGCTAGTTATACATACTCTAATGTTTGTAACTTAAATAACGTGTAGTATATATTTTTCTTTTTTAGACACTGTCTCGTTTATTTGCTTTCTTCTATTTCTCGGTTTCATAATCTCAGAACAAATACAGCTGTAGATCTCAAGACCCTGTATCCTGTATTTCTAAACAATTAAAACTGTAGTGTCCGCCTTCACCCAATCACCCACTCCGCATGGCTCCATTTCAATATCATGTTAACCAACAATCTGGTTGAACCCCAATCCTTGCTGACCAACATTCTGGTTTTTAACTACGTCCATGTTTACCCACACGCCACAAAATACACATCTGTAGTTTTCATATTTTTTTCCCCCCCAGATCATTCAGTACCCGTTCATTTGGGGGAAAAAAAAAAGACACGTTATTCTTATACATTTTTTAGTCCCAAAAACCATCGGGGCCAGAGGGCTCGCCGGTCGACCGAGGATAACATCGATCGACGATGAGGAGAAGGATTTACACGAACGTGGGGATTCGTGCGTGGAGGCGGAAAGTCATGGATCGATCCGATGGTTATAGTGGAGCAGGCCAGGGCCCTACACGGGCTGTAGCGCCATTGATGATGATTACATGTTTATCCAAAGTTGACCAACTCGTAGCTTCAGTTTACTTATCGACATTATTTTATTTTTTTGCATGAAGAAATGATCCCCAAAGCAAAAAACGCTTTAAAAATTAAAATATGACTGATAATATATAACGAATTTTAAGCTATGAACACAATTTATTAAATTGAACAAGGAACTCTGAATAATGCGCAATCAAAATTTATTACATGAAATTATTACAAATTGCTATTAGGTGGGCAAAAGGCAACTGAGCTTCATTACAAGATGTCTTCAACCGACGATACCTGAGCCAACGGCCTGGTGAAACCATCTGAAATTAAATTATACAAAAGTCAATATCTGAAATTATTTCAAATAAAAATAACTTCTTGATTTAAATTTGGAATTTAAATTCTCCCTTCAGGCCTAAACTACTGGCTATCTAAAATCAAAGTCTCTCATATTTTGCACAAAAAAATAATAAATAAAAAATAAAAATAAAATAAAATAAAATAAATTCACTTTCATTATTATAGGTGAGACAATGACTGAAAATTACAATTATCTGCTGAATCCCAAATTCCTCAGTTCAAAATATATTTAATGGAAAACGCGAGCCCTGATTATAACATATTTCATTAAGATTTTTCTCCAATAGGCGATGGTTTTACCTGTTGAACTCTTGACTTGACACTTGGTTGTTGGAGTTGTCATCAGCTTCAGTAAAGAGAGCCACGTAGTCCGATGTGCTCAGATTGTTGTTGTTGTTGGCGTCGAACTGGTCAAAGAGAGCATGGAGCTCGCGCTGGGTGATCGGGTCATGGCTGTACTGGGCGTTGATGTGGGCGTTGTACTCTTGTCTGGACACTTGGCCGTTACCGTCGGTGTCGAAGGTCTAAAAGTGAAATTATTTGTACAAAGTTATTTCATGTCTTTGTCGCGTTAAAGATATAAGGGTCCCTTTTAGCCCACCCCCCCCCCAACCAAATAAAATGGTTTGCTGTCACCCAGGGTCTAGACAATTTAATGCCATGAGCTGTATGAACATCTTAATAAATTTGAATATGGCATGTAGATAGAGCATGACCAGTTTTTGGTGGGAGTTAATGGTGTATATGTTCGAAAGAAAGAATTTAACGCGTTTTGTCCTTAAATAGAGCCCTGGCGCATCAAAATGACTAAACGAGTCTTGTCATTTATTAACGGTCTATTGAGTCGGCTAAGAGGGTTAATTCTCCAGGAAAACGATTGGTTCGCCATGAGACATCAAATTTAAATAAATAATGTTTTACAAGACGTCGTACATTGAGGTAAGAGTTAACTTCAGCCTGTGTCAGATGTCCGTCAGCATTGCTGTCGAAATGACGGAAGAGGGCCTGCTCCACAAAATTCCAGTTGGGTTGGCCCAATGTGAAGACCGGCAGGAAAACGAGAATAGCGAATAAGCAGTTCATGTTGCTGTAATAAGGAAACGATAGGTGAAATGAAATCAATAAAAATATCTTTAATAATTATGATGTTTAAAAAAACAACAACATTTATTTTAAAAACCGAAAAGCATTTACAAAAAGAATAATAATGATAAATTCTCCCTCACAAGTTACTTCAAACTTACATGCGCTTTGTTTGCAGGAGGTACGAAACAAGTGGACAGTCCAATGAATTCCGGGGTTTTTATTATTAATGAATGGTCCAAAAAAGATGAGATACGCGTGAGAAATTTGTCACATGGTGGCCAGAGGTCATCAACTAGAGAGTGCAGTTGATTCTTTCTAAATAGCTCAGCGATCCCCATTATTTTGTCCAATGTGGTCAAACAAATTAGGCCTAAGACTAAGAATAAATTATTTTGTGGTTAAAATACGTGTTAAAATTTTAACTGTTATGTGTATTTCCCTTAAATTAAAGAAAACGATACTTAATATCTTGTACCTAGTGATTAGGATTTTTATTTTATGTACACCTAAAATTAAATAATCCTTTTATATTTTTTTTAGATAGAGAGTTTTATTTTTCCACAATAGATTTAAAAAAAAGCACATAAATAATTTAAAAGTATTTTTTTTTTATTTTTTTTTTTTTTACAAATTACTACATTTTTTCCCATCAAATTTCTGGGGTTAAGTAGTGTACTAAGTAGAACTTGGAGCCGAATGAACTTCTTACACTCTGCAGATAAGGAAAATGAGATGGCCAACAATCCAACAAGGTTTACAAGGTGATTTAAGTACCAACTCATCAAGTGGTGGAGATCGATGAAGAAAACTGTACCAAGAAGAACAATGTTTAAACATTGATAATAACGGGTGTTTAGTTTTTAAAAGGTGATTAAAATAATTTCAAAAGACAGGAGCCTTGTTGTCTTGTGGAGTTCTGTTGTGAAAACCTTGACGTCAAGGCAAGCTTGCATGTTTTTTTAAAGAAATAAATGAACGCCCTGTTTGGTGGTCGTAATAAAAAAAAAACAATTTCTGCTGATTGGAAGACTTGTTACAAAATCATCGGAAGCAGCCCTGTCTTTTTCTTTGACAACGCTTTACAAATTCAGTTGAATTCCCATTTTCTGAACTAACTGGGACCGGAGGTGATTCGGCCTACCTATACTTCGGATAACCGATCACTCCCACGGCAAGATTGCGTTTAAAAAAAAGGTGTGCGCATAGAGAACTATGTATTCCCGGCTTATAGATAGACATGTTTGATGTTATTTCATAAAATTTATGAACTTTTAAGTACTTCGTTTTGTGGTTAGCTGATTAATGTAAAGAAACACCAGGTGAGTGCTGCACTTTTCAGTTTTGCGAAATGTTGTCGTCTTTTAGGATAGGTGGAGGATTGACGCTTACATTAAAATGAGACTTATCTGGGTCTTTGCAGTTTGCAGACGTGTGTTCTTCCATGAAATGACAGCAACATGAAACTTCCGGCAATTCCTGCACTGCTGCTGATACCAAGCTGTATCCTTCACACAAGATATTTCCATGGGTTATCCAGATGCTTGGTGAGACATAATTACGGGGCTGGACCTTGACTTGCTGAACTCAGCCCTAAGCTGAAAATATATAGAAACAAATCTGAGACACCCCTATCGCTTTAAATTGCATCAGCTTGTGAAAGAAAAAAAATAAAATATGCAACTGGGAGATTGTTAGACGCTAAGCTGTAGCGTATTTAGATTATATGTAGATCCGGTACCGACTTGCTGTCTAGTGCTCCAGCTTATCCTCCAATAAGAAAACAAAAATCCCAGTGCTTGTGATTGTATCAGCATCGTCCCATTGTGACTGTGGGATGCAAGAAAATAATCCAATTAATAAACAATTAGGCAGGCCACATCCAGTATAATCGTTGTATGCAAATTACAATTTCTAGCATTTTAAATAAAATAGAAGAACAAGGTATGTGGAAGCTTGAAATAGAAAGGCAGGACAATGAAAAAATAACGTTTAGGGTGAGAGACAAATGAAAAAAATGTATGTATAGAGTGTTAAAAAACTTAGGTGGTCGCCATTAATTTATTGCCGGAAATTTGGTTCTTCAAAAACCAAAACTACAGGGAGTAAAAGAATGCATTTATTATTACTGCAAAAAAATAAGATTATAACGGATAAACATGTTTAGGAAATGTGAAAAGTTTAAGAAACTAGATCTTAACCTGGTGCAGTTTTGTTCCCACACTTCGGGCGGTTTAGAAAAATGCTAACTTCTCATTTTCTGTAATGTGTGCCAGCCTACAGACAGGCAGTCCTACACCCTAGCAGCCTCCAGTTCAATGAAGACATTTTTTTATCTAGTGGTAATGAACTATTGGACTTTGCCGTTCCAGATCTTATCATGAAACTACTCATATCTCAACCGTCCCAGCACTATCACACGGAATGGTGCTGTCCGAGGCTTTCAAACCTTTTCAAAACAAAAATGAAGATCGAACAAAAAACTCATACTAACCTAGCACCTTCGCAATGTGATTGCAACAAAAGAATATATTTCATAAAGAATTGACAAATATGTCTTACCGACCCCCGACACCGTTAGGGAATTTTTATCCTCTCCACTTATTTTCTTCAGACGGGACAAAAATCTACGTGACCTTCTGCTTCACAGTCGCCTTCGAGCTGACCTGTCTTACGGTGGGACAAGACCATGCTCAAGAAGTCGTTGATGGACTTGTCCCTAATATGCTCCAGACCAAAGACATTAGCCTCCCTAAAGGTTATTTTACCATCAAAGAGGGTTTCACGCGTGTTCGTCAAAATGTGTTATATCCTATTGTGTGCCTTAGATAATATTCATGTTGTATAGGCGAAAATGGTAGAAGATTATCAGATGGGTTCACTGAACATCTTCGTAATCTCTGTTCATCAAGGATCACGTGCTATGTCTTGTATAGACCACGAATGTGCGTACGTTTACATCTAATAGCTGTACCTTATATCGGTCTCTTTACTTAATTACTTACGTATGCCTTTTTACCCCGTCTACAAGAATTTTCCACTCATCACGGTCCTGTGCTTTCCTTTCCAAATGCTTCTAGGTGTATCCCATATTTTGCGTGTCTGCGTCTAGGTCTCGTCTCCATGCATTCTTAGACCTTCCTCTCTTTCATTTTCCCTGTGCGTTCCATGTTAGGCATTGTATGGTGGTGCTATCTTGGGGTTTTCGGAGCGTATGCCTTATCCACCTCCATCTTTTCTTTATGATATCTTCATCAATGGGCACCTGGTATGTCCTTTCTAGTAGATCTTTGTTGGTGATGATATTTGGCCATTTGATGTTCAGGATTTTTCAAAGGCATGTGTTTATGAATGTCTGCACTTTCTGCGTAATGCTTGCTGTTTTTTTCCAAGTTTCTGCTTCATATAGTAGGATAGTTTTGACATATGTATTAAAGATTTTGACTTTGGTTTTCAGTTTCAGCTCCTTCGAATCCAATGTCTTTAATAGCACAAATGCTGATTCTAGCCTTTACTTCCGCGTCAGATTCGCCATTTGTGTCTATGACGCTGCCTAAGTCATTGAAGGACTCCACTTCTTCCTGTGCCTATCCTGCCAGATATATATGCTCTTGGTTGGAAGAGTTTACCTTCATGATTTTCGTCTTGCTTTTATTTATATTGAGTCCAAGCTGTGCTGAAATGATGGCTACGTCTTTTCCTGCATTTTTTTTTCTGGTTGTGGGACAGAAGTGCAATGTCGTCTGCAAAGTCTAAGTCATTTAGTTGTTCCCAGAGTGTCCACTGTATCCCATTCCTCTTTTCATCTTTGGATTTTTTTTACTACCCATACAATGGCAAGGATGAATAGAAATGGGGGAAGAGGCATCCTTGTCTGACTCCTGTTTCGACTGTAAATGAATCTGTGAGTCTACCTTCGTGGACCACCCTGCATGTCATTTATTATGAGAGGTTTGTCGGCCCATGCTACCAAAGGCCTTATCGTTGTCTATAAAATTTATATATAAGGGGGAGTTCCATTCGATGGAATTTTCTACACTATTTCTTAGTGTTGCACTTTGATCTGTGCATCTAAGACAGTCTTAGCGTGAAAACCATTATCCAACTCATGATTAGACTAAATAAGCTGAACTTACTGCCATGTGCTAACAAGCTTACATAGACACACGTGGCTGACATTATCACTGTAACAGCCAAGAATCTAGAATTGTAGGTTAACTCAACATCTGAATACTTCAAGTTTTCTTGCTTCAAATATTTAAGGGACTATTACTAAACTACAGTATATTGAGTATTGACTGAACTCCCCCCGCATCTCACATAGATCCAGCGCGCCAAACTGCGTAGTTCTCATATAGGTTAAAGCCCATCACAACCTCTGTTAGAATTAAATATTTCTTGCGGATTATTTCAAGTCACCTTTGGATAGTCATGATGCGTCTACTATTCTAATTAATCATTTCTGCTGTTCAACTGTATTATCCGACATGATTATTGCTTGTTGGGTAAAAAAAAAAAGATGTTTATCTCTATTTATGTGTTTGTTAAAATACTTGGGATAATATCTTGTTCCACTTGCTATATACTTAGAACAGCATGCATAATCCAGATTTATACCCATGTTTATTGTATGATCTTCGTACTTGGATAACCTGTAAAACATTTTTTTATCAAGAGTTATCGTCCGTGTTTTTGCTTGTTCTGTATACTTAAATGTTTGTCACTTTAAATCACGTGTACTTTATATTTATATTTTTAGATAGTGTCCCGTTTATTTGCTTTTCCTTTTTTTTTTTCGTTATCATAATCTCAGAACAAATACAGCTGTAGATCTCAAGAACTCGTATACTGTATTTGTAAATTATTTTAAAATGTAGTGTCCGTCATCAACTTATCACCCACTACGCACGCACGGGTACATTTCATAATCATGCTAACCAACAATCTGGCTAAACCACATCCAAGTGAACCGACCATCTGGTTAAACCACTTCCAAGTTAACCAAGAATCTGGCTAAACCACATCCAAGTGAACCGACCATCTGGTTAAACCACTTCCAAGTTAACCAACAATCTGGCTAAACCACATCCACGTTAACCGACCATCTGGCGGAACCACATCCAAGTTAACCGACAATCTGGCGAAACCACCATTCTAGCCGACCGACATCATTAGATTTTTTAACTACATCCATGTTTACCAACACGCCACACGATCCACATCTGGACTCTTCCTATTTTTTTTTTGCCCTGATCACTAAGTATTGGTCCAATGGGGAAAACGACAAACCGTTGTCGTAAATTTTTATTTGACAGATGACCAATTTATAGCTTCAGCAACTTATCCACATTCTTATTTTTGTATGAACAAATTATTTCCAAAGCATAAAAGAAAAAAAAAACGCTTTAAAAGCGGAAAAACGACCGACTATAATGAATTTTAAGCTATGAACACAACTTTTTTTTTTTCTTATAACGAACTCAGAAATCAGAATAATGCGCAATCAAAATTTATTGTATGAAATTATCAATGCATATTTTTAGATGTGCACAAGACATTTGAAATTCAGTACGAGATTTCTTCAACCGATGAGACCTGAGCCGACGGCCTGATGAAACCATCTGAAATAAAATTATAGAGAAATCAATATCTGAAATTATTTTAGATAAAAATTTACTCTTGATTTAAATGATGAATTGAAATTCTCCCCTCAGGCCTTCACTACTGGCTGTCTTAACTCAAAGTCTCTGTTTATGGACAATTTTTTTTTTTTTTTTTTTTTTAATTTATTATATCATTATT